>OY744522.1:189711201-189713701 GCA_963556195.1 Sepiola atlantica
TACATTTTAATATCTCGTACGATTGTCTCTTTACTTTCAACGAGGGAAGGCTTCGAACTGAAGGGCGTAGCCGCAATTTGGACGGGTGTATGTCGATTCAATGCCAATCTAAATACGATACAGCCATCACGGTTTCACTTCCTGGTGTGCACGCATAATTCATACCTACAGCCGCACATACTCTACATTGTATCGTTTTACACGGTCAGTCGTCTTTCCAATTTTGTTTAATTACGTTTTAATTAATATCATCACTGTCTAATGGTAGCGAGTTCATTGTGCTCGGCGAATTGATCTGACTACATTCGGTGCTTCTTTCGTTTAACAATGACATGAAAATATTTAAAGAAATGTATAAACTGTGTTATGTACTTACGTGCTAGCTGAAAATCAGATTGCACAGAAAAAAATTACGCAAATTCATCCAGTATATTTTAAATTATAGGAAAAAGAAAATAAAAACCGATCTTACGTATCGCTAGACATTTTTTACCCAGTTCAGCTTACTGATTAGGCAAGGGAGAATACCCAAAGTTTAACAAAGATGGCGACGATAGATAAACTCGTTTTTTTTTTACTTTTAATTTAATAAATACTGGACAAATTTGCGTCAGTTTTGGTATACAGTCTTCTTTTCAGCTACCACGTAAGTACATAATAAAGTTTATACATTTGTTTAGCTATTTTCTTAAGAGAGGCCTAGTATGCCATTGTGAAACAAAAGAAGTACCCTATATTCTTAATGGAGAACATATAACTGAACCCTTAAGAATAATAAAACGAAATAACGTGACTCTTCAACAAACTCTCTCTGATTTTATGAATCACCTCATCATTTTGTGACGTCATCCATTGTACACGATTATGCCCCATCTGTTTTAATAGATCACTCCATGACGTCAACACTCTGTGGCGCGATCCACTATGCACAGTTATCTTCATCTCTGTTTTAATTATTGATATCATCATTTATGTCGTCATAATTTTGTGACGTCAGCAATCCACAGACATTTTATATTTTACATAATACTGGTATTTTTTTTTTGTTCATAGTAGAATTACATGATAGTGCTCTATAACAACTAGAGATATATATTTAGTATTTTTATTTTTATTTATAAAAACATTTTAGCTACATATATGCAGACATGTTTTGAAAACAAAAAATGTATAATTTCGACGGGTGGTTGTTAGGAAGTCGACAGCATTCATTTTGTTTTGTTTTGTTTTCATCCTAATAACCTGACCTGACGAGGCTTAGCTAAAATAAGTTTATAGCTGGCAGATGTCTGAGCATATGTAGCCAACATATTTGTATTAATAAAAAAAGTATACGAAATATATCTTTATATCTATATAAAGGAACAAATACATAGAATACATTGCCACGGCTGCTGCCAAGAAGGTAAGCTCCCTTTACCGGGCTAGAAAACCTCTGACAACTGCCAGTATTCTATATCTCTACAAATCCACCATCCGCCCATTCATGGAATATTGTTGTCACATCTGGGCTAGTGCACCCTCCACTAGTTTTTCCCTCTTAGACAGCCCTAAAAAGAGTCGTTAATCTAATACGTCCCTCACTATCTACCAAGCTCTAGTTCCTGTTGCATCTCTGTACTTGTTTTACAAGTACTTCAATGGAATGTGCTCCAATGAACTTGCTGCTCTGGAGGCCCCTCGGCGTAAACAGACTCGACCAACCCGACAATCAGCTAAATCCCATCCATTCACCGTGGAGGTCCACAGATGCCAGAGAACCTTCTACTCGAATAGTTTCTTTCCTCGACTATCCCCTGTTTCCTCGGAATCGGGAACAATCAAGGTCTAAGGGTCGATCCCTGGTGTACACTTGCATTTATGTCATGTTGTTTGGATAAACGGCCATCGAGGACAACCTAGATTTTTCTTTTGAATTGTCAGTGTATAGATAATTATTGCACACCGGTCGCAGGATTCGAACCCCCAGAGCACGACTTATGTTTTAACTTAAAATCCCGACGTCTTAACCCACACGGCCACTATAAAAAAAACTGATAAATCAGTGAGAGTTTAAATCTAGGCAGCTGTCGTCAACAGTGTTCAACTCATGAAGGAACATGCATACAATCTACGATGACGGCTGTGCTAAGACAACTCACTACAGTGCCCAGACTAGATTGGGGAGACAAATATATATATATATATATATATATATATATATATATATATATATATATATATATATATATATATATATATATATAATTCTTAGCTCCGTAGTGTAGAAGGTTTCAAGCTGGGCTTAGGTCCGTCTCCACCCAGCTTGAAACCTAAGGTACCATATCGATCTGAAGTTCTGTGATATTATATATATATATATATATATATATATATATATATATATATATATATATATATATATATATATTGCGCTTCTTGGCCCTTTGGCTAAGAGCAAAGTGTAGTATCTGTTCGAATGGATACTGCACCCCATAGACCGGTATCGTCTTGGCCTTCG
>OY744522.1:189718701-189768701 GCA_963556195.1 Sepiola atlantica
ATATATATATATATATATATATATATATATATATATATATATATATATATATATATATATACTGCATCCCGAAAGAATTACACACAAGAATTACCGAGTGGGGCCCGCATATATGTCTGAGTGGAATACATTATGATTAATTGATGTGTTCGTTGATACAATAGCAGCATAGTCGAAAAATCTATGTTATATATATAAAAGTATATAAAAGGTGAATATTTGTTATCATGTTAGCTGCACACATGTTGGGAATATATTATTCTCTACGCACGTGTTAACCATTTGGCTTGCATTTTCGTATCGACAAATACGGCACACGTGCCGGAAAGGAAATATAAAAGAGAAACAGTTGGTCAGCACATAAAGTTTAACGTTTATTTACAGTTTGTCGGTGACTACACATTAACGAATGGTAAAAGACATGTACATACATAAAAATACACAAAGAAAGCGACTAGGAAAACTGAATGCTTAACAAGAAATGCAACGCTGCATGGCAATAAAGAAATATACTAGTTTTTAGAGAGACAAAATACAAGTCTGAATCAACGGAAATGTAAAGTTACTTGCATCGTCTCAACGATGGTGACGTGCCGTTCAGAGATAATATAAATAAAATTGTTTTGTTCCTTGACCATTGTCTACGAGTCTGATGACTCTTATAAACAAAGATAATCCTAACCGACTAACATCCGGGGCACGCAAGTGCCAAATCCTACAGCATTTGTCTTCATTAGTTCTAAAAGCAATTATTGCCAATGATACTCAAGTCCTAACAACGCCATTACAAAACCATTTACATTGAAATGATTTCTCAGGTAAAAAGCAGAGAAGTATAGTTTTAATATCTTGACTTATAATAAAACATTAAAACCTTTGTGTGGACGTTAGATGTTTATTATAACATTGTGATTAACGGTGTGGCTTCCAGCACTCGCCACTTTCTAACTGACGACCTGGGTGTTCCAAGTTCGAATCCAGTCGATTCCATAATACCACTTTCACTTAGAGATGTTGGCAACCATTATGTGGTCCCTCCTGCAAGAATTCCGACAACAGAATCAACCTGGTAAACAAAGTTGTACCATGTTGATTCATATGAATTTACTAACTGGGACTCATGCACTGCACAAAGCATTGATATTTAGTCATTTTAGGATTTTTAGGGTCTCATTAACAATTTTCTAACGAGGCATCGCACTTCGTAGCAACTGTCCTAGACTTATAAGTTATTTTAATGTTGGTTTGTAGACGTATTTATTGACAAATGAAACAAACATTATAACCATAACAATATGAGACACAAATTTGCTATAATAGCTGTCACACTCTCGAATAAGTTGAACAAAAGTAACAGCAGAGCTTCTACAAAATACGAAGAAAACTAAACCGACTTCTGTCGAATGAGATTTTCGTAAACAGCCGGAAAAGTCAATTCGTACCGAATGAAACAAATTTCCCTAGGGATTTGTTTTTAATTTTTTTTTATAATTTAAAGAAAAATACTCGCATGAATGTATTTTTCTTTATGAAGAAGTGTTTGTTTTTTCGGACGAACGTAAAGAATGAAATAATTTTTCTATTTTTTTTCCTAGAAATTAAAAGAAACACTCGTCCTCTTTTGTCGTTTTTGTCGTCGTCGTCGTCGTTTTTTGAAAGGGTCTTGTTCGCCACCAAGCAGTCAAATAATACATAGATAAAATAACCCTTATTATATATTATTTGAGTGAGGTTAGGGTTAGTTTAGGGTTAGGTTATGGTTGACGTTGTCTTCAATTATCGTCTGCCGCACATTTATTTCGCGGCTGCCGATTCGTAAATTGCTTTGTTTGTTTTCGGTTGGTTCTGGAAATCTACTTCGTTAAGAGTCGTTATAGATTGGTTTGTATTCAGTTGAAGTACCGTAACTTTAATGTATTCCGCTCCTCTTTATAAATCACATTAAGAATGCTAAAACTTTCTATAGTTCATAGTTATAACAGAAATCCAGTTATGTTCTTTCAGGTGTTGGCATATTGAACTGGAGTCAGAAAGATGTCATGTGAGCCTTTGGGAAAATGTAGTAGTGGTGTAGCCAATTTAACAAGTAGTTTTAATATTGTTGGAGATACATTCTCCTAAGGGGCATTGGGACTGATATATTACGTTGGAACTGATATATTAAGTTTTTTGGACTGAGAGATGTTATTATTAATTATGAAGTTAGAGGTTTTGAAGTTTTATAAAAAATAATAATAAATCTGATTTCATTATTACTATTAACGGGAGATATACATATATCTGTGTATTATATTTTTAAGACCTTTTTCGTCTAATTTAAAGTTGGGATGCATCTGGTTACCGTAGAATATGTTAATATAGTCGGAATTGTTTAGCTGGTTTGTATTAGTGTTATCTAGGTGTTTAATGGTTAACAGAGTTGTTCATCAACAAGGTAATTGGGTAACTGGTTGTTAATTAATACTTGTTTAATGTTTTGAAGAATCTTTTTCTGATTGAGGAGATCAATTCAGCCTGGTTTATTGGATTTTTTGTAATTATTTGATTTGATCATTGTTGTCTGCTCGAATAAGGATGTCGTCTACGTACCTGACTTAAATGGCGGGTTTAGTAGTTGTATTAAATATTTTGTTTTAAAGATTAGACATGTCAAAATTGCTGACGGTCGGTTCAAGTACGGAACCCATGGAGACGCCATCAATTTCTTTATAAATGTTCCCCTTATGGTCGTAGAAGTGGGTTTCGGTTGTGCAGATTGATAATATTATTTTAAGTATTCTAAGATTGATTTTAAACGAAGGGGGTGATGGGTTATTGTATATGCTTTCAATAATAATGTCGATTGTTTCATGCACTGAGACATTCGTGAATAGACTTTCGACATCCAGTGAAACAGTGACTTTATTATTTATTTTTATAATTTGGAGAATCTGATTGAGTTCTTGGGTGACCTTTACGCTATATTTGTTTAGTAAATACGATTAGGGTTAGGGATATAATTAATAAATGATTCAAATCAGTAAGTGAATTAACTTTCTTTCTTTTATAATTGTTTTTTTTTTCAACTTTATTTATTTGGGGGTAGGCTAAAAAAACTTTAACCATAACCATAACCTGATTTTAATTTCGTATGCTTTAGTGACGTCTGTTTTGTATTTATTTTTTCAGTTTCAAAATTGTAAACTGTTTCAGCTCTTTCCGGTTTGTTCCGTAAATCGCAATCAGAAACATTCAAATCGTTTTTTTTTTCTTGCTATTAGTTTTGTAGTATATTGAAACCTGTGAATTAATTAATCTTTAATTTGAATAATCTGCTGATCGAATATTTCACATATTTTTAATGGCCGAGTATATAAGAGTTTCAATTACCGCCCACTCTCTCAAAAGGGTTAGGGTTGGGGTTAAAATTTGATCCACGTATAACATCTAGATAGCATCCAGGAGAGAAGGAGAAAAAATGGCACGTGCTCTTTGTTACTAGCTGCATAATTTTCTTATAAAAGAATGCTAAATAAAACGTTCTTGTTGTAATTATCAGGAAAATAACCTGTTCCCAGTCCAGAAAGTGAAAAAACAAATTGTATCCATGCTTTTTCCCCTGATCACAAAAAGTTAGGTAAAATATGAAAGAGAAAAAATGTCTCTTGTAATATTTTCGTGTGGAAGAAACTAATTTTCCATGCTACAATTCAGCAGATCAAAAAAGAAAAACTGTCCTTATCCTAGAGAAATAAAAAATTAAAGAATATTTTCAATGCTTTATGTGCCACAAAAAGATTGAGTAAAATATATATATCACCGGTAATTCAGAGTAGAGAAATATAGGCAAAATACAGACCTCCTGATAGAAAGAAAAAATATATATACTAGAATAGCCGTCTCAGGGCGGATAAAATGAATCCCCCGAACAGAACAGTTTTGCACCATTTAATGTCCCCTTGTGGAGATTAAAATCAAGAGATAATGAATCAAATTGAATGCAACTGAATTTTCATATAATGCCCTCTAAAACCTTTAAAATGCAAAAAAAAAAATTGGAAGAAATATTTATTAATTGTTGTCTCATAGCTATTGTTAAAATTTCGTAAAAGTCGGAGATATCTGAATTTTCGCGATTGGCTCCCACCTTCTTTTTGTTTCTTTTTCATCGAATTAAATTAAACTATATATAGCCCACATTTGAACCGTTACGCCTTTCAGCTGTGTTTCAAATTTCATAATGATCGGTTAATTGATTTAAGGATGAAACGTATACATTCAAATATATAAACATATAACAACTTTTATAAACATAGAGATTAGTAACTCTTATTGTTAACTGGGCCGTGAACGTGATTTCGTTTTCAGAACGAGATTCACGTATGCAAATTTTATTTCATGGGCATCCCCTCCCTCTTATTTCCAATCTATTAGCTGAATCAGGGTCGTTGGTTCGGTGGGGAATTGGCCAATGAATCTGCCAATTTATATATATATATATATATATATATATAGTAACACGAAATTTCATAATCATCGATGCAATAATTTATTTCAACCTTGTGGTATTGTCAAGCATTAGATGATTACATTTTTGAAATGTAATCATCTAACTTGGATGGCTGACAATACCACAAGGTTGAAATAAATTATTGCATCGACGATTCTGTAATTTCGTGTTACTATATTTTATTTTATTCTTGCTCTGTTTATTACATTGAGCTGTCATACCCAGATTTCCTCCTGGAATTTATTTCATTATAACACACTATATATATATATATATATATATATATATATATATATATATATATATATATATATATATATATATATTATTGAAGTTTTGAAATAATATAGGCTGAAAAATATTCCTAAATAGCTATTTTCATTTGACAACTTTTCTTCATTCGGAAGTGTGAGTGTTTGTGCGTGTAGTAGGGGGGGCACATTTAAAACATGTATGTTTACATTCGAAATTCGAACGTGAGTGGTCTCCCTTCAACATGTCACGCGAATCCAAGTCAATTGGAGTTATTCCTCTTGCAATTGTTATTTAATTGCTTATGTAAACATGATTGCATGGCTGCCCATCTGGTACTTCGTCTTTTGTATGAATCAGATGATTCTGGTGTTGGCATTAGTTTTTCTAGTTGGAAAGACATCGGGTACTTACGGGAAGGACGACGAGAAGGTTGCCAACATCTGTGGAACCGACTGGATTCGAACTTGAAACTAGTTGGAAAGACATCGGGTACTTACAGGAAGGACCACGAGAAGGTTGCCAAAATCCCTAAGTGAAAGTGGTACCGACTGGATTCGAACTTGGAACACCCAGGTCTTCAGTCCGTGTCGTTATGCACTCAACCACCGTCACCTCCCATCTGGCATTGACCAAGCTGGACGTTGCTTAACCTCGCTGATCTAACGAGAAGCGGTGTGTCGACGTGATTATGAGCCAGTATATTTACGAGCAGAACATTTTGACATTTCGAAGTCTTTTAAAACTTATTCTGACGTTATTTCTTTGCAATTTTCTCAGAGGAAAATAGCTTTCAAAGTTTTTTGTTTTTTGTTATTTTTTTAATTTTCAATTAAGAAAAAAAAAACATATTTATAAAATAAATCTTATTCATCATTAATTACAATACTAAAAAAGAAAGAATAGTTTCGTTCGATATTTATTCCAGTTCTGTATGTTTCGATTGAACATCTTGTTGCTTCTGAATCCTGTGTTTTTTCTTTCGAGAGCGTTGCAACATATAATCGTTGATCTTAGGTGTAATGACAAACGAGAACAGTCGTAACTTTAAGAAAGCTTTATTCGGCATAAACTGTCAGTACAATATTAGTGCTTGCTATTTATATGGTTAAGACGAACAGGAGATTTCTCCAAAGGGGAGATAATTTAGAATAGGGAAATTATTCGTAATTGTTCATTACATTGGGTATGGTATTAAAGTGCATTCGGTGGTGAAGCCCCAATTTGGGGGCTTTGTGGAATGTTGAGTGACCCTTTAGTTACAATTACTTCCGGGTTCACTCTGACCTAGTGTGCTAGTACCTGTTAGGATCCCATCTATGTTATAATTAGTGTTTGCCCAGGGAACGACACTAAGCTGTTTCTGTTGCATTGCTACTTACCTCGTTGTGGGTACCCGAATTTCGTCATGTTGTTCTGTGTATCTCGGGCTTCTGAACGATAACTGCTTTTTAGAAGTTTATCTAAACATAAACAATAGACAGAGATTTAGTGATTTGTACGGAAGAGAGAGGAGGACAAGGGAATTATTAAGGGGGGATTTATCATCAACAGCGAGGTTGTTTTGGGCTACACTGCGCGCTGGTCTATACTACTGCAGGGACCCTCGCTTCGCACGTCTTTCTTTCTTGGTGGTCAGGAACAAGTGGCAGAAAACAACCTTTAACGGGCGTGACGTCACTTCCTATTTCCGCTGCTACTCCTACCACTTTCCAGGGCGTTCTCCCATTCTCTGCGCCTACCACTATCTAACACTTTGGCAATGTGATCGCCTCTACCCACCTCATAAGTCTGAAATCAATCTTTCTCAGCTGTTTCTATTTTTTTCTGCCTACGCTATTTCCCAACCTATCAACTATTCAAGCTCATTCACCAACTATCCTGGATATGATACGAAACTGCATTTATTCGTAAGGGCCAAATTTGGGAGCTTCGAGAAGTGTTGAATCAACCCTTAATTACAATTGCTCCCAGGTCCACTCTGATCGGAGTGGTATAATCTGTTAAGGCCTCATCTATGGGTTGGGTATAAACTATCGTTTATAGACTATTTGTTTACTAAATATACACATGCAAACCAATCGTATACAACATATATATACGCTTTCGGCATCAAATGATCCAACGATGGTTGACATGCCGTAAAAATCAACAACCAGCTAACATGCAATAGCGTTCACCAATTCGAAACTGCGTACATGTTTTTTTTGTTTTGTTTTTTTACATTTCTGTTAAATCACACACAGAACTTTTATTTTTAACACTGTTAGATCAAACTCTCTCATCCAAACATCGTATTCCGTTATTCTGGCAAGAACACAAGTCTCTTGTCTCTGAAATTTCTCCAAGTTTTATCTCTCTTCAAGTACGGTGACCAGGTCTCCTTAAACGCAGATTCTAAACGCGGACGGATATAACTTACATCAAGTGCTAGAGACACGTGCTTCCGCTGATACGATTCCAACATGGGTGGCAAAGGGATATGCGGAAGTCACCCTCTGGCAACATTTAGTTGCGGGTGTGTACAAATAGCGTTAAAAACAATATTTTCCCACATAATGTCGATTTAAGCAGAAGAATATAAAATTCAATTAGAAGTCAAAAATTAGAGTTAGAAGTTAGGCTGATGTGTATCGCTAGTCGCGTCATGAAAGGGAGTACGTAGCAACAACAAAACTAGAGAGTTCCTGCCTATGAGTAGCTTGGCATCAAAGTAAGCGGACGTGTGAGGTTTCAAATGGAAAAGTAGAGTTCATCGAGATGTAAATTACTATAAAGATTGTTGTAAAAAGGAAAGGAAATCTCAGAGCAAATAATAGAGTTATTTGTCGTTCTTTCTAATTGTTTTTATTATTACTGATCTAAAGAAGAGAAAGAGAATTAGAAAAAACATCTTTACGGTTTCTATTGTCACCACTACTAAGAAAAATCTACAACGTGTCAGCGAGAGAGACGAACAGCTGTTTCGTGTCCACAATACAACACCGCCCAGTTGTTCGCAACGGAGAACGAATAATACGCCATTTTACAATACCGCTAGAGAATAATTTTACAGTAGAACAATTCCAAAAGGCATCATTTGAAGTTCATATGAAATCACTACATTATTATTGCTTACTGACTATGAGTTCTCATATGAGTGATTACCATTGATCCCTTACCGGTAAAAAGAAGTGGTGTTCTCTGGAGTCTGAGTGATAACAAGCTTCTCCAGATTGTATCCATCACCATTGCGACTCGGTGTTCTCGAATCTGTCGTTTACCTGTGACTTCTTGTTGATAATCGCCGTTGGGTTTTTTCTTAAATCTGAGTGACAATAAGTCTCCTTAGAATTGCAGTAATGTCCGTACCCGTCCAGTCTAGGTATAGTGTTATCCTCCCTCAGTAACCATCCTTTCAGATTCTCCGCGGCCAACCGATCTTGGTGCCTTTATTTTTTTTTATCATCATCATCATCATCATCATCATCATCATCATCATCATCATCATCATCACCAACACCACCATCACCACCATCACCAGTAGTAGTAGTAGTAGTAGTAGTAGTAGTAGTAGTAGTAGTAGTAGTATTTACTCACTAGGGTGTTTTCTTGATTTTAATTTTCGTAAGGGGACGGAAAAGTCGTGAAAAACTGTTCTGTTCGGGAAATTCATTTTAACTGTGCTGGGTCGGGTACTCTTCTAGTTTATATATAAATGTCCTTTCGAAAAGTGTTGGTATTTTGTTGAAACTTTAAAATAAAAAAAATAGGTAGGTAGCATCGTTATCAATATAATTCGGCAAGGGGTCGTTTACTTGGTTTACCAGACGCCGACCCCATGTCAAGACTGATCGCGTGGCGTTGTTGATGAGAGGCCCCTGTTGGTACCAGGCAAAACAGGATGTGACGTAATCTTATCTCAGTAGTTTAATTAAGCTTGCGATATTAAAGATGGCTACTTCTCATCTATCCTTCTTTTATTTCTGTATGTGGCCATTTTTTTTTTTTTTTCATTTTTTTGGGGGGCTACTTTTCGCGTCGTTTTTTTATCTTGTAGCGTCTCTGCCACTATCGACAATATCTGTGAGGTTGCCCCCTTCCTCTTGATATTTATCTAATTTAAAATTTAATTTTTTGTTATTCTTTAAGTTTTGGGGAATAATCTGACATAGAAATATGGGATTTTTTTTTTTTACTTCTTATACATGTCCTTTTCAATCTCGGATAAACTTTATTTTCTTTATTGTTGCACTCTAGCGATTTTAATCTCAAACTCAACATGTCTAAGAGATTCACTTCCTAAGTCCTTGCCATTTATGCCTTGAGCTTATAAATAGATTTTTAAAAAATACAAAGCAGGTCCAAAAGGCGGCATCTTCTTATTTGCATGCTTTCAGCAGCAAGATGTACCCCTAAAGTCCAGCTATTCCTCACGGTGATTGATCTAATTGGTGCACACGTGGTATTGTCAGAGCTATGCCGTCTGGTACTCCGGCTCCTGGCAGGGCCACCCATGGCGGACAGATTTGACACGAAGTGGTATTAGGGCCGCAACCCGGACTCTGATAAAAGGGAGGAGGAGTCAGCATCAGGAACTGTGGTCCTCTGGTCGTTTCTGCCTTTGCATGTGGCAAGCAAATATGTATCAGGCGCAGAACCACAAATCAATGGAATGAAAGTTGCAGTATTGCTTCTGTGCCATTCCTTCTGGTCGTTTCTGCCTCTGTGTGTGGGCAACAAAAACTTGTCAGGCGCTGGACAACAAATCAATGGAATGCAGTTGCAACGTTGCTTCTGCTCCATTTATCTGTGTGTTCTAGGGCTAACCTTCCTCGACTTCGCATGCAACCATTGCGCTTTGCTGTTCTCAGTGTCTGGGGTTAACAATTTACAGTTGGGCAGATTAACGAATAGCTGTGAGCAAATAGGGCGATCAAAAGTTGCTATGACTAGATGGGGCTACAAAACTGACCCAACCATATGCGAGTGTGGAGAGTAGGACCATACGATGCAACACTGTTTTCTCTACCCTCTACTGCCCAACCTGTGCAACATCAAAGATCTTGCAGAGTACAACAATAATGTAAGGACTGCGTAAAAAAGTTGGAAACTTCAAAGACACGCAAACAATAAAGACCTAACTTTATATACGTGCACCCCCTTAATGTTAAAGTCTACAAAAAATATGTGCCCATGTTACTTACCGCGTTGCCTAGAATATATATTCCAAAATTCAAGATGATCCGTTTATCTAGTATATATATATATATATCTTTAGTTCCACAATCAGACAACGCTGCAGTCCACAACCTATGAAAGAAACAAACCGGAAGTCCTAGACTCGAGTCTAGGACTTCTGGTTTGTTTCTTTCATAGGTTGTGGACTGTGGCGTTGTCTGCTTGTGGAAATAATTATATATCATCTCACATTCAAAAATATAATATATATATATATATATATATATATATATATATATATATATATATATATATATATATATGTATGTATGTATATATGTATATATATATGTATATATATATATATATATATATATATATATATATATATATATATATATATGTGTGTGTGTGTGTGTAAATCTGGGCAAATATTTGAGCATGGGGTACAAAATGGTGTCCACACCTGGTATAAGTGGTACCTCGACCATGCGTAGATTTTAATATATATTTCAATTTCACACTATTCTCCGAATGAGAGCAGCCACCCTAGCAACGCCTGATATCTCTGCTAGTTTCTTTTATTTCTTTTTCGATTATTTACCATTTTTTTTCTATTAAAAAAAGATCTTTCCTTTGAAGAATTCCTTAACTTTGTTTGTCTTCCAACTTTCTCAGTTTATCGTTGAATAAACAGAAAGCGAGAAATGGACAGTTATTAAGGGCAAACGTAACCACTGATTTCTTCAAACGATTATTCTAAACAATATTTATCAGTTTCTTGTTCGTACTGGGCAAATCACCGATTGCTTCATCTTTGAAAACGCGTACGTTTTTGCTTATCAAAAAAAAGGGCACGACGTCAAACTTGTGATTATTATTATCACGTTAAAGATTGTGAATATCATTCTTTACTTGATGTATAGTGCCAAATATATGCACACTCCGGGAAAATAGTGTTTCTAGTTTTAGTAACATAGATTTAAAATTATCTATATAATCTAATATATAAAGAAAATTCAGTCGGATTCTCGTATCGCATCTGACAAATCGATATTTGATTCTGTCTAGCCACTTCGTCTTTCTTTTTACATTACAACATGTTTTTACAATACCAATACCGTTTGGCTATCAGGCTAATGTGCTTATGAACACGTGGTGCTTACCCACAAGAGATATCTGTCAAATATTACAGCATCATTAATTCCATAGATATTCGCATATTCATTAAAGTTCTCCTTTACCTGTCAAACGTTGAGTTAGTAAAGAAGTGAAGAATATTAATTTTCCTTTCCCCAATCGACAAGTTAACTATGTTATAGTATATCTTTCTTGTGGTGTTTTAGTCTTACCGGATTCCAGGACAAGAATTAGTCTAGTCTAGTGGAATATCCACCTTAGTGCTGTTACTAGAGGCAACATCACTTGGAAAAAGTGCACCATTCCTCATATAAGCCAGTGCTGGTTAACCATACCGAGGGGATCTTATTTGGGCTTCGAACACTGTGTTATTTTGAATATCTAGTCAGGGTTTACTTGTAGGAGGAAGTATCTTCCAGTCAGCTGATTTGAAATGAACAGGGATAATAAGTTTTATAATCAGTAAGTGTATATTTTCAATATGATCACAAATGATCAAGAAACGGACACATTACATCAAACATTTAAAGCATAATGATTGTGCCTTACCGCTTGAAAATTTGTTTTTGAAAATCTCCTCCGACTGAATGGACCCGTTGTCGAGCCAGGGAGCAGAAGAGCACAGCAGCAATCAAACGGCTTTTTTCGGGGCTTACAACTCAAACTACTAATGTGATAAACTTTCAACTTTGCTACTGCCTGCTCAATCCACCTGACTCTAGCCTGCCTCTTCAAGTCTCCAGAAGCACAACTGTCTCTAGTGGTCCAGCACTCTGCAGCAGACTCCAGCACCCTCCAGGAGACTCCAGCACTATCCAGTAGACTCCATCACCCTCCAGGAGACTCCAGCGCCCTCCAGCAGACTCCAGCACCCTCAAGGAGACTCCAGCACCCTCCAGTAAATTCCAGCACTCTGCAGCAGACTCCAGCACTCTCCAGCAGACTCCAGCACTCCGCAGCAGACTCCAGCACCCTACAGGAGACTCCAGCACTCTGCAGCAGACTCCAGCACCCTCCAAGAGACTCCAGCACTCTGCAGCAGACTCCAGTACCCTCCAGGAGACTCCAGCACTCTGCAGAAGACTCCAGCACCCTCCAGGAGACTCCAGCACTCTGCAGCAGACTCCAGTACCCTCCAGGAGACTCCAGCACTCTGCAGCAGACTCCAGCACCCTACAGGATACTCCAGCACTCTGCAGCAGACTCCAGCACCCTCCAGGAGATTCCAGCACTCTGCAGCAGACTCCAGCACCCTACAGGAGACTCCAGCACTCTGCAGCAGACTCCAGCACCCTCCAAGAGACTCCAGCACTCTGCAGCACTCTCCAGTACCCTCCAGGAGACTCCAGTACTCTGCAGAAGACTCCAGCACCCTCCAGGTGACTCCAGCACTCTGCAGCAGACTCCAGCACTCTGCAGCAGACTCCAGCACTCTGCAGCAGACTCCAGCACCCTCCAGGAGATTCCAGCACTCTGCAGCAGACTCCAGCACCCTACAGGATACTCCAGCACTCTGCAGCAGACTCCAGCACCCTCCAGGAGACTCCAGCACTCTGCAGCAGACTCTAGTACCTTCCAGGTGACTCCAGCACTCTGCAGCAGACTCCAGTACCCTACAGGAGACTTTAGCACTCTGCAGCAGACTCCAGCACTCTCGAAGAGGTTCCAGCACTCTGCAGCAGACTCCAGCACCCTACAGGAGACTCCAGCACTCTGCAGCAGACTCCAGCACCCTCCAGGAGATTCCAGCACTCTGCAGCAGACTCCAGTACCCTCCAGGAGACTCCAGCACTCTGCAGCAGACTCCAGTACCCTCCAGGATACTCCAGCACTCTGCAGCAGACTCCAGCATTCTCCAGGAGATTCCAGCACTCTGCAGCAGACTCCAGCACCCTACAGGAGACTCCAGCACTCTGCAGCAGACTCCAGCACCCTACAGGAGACTCCAGCACTCTGCAGCAGACTCCAGCACTCTCGAGGAGACTCCAGTACTCTGCAGAAGACTCCAGCACCCTCCAGGTGACTCCAGCACTCTGCAGCAGACTCCAGCACTCTGCAGCACACTCCAGCACTCTGCAGCAGACTCCAGCACCCTCCAGGAGATTCCAGCACTCTGCAGCAGACTCAAGTACCCTCCAGGAGACTCCGGCACTCTGCAGCAGACTCCAGTACCCTCCAGGAGACTCCAGCACTCTGCAGCAGACTCCAGCATTCTCCAGGAGATTCCAGCACTCTGCAGCAGACTCCAGCACCCTACAGGAGACTCCAGCTCTCTGCAGCAGACTCCAGTACCTTCCAGGTGACTCCAGCACTCTGCAGCAGACTCCAGTACCCTACAGGAGACTTTAGCACTCTGCAGCAGACTCCAGCACTCTCGAGGAGATTCCAGCACTCTGCAGCAGACTCCAGTACAATCCAGGAGACTCCAGCACTCTGCAGCAGACTCCAGTACCATCCAGGAGACTCTAGCATACTCCAGGAGACTCCAGCACTCTCCAGGTTACTCCAGCACTGTGCAGCAGACTCCAGCACCCTCCAGGAGATTCCAGCACTCTGCAGCAGACTCCAGCACTCTCCAGGTAACTCCAGCACTATGCAGCAGACTCCAGTACCATCCAGGAGACTCCAGCACTCTGCAGCAGACTCCAGCACCCTCCAGGAGACTCCAGCACTGTGCAGAAGACTCCAGCACCCTCCAGGAGATTCCAGCACTCTGCAGCAGACTCCAGCACCCTGCAGGTTACTCCAGCACTGTGCAGCAGATTCCAGCACCCTCCAGGAGATTCCAGCACTCTGCAGCAGACTCCAGCACTCTCCAGGAGACTCCAGCACTATGCAGCAGACTCCAGTACCATCCAGGAGACTCCAGCACTCTGCAGCAGACTCCAGCACCCTTCAGGAGACTCCAGCACTCTGTAGCAGACTCCAGCACCCTCCAGGTTACTCCAGCACTGTGCAGCAGACTCCAGCACCCTCCAGTAGATTCCAGCACTCTGCAGCAGACTCCAGCACTCTCCAGGTTACTCCAGCACTGTGCAGCAGATTCCAGCACCCTCCAGGAGATTCCAGCACTCTGCAGCAGACTCCAGCACTCTCCAGGAGACTCCAGCACTATGCAGCAGACTCCAGTACCATCCAGGAGACTCCAGCACTCTGCAGCAGACTCCAGCACCCTCCAGGAGACTCCAGCACTCTGTAGCAGACTCCAGCACCCTCCAGGTTACTCCAGCACTGTGCAGCAGACTCCAGCACCTTCCAGGTTACTCCAGCACTGTGCAGCAGACTCCAGCACTCTCCAGGAGATTCCAGCACTCTGCAGCAGACTCCAGTACCCTCCAGGATACTCCAGCACTCTGCAGCAGATTCCAGCACCCTCCAGGAGATTCCAGCACTCTGCAGCAGACTCCAGCACTCTCCAGGAGACTCCAGCACTATGCAGCAGACTCCAGTACCATCCAGGAGACTCCAGCACTCTCCAGCAGACCTCAGCACCCTTCAGGAGACTCCAGCACTCTGCAGCAGACTCCAGCACTCTGAAGCAGCCACGATTCTCTCAGCAATAAAACAGCCATTTTTGGGACTAACTAAATCAAACTATTTACGATAACTTCCTCACACTTTGCTACTAACTGCTCAATTAACCTAATTCCAGTTTGTCTCTGCAGCATAAAAGCTCTCTCTAGCAGTCCAGCCCTCTGTAGTGGAACAGCTCTCTCTCTCTCTCTCTCTCTCTCTCTCTCTCTCTCTCTCTCTCTCTCTCTCTCTCTAGCAGCCCCGATTCTCTCAGCAATCAAACAGCCCTTTTCAGGGCTAACCAAATCAAACTACTTGCTTGTACTTAAAGATCTGCTTTACTCACTGATAAAATCAGACCAACTTGCAGAAAAAATAAAGCAATAAAAATTGTTGGCTATTAAGTAGGTAAACTTTTATTCATATAAACTTCATTAAATTGGTTATGTCAATTTATGGAATCATTTTTAAGTTTCGGAAGTTTTTAGATGACAATAATTTATATATTTTGGAATATTCGGCCTACTGTTACTATCTTGGATGTTATTCTCACAACGTTTTAGCTGATGTAACCTCCAACCTTTTTCAGGTGCGTCTCGTCTAACTTGGGAATCTCTATGTTCGCAAATACCCGTGGCGCAACGGATATAAGTGGTAAGTAATAAGGTTCGATCCTCAGTCTGGGCGATACTAATAATACAATTACGAATTACCCAAGACTTCTACCCGGTTATGACAAACGGAACAAAAAAAAGCTACCCCCGTGGATTAAATAAAGGGTTCCGTTCGAAATTCAGTACAGATTCCAAAGTTCGACATACAGATTCCCGAGTTTGACGAGACGCACGGAGGTTACATCGGCCGAAACGTTGTGAAAATAACATCCAAGATGAGAACAGTACGAAATATCCAAATAAAACAAATTATTTTTAAGTTCTGTTCTTATTTAATCATTTAAAATTAAAGCAAGTAGAATAACATTTAATTAACGAACTTTTATATTAATATTTTATATGAATATTTATATATTTTTATATTTAAAAAATCGAAACGCTAAGGACAATATTCCGAATAAAATAATGAAAATAAAAGCATAGCACCGTCTATTTTTTATTTGTTTATTTCTTTAAATTTGTTCCATTTTTTTCGTTCTTGTATTTTATTTTTGTTTTTTTTTCTTTAAATGTGTTCTATTTTTTTTGTATTTTATTTTTCATTTTCGTTTTTTGTCTTTAAATTTGTTCCATTTTGTTTGTTTTTGTATTTTATTTTTTTTATTTTTATTTTTTTGTCTTTAAATTTTTTATTTTTTTTTGGTTTTTGTATTTTTTTTTTTTTTTTTTTTTTTTTTTGTCTTTACATTTGTTTCACTTTGTTTTTGTATTTTATTTTATTTTTTTATTGTCTTTACATTTGTTTTATTTTTTTTTGCTATTGTATTTTATTTTTGTATTTTTGGTTTTTTTTTGTCTTTAAATTTGTTCCATTTTTTTGTTTTTGTATTTCATTTTTTTATTTTTGTTTTTGTATTTCATTTTTTTATTTTTGTTTCCTTGTTTCATTATTTTTGTTTTTGTATTTTGTTTTGTTTTTTGGTCTTTTTTGTCTTTAAATTTACTCCATTTTTTTTGTTTTTGTATTTTTTTTATTTTTGTTTTTTTTTGTCTTTAAATTTGTTTCAATTTGTTTGTTTTTGTATTTTTTTATTTTAGTTTTTTTTTGTCTTTAAATTTGTTCCTTTTTTTGTTTTTGTATTTATTTATTTTATTTTTTATTTTTTATTTTTTATTGTTTTTTTATTTTGGCAAAATTGTCGAAACTGCAGCTTAGCATTTTGGCACAAACGCAGAGCGGTGAGAGGAAACAGTCAAGAAGCGACGCTCTTAGACAGACCGATGGACAGGTGTATACCGGTTTCGCAAAAGTAGATTTTCCGCTCCCTTTCTTCCGATTACTTAATAGCGTCTGCTGCACATACACACACGCGCGCACACACACACGCACACGCACACGCACGCACACACGCACACGCACACGCACACGCACACGCACACGCACACGCACGCACACACGCACACGCACACGCACACGCACACGCACACAAGAAAATGACTGAACGAGACGAGACAAGTCAAGGTGCTATTTTGGTTCGGTGTTCTCTTTTCCGCGTGGAAACCCATGGGATGAACCCGAATAAAATGCATTTATATATTTCAATACCTCACTGTATGCGTGCATACACTAGTTTAAACGCACCCTCAGTTAAATACGTACACAACACAACAAACACACGCATCTAAAGAATAACAAAATCTATCATTTTGTTGACATGCTGTAGAGCTTCTCGAAATCAGATGGTTTCTAAAAATAACAACCTATCTTCATATCCCTTCACTTTAAATAAATATTGACTTAATTCCCCTTTTCTCAACACTTATAATATCTGACTTCCCTCGGTCCAAGAGCTAGGCCCCGCTAGGACTATAACTTGAAATCTTTCTAAGACCTCTTCACTTTCACTATATTCTCGTTAGTTGATTCAAATACTTGTTCGCCAGGGACCGACTTAGTTGTGCTGTTATTTCGTCTTTTTTCTTCTTCTAGAGTAGTTGCCCTACCAAGGCTTTAAAGTCGTATCTATCCTTCTATTTAAGGTATATATATATATATATATATATATATATATATATATATATATATATATATATATATATATATATATATATATATATATATATATAGTAATTCAGGTAAAGTAAATATCCACAGGATAGGAATCCAAAGAATTTAAACCGGGCTTATAAAAAGTACTCAATATCAAATAGAGCTTGAATGTATATTATTGTTTTTATTCAAACAGACATGTACAAAATCTGCGACACTGGCATGTCGATGTTATCGATCTACAGCTGTTAAAAGCTGAGATCTCATCAGACAGAATTAAAAGTTGATCCTTCCCTCAGATGGTATTTGGGAATAATGGAATGGGGAAGAAAGGGAGAGAAAGGGAAGAAAAAGAGAAATTTAACATTTGGAAAGTCACGTGGTCAAATTTGAGACTCTTTAAATAAAATGAAATAAAATAAAATATACTTGTTTTGGATAGGGGTAGAAAAGAAAAGTAAAAGAAGAGCGGGAGGGTGAGAAAAGTGAAATCATTGTAACTAAAGTCTAAATGTGTCAAAATGCCAGGTGCTTTGAAAACTATCATTCCATCACGTTCGTAAACTTTAGTAGTCTTTAAATTATTTTGTTTATTTTATTTATTCAAATTATTAGAATTATCTAAATGTTTGATATCCCCTAATTCCCAGCCGTCCTTGACTCAAAAAATTAATAAAACAAAAAATTAATAAAATTAGTGAATTAATAACAACAGTAAATTTTGGAAATAAAAAATAAAACAGCGGAGTAAAGGAAAAAAGAACAAAAAAAATAACCTTAATATTAATTAAATGTTTTAAAATCCAGACACAAACGTTCATCTGGCACAGATTTGGAATATGCCTGCCTGTAGACATAGATGTCAACCTGACATTTTGACACGTCTAGACTTTAGTTACAATGATTTCCGTTCTTATTTCCTTTCTTTTCTTTCCCCTATCCTCAACAAGTATATTTTATTTCATTTCATTTTATTTAAACGCTCTCAAGTTTGACCATGTGACTTTACATATTTTTAATTTCTCTTTTTCTTCCCTATTTATTACCAAACTTAGTGTTTACTTCGTCTGCTTCAACGTAACACTTCCCTTATTCCGAGGTAAACTATATATATATATATATATATATATATATATATATACTGAGCCCGGCGACCTGTGTAAATAATTTTTCTCTACACTGACGATTCCTTTAATGATAGAAACGTATGCGTATGTAGATGAAAACAAATATTTATGACTAGTTTACTAGGCTGGGCTCTGTAACGTTAGTATTAACACAGCTGCCATCGTGACTACAATGCCATGTTCCTTTCAAAAGTTGAACTCTTTACGATAGCTGCCTTTAAAAAGAATTAATCTCTCGCCGATTTACCGAGTTATTTACAGTGTGAGGGCATAGGCGTTGGAATTTGAGTTTGAAATATAACTCGGGTTCCGGGGTTCGAGCCCGGGGACTGGTGTGAATAATTCTTCTCTACACTGACGATTCCCATAATGATGAAACGTATACGTATATAGATAAAAACAAATATTTATAATTATATATATATATATATATATATATATATATATATATATATATATACGTTTCAAACGATGTGCAGACAGCGAAGAATACCATTTGCATTCCAATTGAAGCATATAGCTTCTGTATTGTTTTGTGTGTTTGTGTGTTAGGTTAATGACTTCAAGAAGCAGGATATGCAGAGACACGGGGCAACCAGTAACCGATAGATTTAATCTCAAGTACCATTCTAAAACCTGTCTTCGCCAAATCTCTAACTATAAAATTGTTCCAGAAAACCTATACTCAGCCTCCATCCAAAATGTTCGAGAACCCAGTCAAGTATCTACAAATTTCACCCAGATATAAACGAGATCTTTTGGACGTAAATATATTTCTGATTTTTCACCGGCATTTCAAGGTGAGTTAAATACTTATATTTGGATGTAAGTTGCTTTAAAATGTACCTTTTTCTGAGTAAGTTGCTTTTAAAATGTACCTTTTTCTGAGTAAGTTGCTTTTAAAATGTACCTTTTTCTGAGTAAGTTGCTTTTAAAATGTACCTTTTTCTGAGTAAGTTGCTTTTAAAATGTACTTTTTTCTGAGTAAGTTGCTTTTAAAATGTACCTTTTTCTGAGTAAGTTGCTTTTAAAATGTACCTTTTTCTGAGTAAGTTGCTTTTAAAATGTACCTTTTTCTAAGTAAGTTGCTTTTAAAATGTACCTTTTTCTGAGTAAGTTGCTTTTAAAATGTACCTTTTTCTGAGTAAGTTGCTTTTAAAATGTACCTTTTTCTGAGTAAGTTGCTTTTAAAATGTACCTTTTTCTGAGTAAGTTGCTTTTAAAATGTACCTTTTTCTGAGTAAGTTGCTTTTAAAATGTACCTTTTTCTGAGTAAGTTGCTTTTAAAATGTACCTTTTTCTGAGTAAGTTGCTTTTAAAATGTACCTTTTTCTGAGTAAGTTGCTTTTAAAATGTACCTTTTTCTGAGTAAGTTGCTTTTAAAATGTACCTTTTTCTGAGTAAGTTGCTTTTAAAATGTACCTTTTTCTGAGTAAGTTGCTTTTAAAATGTACCTTTTTCTGAGTAAGTTGCTTTTAAAATGTACCTTTTTCTGAGTAAGTTGCTTTTAAAATGTACCTTTTTCTGAGTAAGTTGCTTTTAAAATGTACCTTTTTCTGAGTAAGTTGCTTTTAAAATGTACCTTTTTCTGAGTAAGTTGCTTTTAAAATGTACCTTTTTCTGAGTAAGTTGCTATTAATATTCAATTATTTTGGGGAAGTTGCCATTAATATTTAATTATTTTCGGAAAGTTGCCATTAATATTAAACTATTGTGAGGGGGATGTCCATTAAAATCTCTTGAACTGAGTTGCCATTAATATTGATATACTTTTAAGTGGGTTACCATAAATATTTAACGGTTTTGAGATGGGTGGCGTATTGCTTTAACCATCTTAAACTTATTTGCGATTAATATTTATATAACACGTCGCTCAATAATTACCGGGCATGATATATAGATGACACCACTAGTTTAATATAATTTAATAGAGTACTGACCTTCAAATGGCACGTGTTAGAATTCAAGCCTAATCGGATTATTTGTTTACGAGTTACAGGTATTTAAATTTCAAAACAATGAAAAAATCTGAATTTGGTGTCTTGATAAAGCATTGCTTTCTGATAGAAAAAAATACTGTTCAAGCAGAGAAATGGCTTGATAAGAGACTCTTTTGGACTCTGCTCCGTCGAAACAATAGCGATGGGGCGGTATGCTGACTTTAAACACGATCATACAGACACAAATGATGCTGACCGCTCAGCTCGATTAAATTTAGTAGTTCACACGGAAAACATAAATCCGTCTATAAACTCGTGTTAGCCGATCGTAAATAGAATAGGAGTTGAAGTTACGTGAGATAGCAGAGGAGTTTAAGATATCGCCACCTACCATTTTGCATTAATATTTATCAATGAGAAAAGTGTGTTCAAAGTGGGTGCTGCATTTGCTCACAGTCGATTAAAACAGCAACGCGTCGACGATTACGAGTGTTGTTTGCAACTGTTTCCAAGTAACCAGGAGGTTTAGCTTCAATATGAATTGCACTTCGAATTATTTCAACACCAACTCTATTCGTCAGATCTGACTCCCCCCCCCCCCCCAGTAACTACTTGCTGTTTGCAGACCTCAAAAGAATGCTCCAGAGAAAGAGTGTTGGCTCTAATGAAGAAGTGATATCTAAAAATAATGCGTATTTTAAAGACAAAGACAAATCGTTCCACAAAAAGGATATCAAATTGTTAGAGAAGCGTGGGAACCAGTGTATCACATGTAGTGTCGTGCATTTGGAAACGGCAACAATGTTTACACCTGAGATACGCGAATCGAAAAAGTATCCTAATTACCTCCCTTACATTCTGTAGTTATCTCCCTTGTATATTTCTCATGCTATATAAATATATGCTTACGTGTCAATCGACCTCTTACGAAAGGAGCGACCGGAGCGCACACATCAACTGTTTCTCTCTCTCTCTTATTTATTTCTGTGTTCCTACTTGAATTGTTATGTATGTGAAGCCGTTACCCCGCGAGCCGGACACTAATGGAAACACAATAACAACCGACAAGGCAGCAACGCTACAACCTCGACACTTGCAAAGAAGCATGTGCTACATCAAACTACGTTGATGAAAGGCGCATTTGTCCTAAAAGTTGCCTTATTAGTTAGGCCTGAGACTTATTGGGTGATCTGTTATATACATATGCCACAGTGCCCAACTCGAGAAGGAGGCTTATACACACACAAACACACATATATATATATATATATATATATATATATATATATATATATATATATATATTAGATTTTTGAATTTGAGATGATATATATAATTATTTCCACAATCAGACAACGCCGCAGCCCACAACCTAGGAAAGAAAGAAACCGGAAGTCCTAGACTCGAGGTTCTAAAACAATTGTATATATATATATATATATATATATATATATATATATATATATATATATATATATATATATATTTATTTATTTTATACGTACTTAAAAGTAATCCATGGACACGTGTTTCTTGCTTACAGCCGTCATTAGCATGGCTAACTTAGACAAGGATTGAACCTTCGATATTGATGTCTACAACATGTATTTTTATATAATTGTTTTTATTGGTGATTGCAGCGTTCGTTGTTTTTGTTTACTACTACTTTTTCGATTGTCTCTCCCCCCCCCCCGAGTGATTAAGATGCAGAAAATTACATTATTAGTCGCCTTTTACTCTATAGGACATATTTTTTGTTAATATATATATATTTATTAATTTTATACGTACATAAAAGTATATATATATATATATATATATATATATATATATATATATATATATATATATATATATATATATATGTATATATATATATATATATATATTACATGTTGCGTCGCTACAACCAGAGGCTCTTCATCATTTTGTGACGTCATCATTTTGTGACGTTTTATTTTGTGACGTCGCATTTTTGTTGGCATCAGCAATTGTGCGCGGGGACAAGATAACAAGTAAGCAGCATCCACACAGCTTTAATAGTATATAGATTTAAATGAATAGATATAGATATATTCATATGAATATATATATATATTAATCAGTTTAACATTGAATTCCGTTGTGTATTTTCTCTCAGAGCCCAAAACTCAAAGACTCACTTTGGTGTTGGCACTGTTTCTCAACACTATTTTCTTTTGACTAGTTTTCACTGGCTTTTATTTTTGTTTTAATCGTCATGTGCGATATTTTGGGATCATTTCTATGTACTTATATATATATATATATATATATATATATATATATATATATATATATATATATATATATGTGTGTGTGTGTGTGTGTGTGTGTGTGTGTGTGTGTATAAGCGGGTCGGTGTTTGTATAAATACAATGTATATTTATACAAACACCGACCCGCTTATACACACACACACACACACACACACACATATATATATATATATATATATATATATATATATATATATATATATATATATATATATATATATATATATATATATATATATATATATATATATGGTAGCGGCTGTTAGAATTTATATAAATAGACATTTTAGATATCATTTACGAGTGCTTTTTGCGTAACCTAATGGTAAAAGCTGCCGACTATCAACTAGATAGTTGAAGGTTCAATTCCTGGCTGGGGGCGGTACTATTCTAGCCGCAGTGAAGAGCAGGGATACAGCGAAACAGTCTGTCTGTGGAAGTCACTTTCTCTCTCTCTCTCTATATATATATATATATATATATATATATATATATATATATAGGGTGGGCAAAAATAAGGGTCCTATTTTTAAAAATTCATAACTTTTTTATTTATTGATTTTTAAAAAAAATTTTTTTTAGAATAAGTAAAGGACCCCTTCCGAAGCAAGCATGAGCCGTATTAGCCCTAAGGAACGTACCCTCATTTAGAAAACATTATTTTTGCTTAAAAAACTCAAAACAGTGTAAAAAACAATACTTTAGTTTTTGTAAGTTTTAAGAAGTGTTTTTCGGATAAAATTTGTTTTGTTTATTTCAAAAAATCTCGGAAGGGTCAGTCTACACACACATAAAGTTTGGTGAGTTTAACTTTTATTTTGTGGAAGTTATTCAAATTCAAGTTATTCAAATTTAAAGATAGGACCCTTATTTTGGCCCACCCTGTATATATATATATATATATATATATATATATATATATATATATATATATATATATATATCAACTTCTAAAACCATATAACCTTATATATTTGTTATAAATTCAGTGTTCAGATAATCTATTTTAATTGTTAATTATTTAGAATTTGTGTCGCACTGATCATCGTCAATCTAATGCCAATTAACTGTTTCTAGTTTATATAGTTTCCATCTACTTTCTTCCATCGGTGTGGCCGAAAGAAGACATGCTACTTTTTTTTCATTTATTGGTTTGTGTGTTACTTTCATTTCTAGTCACGTTTGTCATTCTTATATTCCAATTTTATAGCTGTGAAATACTAATAAAAACATTATTGGCGTATGTGTTAGTTTCGTTCATCGTTCCGTTATCCATTCTTCTTTTTACATTAAGTATACAAGACGATTCTAGTTTTTACGACCAAAAACTCCTACCTAATGTATGATGTATGTGTTTGTGTATTCCTTTCCTAACATATGCATTTTTCGTGTGTTACTTTGGTTTTCGTTTCGTTTGAGATTCCTCTTTTTTGTAATAAGTGTACAAGTCGATTACATTGTGCATACGAAAGAAAACTTTTACCTTATGCATGTTTCGCTTACTTTTTTAACTAAAACATATACTCGTTTGTGTGTTGCTTTCTCTTCTAACTAATTCAGTTTTCGCGTGGTAACTTCGAGAGCGAAAACATCTTTCTGTGTGTGCGTGTTCATTTCGTTAATAAGATTTGTTGGACACTTCTACGTAACTTACACATCATTCATTTAAATTTAGTTATAACTTTACATTTACAATTTCGTTCACTTAATAATTTCATAACCAAACGATTGTTATTTTTTATAATTATGTTTTGCAAATAAAAAGTCACAGACAAAGCCGGATAAGTAAGGCTAGTATATATATAAAACTCCAATTTCTGCTTGTCCGCCTCTGTTTGCATGAAGTTAACACTGAAACCTAATTAACCCATCATTCTGCATTTTGGAAAGTATCGGCTAACCGTAAAGGTGGGTAATGCGGGATATATTTAGTTTAGTTTTATGCAAAGGGAACAAAGGAGGACTAGAAAGTATTTCGTGAAAATTCAGATACTCCGATTTCGCTTAAATTTTAACTATATGTGTTAGACATCAATTAATAAATGTTTCAGCTTCGTTAGAAGGCATAATAAAAGCACAACATCTCATTTGAAAATTTCAGATTTGCATTAAATTTGATCCATAGACATTGGACACAGATTAAGCAAACTTCTATTAATTTTGATTTCTTCTGAAGTCCAGTAAAACTTGAATCCCATATTTTAGACATTTTTCTTGAATCAAAATCATATCATGGATGTTGTTCAAAATTGGAATAAGGATCCTAGACATTAGGTTTAGTAACATATATATCTTAATTTTAATATTCGTAAGAGGACATAAAAGTCTTTAAAAATGTTCTGTTCCGGGAATTGATTTTATTATTAATTAGAATATTAATTATGGAACAGTTATTCTGCTAATATATATATATATATATATATATATATATATATATATATATATATATATATATATATATATATATATATATATAAACAAAAAAATATGAATTTCAGTAACCATGTCTTTATTTTATATACGGTATTACTACTTCAAGTTACTATTAAATTTTAAAATTGAATTACATTTTTAAAACCAAGAGGAGTAACTTTTTAATTAAAAAATGCAATTAAATTCCAAAACAACATGAGGTGCAACTTTTTTTAATTTAATTAAATTTTAAAATTTAATTAATTTTTTTAAAACCAAGAGGGGCAACTTTTTAACGGGCTGTCAAGTATCTGGATTTTTTTGAAACATTGTTTTTAGAATCTAACTTTCTATTATTTATTTATACATGCTGTAGTGTTAGAAAATTAAAATCCATTGAGATTAAAACTTGAAAGATTTACTATTAATAATAAATATATATATATATATATGTATGTATTCAAATATAAATTTATATATGTATTCAAATATAAATGTATGTATGTATTCAAATATAAATTTATATATGTATTCAAATATAAATTTTATAACATGAAGCAAATGTAATAGCTCAATAGTGTAATGTTATGAAGGACAGATTCACATAATTTCACAAAACTTGTTTTTATTCAGCATACAATTGTTTCGGCTTACACCAAAAAATATGTAAAATGCTTCTGTGCATTTATTTCTTGGTGTGGCTATCCTCAGTGCTAATTATATAAAACAAAGCAAAAACAATGAAAAACCAATACAAACAAAGCCTAAATTACAATCAGTACTCATTATCTTTAAATATGTAAAATGGTGGATAACTTTAATAATGTTATTTTAATTCATCTGAAAATCTCGGTAAAAGTCCAACTACATAATGTGTATATTCAGTGGAATTTTCACAAAAATTAATATATAATTTTGTTTAGATTCAGAAGATTTAATTTTTGTTCCTTATTTTGGACGGTACTGTAGATAAAATTCAATGCACATCTGATATATTTTTATTTTCAATTGGAAAGTTATGTCCCCAAAGCCCCTTTAAAATACCCCAAAGAAATTGAAATTTGAGGACTATTTATTAATTGATGTCAATTACATATTGTTATAATTTAACTGAAATTGGAAATATCTGAGTTTTCACGAAGAGCTTCCGCTCCATTTTCACCCTCTTTGCATGAAACTAAAACTAAATATATATCCTATAGTTGGACCCCTTACGACGAGGAGCTATGCCCCCAAATTCAAATGATCGGTTAATTAGTTTAGACGTGTATCCTGTACAATAAAAAATAACAGAATTCTTCTGTTTAATTATACCTTTTTTAATTTTTTTCAATTTTTCTGATGGTCTTTTTGTATTAAAATCCAAAAAAATAATAAATGTTTCACAGGTTTCACGAACGTTTACGATTCTTCGATTTTTTAATAATGTTTGCATAAATGAGAAAATTCTGCCTAAATACACACAATATATATGTATATATATATATATAGTATTTAAATACTATGAATAACTGTATCCGCTGGTGATCCCCGGGTTTCGTCCATTTTGTTATCCTGGAATTCTGAAAAATTAGTGGCTTGTTATAATTCCAGATAGAGTTATCATTCCCGTTTAATATTTTAAGTTATTATCTGGAGTAATAACAAGCTGGAATTTTTCTTAATTTCAGGATGACTAGATGGACAGGACCCGGATATTTATAACGGATACAGTAATGTATATTATTTAAATAAAATAATTAATATTACATCTTGTATGACTTGCGATCGAGCACTTTGAAGTTTTCTACAAACTTGGGATATATATATATATATATATATATATATATATATATATATATATATATATATATATATATATATATATATATATATGGAGTAGCTTTTGGAGTAGCTTTTGTTGGGTTTTTTTTAATTAAAGAATGAAATAAAGTATTTCCAGAATGTTTTGGAAACGACCTACGCCATAATAGACTTGTTGTTCTAATTCTTTGAGCAATTGGAACCTTATAATTCACCAAATCTCCTTATGTGTGTGTGTGTGTGTGTGTGTGTGTGTGTGTGTGTGTGTGTGTGTGTGTGTGTGTGTGTGTGTGTGTGTGTGTGTGTGTGTGTGTGTGTGTGTGTGTGTGTGTGTGTGTGTGTGTGTGTGTGTGTGTGTGTGTGTGTTAGAAAGAAAGAGGGAGAGACAATAAGACAGAGAGAAAGAAAGAAAAAAAGAAAGATAGAAAGAAAGGAGAGGGAACGTATCAGATCCATCTCTACTTCAAACGAACTAGTGGTTATTTTCAGGTGAGTTATCACCCTCGTAATGTTTTGCAGTCAGACTAAATAAACAATTATTTTCTTTCCCATTTCCCTTGAGTCGTCCGCTCTTCCGATTGGTCGGTCCGTCTTGTGACGTCGATTCTTGTTAACTATGACGGTCTCGCGAATGGACACGGGCGGGAGTTTGGCAAATGTATCTACGGCAAAGGGCGTCTTTCAAATTGACACTGGTTTTCAAACGGCGCACCTGGGGAGGAGTGATATTCTGGATGTGCGTCCATTCCATCTTCTCATTTAGACATGGAAATGTTATTTCAAAGGAAAGCGTGAAAGACCAAATGGCAGGCGTGGACGCGTCTAAAATGATATTTCGAACTTAACCGCGACAGGCCCAAGAAATTGTATTTCAAACGTAAGTGTGACAGACTAAAGAAAATCATATTTCTAATTTAAGCGTGACAGACTGACAAAAAATATTATTCCAAGCTTAAGTGTGAAAGACTGGCCGATAGATTCTCTTACAGAAATCATTGAACGTATCTAACATTAGATACATTCATTAAATCAGGACGTTTAGCAGTGAAAATGCGTTTAGTAATTAAAATGGTATTTCACACATATTTTTTATGGAAATCGCTCCAGACAAGGCACGAAGCCACTAGATGTAAGGAGCTAACAAGAACGAAAAACTATTATTTCAAAGACAGGAGATGCCTATTGACCGTAGTCTGAAAAAGACCAAGAAGGAAAACAGTCAGCAGGAGGAGAGTTCCACAAACCTGCAGTTCTTGGAAAGAAGCTACTCGAATAGGAAGCTGTATTATAGAGGTATCTGATCAGCAAGTTGATGAAGACCACTAGACCAACGAGGCAAACGAGCTGGAACAAAGGAAGCAGTGAATAGATCAGACGATGTCTAAGAACACATGCCATAATAGTATTTATGGAAAAGACTGCTAGCAACATGATGTCTGTGAAAAAGAGAGTGATAGTGAGAGAGAAGAAGAAGAAGAAGAAGAAGAAGAAGAAGAAGAAGAAGAAGAAGAAGAAGAAGAAGAAGAAGAAGAGGGGCCAAGCAAATTACGGATATGCTAATGAACCTTGTCAATAAACCTCAAATGGGACAAAGATTGACCAGCCCAAGTATGACAGCAGTAATCTTAAACGTGAGAGACCGACAAAAATTCTATTCCACGATTTTATCTTTCATGGAAATCGCTCCAGACAAGGCATGAAGCCACTTGATGTAAGGAGCTAATAAGAACAAATATAATAATCGCAAAGACAGGAGAGTTGAAAGCAAAACTACTCCCAGGTCAAAAACTATCCAACGATAAGTGTTAGATGGATATATTCCCACCCCAAAAATAGCAATTCTCCCCCCTTTGTCAGAAACATCGCTCATAGAATGTGAGGACTAAAAGACAAAATAAGGGAAGCGATAGTTAATCGTGACAGATCGACGGAAATGTTAGCTTAGTCGTAACGTGGCAAAACGTCAGACAGAGCCTTTTATAGAGATGATTAGACGCATATGAAATAAGATGCGTCTAAATTCATCATTCTTTTTTCAATCTCCATTATCTTTTTGTTTTTGCTGGGAATGTGGCATCCTACCGGATGTCAGATATTCGCCCGCTATTTCACACACTGTAAACGAGAGATCATTTTTTAAGATTCTAACCGTCCCTCTAAACGCAATACTTTGTATCTCTCTTGCACTTGGTTCACCGGTTATATACGCCAGATAGTTTTTGAAATTCTTTTTCATGAGCCCTGTTACTCCAATAATTACTGGAATCATTGAGATCTTCCTAAGATTCCAGTTTATTTTCATGTCGTACATAAGACCTTGGTATTTTGTTATCTTCTCCCTCTCAGCTCTGTTTAAGCCAGCATACATTAGGGTCACTGACTTCAACTAAGGTTGCTACTTTCTCCCTCTTGTCCCATATCACTATGTCAGGTTTAACAGCTCCGTTTTCTAGCTATAGGAATTGCATAGACATAGTAGATGGTGTATGGCTTATTTCCAATTTTATCACCATGTTTATCTACGAGTATGCTATTTAAAACTTAAGCGTGACCGACTGACCGATGGACAGATATTTTTATAGAGAGGGTTGGACGCATCTAAAATAAGATGCGTCCATTCAATAAATGCGTTAATCGAACAAAATGCTATTTCAAACGAAAGCATGACAGACCAAAAAATTTATATATATAAAATTTAAACGTGACAGACTGAAAAATGTAAAATCCCAAACTTAAGATTGAAAGACTGATTGATATATATATTGGAAACATCTAAAATAAATTGCGCCCATTTAATCTAAGCGTTTAGCTATAAAAATGCTACTTCGAACTTAAACGTGACAGACCAATAGATCATCTTATAGATACCCTTGAACACATCTAAAATAAATTACGTCCATTTAATCGAAGCGTTTATCTATGAAAATGCTATTTCGAACATAAACGTGACAGACCAATAGATCATCTTATAGATACCCTTGAACACATCTAAAATAAATTACGTCCATTTAATCGAAGCGTTTAGCTATGAAAATGCTATTTCGAACTTAAACGTGACAGACCAATAGATCATCTTATAGATAGGCTTGGACACATCTAAAATAAATTGCGTCCATTTAATCTAAGCGTTTAGCTATAAAAATGCTATTTCGAACTTAAACGTGACAGACCAATAGATCATCTTATAGATAGGCTTGGACGCATCTAAAATAAATTACGTCCATTTAATCGAAGCGTTTAGCTATAAAAATGCTATTTCGAACTTAAACCTGACAGACCAATAGATCATCTTATAGATAGGCTTGGACGCATCTAAAATAAATAACGTCCATTTAATCGAAGCGTTTAGCTATAAAAATGATTTTTCGAACTTAAACGTGACAGACCAACAAAAATAATATCCCAAACTTTAGTGCGAAAGATTGACCGGTCGATATATTTTCTTATAGAAATGTTTTGACACATCTAAAATAATTCAGCTATGAAAATACTATTTCAATTTAAGCGTGACAGACCAACAGACAGACAGATCTTCTTACACAGACGCCTGGACGCATATAAAATAAGATGCACTCATTCATTGTGCACGTTTATTCATGAAAATGCTGTTTCAAACTGAAGTGTGACAGACAGGCTGAACGACTGACAACGTCTCTCGTATTGATGCGAAGGCGAGTCCGAAAAGATTAGAATGCGATTTTTCAAACCAGACGCTGCTCTGTTCCAAAGTTATCTCCTTTTGAGAAGCACCGGATAAAAGAAAGATATTCAGTTTGTGTAAACAGATCTTTTCACGGCGAAGTCATTGAATAGATGAGAAAGATGGCGGAACATTGAAGATGATTGGCAGACAGTCGAGACGGGTGGCGCGTGGCGAGACACAACCAAAACAAAGAAAATCGGTTTGAAAAGTTGCAGATAGCGCCTCGTTTTGATCAGGGTGGCTTTCAAAGTATAAACGAAAGAGATAGCCAGAATCGAGTTACTATCGCTGGACACTTGTTCCTTGGTGCATACGCCATTTTAAAATCTTTCGAAATTACAGTTGAAATTTTGTTTCTTTGCCAATTACTCAAGTTGTTACACAGTAGGGTAGGTCGATTTTCCAAATACGTGTGTGGGATAGCTAGCTGGGTTGAAACATGACATAACTATACGACATTTAAACCATTGCATTTTAACGTATAGAATTTTCTATTATTATGTTTTGGGCGAGAGGATGGTGAATTTGAAATAACTCAAAACCATTTCGTTTATATTATTGTTTGAATGTGGATTCAAAGCTGCTTCTGTAAGGCGTCTGGTATGAGCACCTATTTTAAAACTTGATCTGAGTAGAGAGATTAAGCATTATTCTTAGTTTTACCGGTAAAACAGTTCTCTAAAGTCAAGTATGATGACGTGGCCTTAGCGAAGTTTAAACTATGAGTAAATTCCAGCATATACGAAACGAGTGCGTTTTTGACGTCTCCAAGCTTAATTGGATCTACGATCATAATAGACCAATTAAGCTAGCCGATGTAAAATCACAATCGTTTCGCATATGTTTAAGTTTAATTATAGTTTTGAATTCGCTAAAGCTACGTTATTATATATGATTTTAAGCAGGTGTTTTTGACGCTAAAGCTGAAAATAATGCTTGTTCTACTTAGATCAAGTCTTTCAATGTATGCAAATACCAGAAATTCCTATATTCTGGTCTATGTGCAGGTTAATGAAACTGATACTGAAAATGTTGGACTGAGTGATTCCAGACGTTTTACAGCATAATTCTGACATATAACAATAAGTGGCCAACACACAACAGAAGTGAAAGAAAGACAACATACAAAAAGTCTGGGACGATCTTCTAATAGGGTACAGACACTCGTAGGTACTACTTTTCTGAACATTTACTATACTTCACACTGCAGTGTCTCGTTCGTCTTGGATGCTTCCTTTCCTTAGTTATAGTGTTTTCCATCTGCGTTGACACAATTCGACGTGTTTATATAGTCACCCGAAGTCGAAAATCCGGGCGTTTAATGAAATTGCGCGCATACAAATTGCATCACTCCTAACATTCTGACACCGCAAATCTTCGTTCACGGAAATCGCTTATTCAGCGAAATAACCGTCAGCCGTTAATTCGAGGCTCGGGATCCAATCAGGCCGAAATCGGGTTCGCCTACACCCACACTCGATTCATGTTGCCACGCGAATTGTTTTGGTGGCAACCGACCAAGGTTTTTATTTAATACGTGTTTTGTTACACTCTCCGTTAATGTCTTCATGTGCAGCTGTGTGTGGGCCTCTTTATTCGGGCGCTTCTTCGAAGTGGGGTAACTGTGGGTTCTTCTTCGGATAACTTACGTCTAAGACTATAGTCAAACGGCTTGACTCCAAAACAACTATGATATGGCTTCTTCACAAAATCTATTGTTTTTGCTTGACGGTTTGAAAATGTACGAATGTGTATTAAAAAAAAAAGTAGTTACCTCCCTTTGTTCCCCTAAATAATTCTCTTGCCCATATGACCCCACTCCCTTTCTGAAAGCCCTATTTGATTGGCCAGGACGATTCTCCTTGACCAATCAACAGACACTTAATTTGACGGGCTGAATTCAAGAAAACCTTATTCTTCCTCTTTTGAACATTGTCGCTGGCCGTTAAACAAGTAAGCAAAATCTCTCCTTAAATTTGAATTGCCACGAATTTGAATTGAACATTTTCAGGGGGCCGTCTAAGAAATTTTAGACGTTAAAGAACTTTTTATTGGACTTCTTATAGCCGCAAAACACAACTAGTTTTGCAATGACCTTTTCTTGTATTATTTTTAACTTAATTATTAATACACGTATTATCCTCAATATGTGTCTTGAAAGAAAGTTTATAGAAGTCACTTCTGTAAACTTTCTTTCAGTATTTTTCCAACTTCGTCATTCGACAACTGAACGCTCCCTGCCTTTCGCTTTATATGTAATCTAACCCATTACCATGATTATAATACTTCAAATACGTTCTAATACAAATCTAGGCATGAAAATATGAGCAAAACAAGCTAGTTATTAAAAGTTGATGTTGCTAGTCTCAGTGTTTTCTATAAATACTATTATGGCATGTGTTCTAGTTATTAAAAGTTACCCATGACCAGCTAAAGAAAATATGGAACTAATTAGTATTTTAAGCTCTCAAAACATTTAACATTGAAATTTCCGATTTTTTAGTATAATTTTCTTACGAGGGCTTTCTTTAAAGTTTCTTTTTCTCGTTCGCACCTTCAGGGTGGTATCTCTTTGTAAAGGTGGTCACGGAGTTTCGACTATGGGTATAATAAGACGTATTTCGTCCTTGAAATTAAGGGTGCAAATTAATTTAAGTGGCTTGAAAAATCTATAAGTTTGTTTTCTTTTAATAAAATAAATAACTTATATTAGCATTCAGTTATTAATTAGTTAATACTGAGAAATTCTATTAAGATCAGATAATTCTTTGATTTGGGGATTTATTGTTTCGAGAGATCAGATTCGACTTGACAATAGTAAATATGTGTAGGGTGTGAATTATGGATTTCGGCGTGGGGAAGTAGGGTAGAATCTAACACCTTTCCGAAATGACAAAATTATCCGTATATAGGAAACTTGACAGGTATTGCCATTCCGGGTCAGAGTGCACCTGCAAGTATCCGTAATGGAGAACTGTTGTCATATTTGGGCTGGTGAATCTCTGTCACATTTGAGGGTTCTTGATAAAGTGCAGAAACGTATATGTAATTCGATTGGCCCTACTCTTTCTTCTTCTCTGTACCTTTTCTCTCTCTCTCTCTCTCTCTCTCTCTCTCTCTCTCTCTCTCTCTCTCTCTCTCTCACAGACGTGATGTTGCTAGTCTCAGTCTTTTCTATAAATACTATTATGGCATGTGTTCTTCAGAATTATGTGATCCCTTCCCCGCTTCTTTTGTTCCAGCTCGTTCAACTCGTTGGTCTCGTGGTCTCCATGAATTAGCTGTTTTGATAATTCATTGTAATACAGCTTCCTATTCCAGTAGCTTCTTTCCATGGATCGCAGGCTTGTGGAACTCTCTTCTTGCTGATTGTTTTCGTCATACCTATAACCTTGGTCTTTTCACGACTAAGGGCAATAGGCATCTCCTGTCTTTGCGATTATTGTATTTGTTCTTGTTAGCTCCTTACATCAAGTGGCTTCATATCTTGTCTGGAGCGATTTCCATGAAATAAAAATAAAATAAACTAAAGTGGAACTCCACAATCGATAAGTTTCAAAATTGAGGTCTTACAACAAGGTGCATCTTAATGCCATATCTCGAATCAAGGTTGGGGTTAGGATTAGGGTTAGGGTTGAATTTAAAAGATATTTTAAAAAGAAAGATGACCAAAGAGACATAAAAAAATTATAATGGATCCGACTGAATTTGAACTCGACATAACTGGTTTCATAGTCCGCGGTGGTTTCCATTCGACCAATCACGCACCTCCACTAAATGTTTGAAACGAATATAACAATGAGCGGGAAATTAAAGTGAAAAAATGTTTTCTAACCAAAAAACGAATTCCCCTGATCGAAATAAAATCCACCATAAACTACAGAATTATCCGATCTTAATGAAATTCTCAATATTTATTCATTACTAGCTGGCTTCGCCCGCTCGCTATCCCTTCGCAAGCAATTCAATTCATATTCACTACTTCAAATCAATGAAACGAAACTAATCGATAAGAAAAAAACTACTGCTATTGCTACGTCAAACTTAAGCACCCACTCCCCCCCTGCTTCTCTATCTCTCTCTCTCTCTCTCTCTCTCTCTCTATATATATATATATATATATATATATATATATATATATATATATATATATATATATATATATATATATATATATATTGAAGCCCAAACAACGCATATATTCTTTTCAAATAAATGTGTCTTTAAATTCAACTAAGTTTCGACTGTAACAAGTCATCTTCAGGAAATAGTAACATTTTTTTTTTTTTTTCGTGTTATAATATCACTAAAAATCCGTATGGTCTTGCAACGGTGATTTTTTTTTTTAATATCTTCGTCAAGAAGAGGCACAGGAGCGCGTAAATGTATTAGAAGTTGGTCCCTCTTTTTTTTTAAGCGTTGGGTAATATGGAAAATAAGTAGTTTTGAAGCCCAAACAACGCATATATTCAGTGATTTTTTACAGTCGAAACTTAGTTGAATTTAAATAAATATTTATTTATTTAAGAAGAATGTATGCGTTGTTTGGGCTTCAAAACAAAATTTATTTATCTAATATATATATATATATATATATATATATATATATATATTAATATAAGTGTTACTACAGTTTTGAAAGCGTCGTTAGAAGAAATTTTTTTTTTTAAATTAGAAACCAGTTAACAGACGCGTGAATTTATATCAATAAATGAAAATTTATTTAATATTTTTTTATATTTATAAATCTGAATTTTCGGATTAAAAACCATACTCATGGTAAACAGACATTACATTTTTTTATTTTTTTTATTTTTCATCGTGAAAATATGTCGGCGTGGCCGAAGATTTACGATCCCCTCCGATGTTATTAGAGAGTTTGTTTATATGTCCGGTGCTTGTAGTGAATGCCCTGACAGGCTTGAGATGAATAATATAAGTGTTACTATATTTTTTTTTTCTATTAATTAATTTATAAATTAATTTTTGTATACAGATTTTTTTAATTAATTTATAAATTAATTTTTTGCGTGCACACATAATAGACATGGATACATGTTTCTGGCTATGAGCCGTCATCAGCATGAATTATCCAGGCATGGATAGAACCCTCGATGTAAATATTCGTAGTCTAGCGATTTACACCTAAACTAGAATGACCTGTCACATTTTGTGCTATATATACATATATAGTCATCCACATACAGACTGTTTCGCTGTATCACAGCTCTTCAGTGCGGCTAGACCAGTTAGTGTCTCTAGCCGGGATTGAAACTCAACCGTCGAGCTGACAGTCGGCGCCGCTATCCCTGCGCTATCATACGAGACTGACTGAATGTAAATGATATCTCAATATATTTTAAGCTCTCAAGATATTAAAAAAATACGTTTAAATTTCCGATCTTGGGGTATCATTTCCTACTGAGAAAGGCCTTTAAAATATTTCAGTCGTACATTCAAGGTGCATATTTTTTACAGGTGGTCACTGAGTTCAACTATGGGTATAATAACTTATACCTGTACCTGGTGCGGCATCCACCATTGGCAGGTTGAACCGACTTCCTCCGAAGAAGGAAGTTTCTGGGGAATATTCAATTAACAAGCGGTCCCTAGTCGCATGTGTATCATACTCTAACGCTAATCCTAACCCGGCCAGGGGAGATAACGGCGTTAGTTTTTATAGTTTTTTCTTGTTTTTTGTTTTTTGTTTTTTTTGCAGGGATGTGCCGCCGTCTTCCCATATACAGCGCCTGGTATTCGCAAATGGTCACCCATCTGCTACTGACTAGACTATCCATCGCTTAACTTCGGTGATCTACTGAGACCCAGTGTTTCAACCTGATTATGTCGTGTATATGGGTATATAATAAAGAGGGGGTTAAAGTAATGTAGCAGTTGCATCAGCTAACTATTTTGTATCGGTCTACATGACTGACAGTGAGTTATGATTCGGCTTGGAGATTATGTAACTTCGCCTGTTCACCGCATGAACAAGCAACTCACCTAAGCTCAATGAGATTCATATGCGATGAATCATCTTGGCGCGATAACCAAACCACGTGATGAACAGAACAATTTCAGTTCCAGTCTTACTTTCAAATAGATAAGCCGTATATTCTTGCGCTATCTACCAGGCCTGCGGTAGAGGGATCGAGGAACTCCAGGATAACGTTATTTCGTCTAGTCTACATTAATCAACCCATTGTATAACCTTCATTTTTTTTCCTGTGTTCCCGTAAATAAAACTCCATATATCTTTAATCGCGAAGCCATTATTTATTTCATGGAAGAATGGTGATCACTTTTTGCTTATGTAACATTTCTATTTCAGTCGGATTCGGCCAGACGTATTACTCTTCCAAGTTTGTCATTCTGATTTCCTTCCCGATTTAAATCCAGAACCTAAAATTGGTTAACTCTAACCCTAACCCTAACTCCATCAGCTAAAGTAATTTAAGTGACTTAAAACTTCCAGAAATTTTCTTTTAATAAAATAAGTAATTTATACTAACATTCATTTATTAATTAATAAATAGTTAAAAAGTTTATTAAGATCGGGTGATTCACTTATTTTTTTTTTAATCGGGGTATTAATTAATTAGTAAAAAAAAAAGCAATTACTTTTACTTTCATTTCCCGTCCCGTATATATAACTTACATTTTTTTATGATTTGTCAAGGAGAGTTCGTTAAATGGTAGTTTTGTTTTTTTGCATTTGTTGTTTTGTTTTGTTATTATTTTTTTTTTTTTTTTGTATTTTCCTTACAGCTGTTAATGTTTCGAGGCGCAGCGTGTAAAATGTTATACATATGTTCTCTTTTGAGCTGTTAAATTGCCTGAGGCATAAAACACTTGGTTAACGCAAGAACGAAAATAGTCGGAGGTCTTTAAATCAGGTGGAAGTGTTGAACTTTCAAGTCGCCCGCCGTTTCAATTATCAATACAAACGTGTGTGAACGTGTGCGAGCGTGAGACGCGCAGGGCCACGCGTATCAGTAGGCGGTGTTGCTATGGAGGAATATTATTGGCTGCTATACTTGTCGGATTTACATTTTATATAATCCTATTTTGTTTCATTTTACTTCGGTCGATGTTCTCAGAAATCAAGTGTTAGCCCCTTCCTGGGGCTAACACTTGATCTCTGTATGAGATACATAGATATTCGAATATTATATTAATGTTCTCCTTTACCTGTCAAACGTTGAGTCAGTAAAGAAGTTAAGAATATTAATTTTCCTCTCCATGTGACCCGTGAACTATGTTATATTATATCTTTTTTGTGGTCTCTTGGTCTTACCGGATTCCAGGACAAGAATTCATCTAGTCTGGTGGAGTCTTCAGTTAAGTGCTGTTACTTGAGGTAACATTACTTGTAGAAGGTGCACCATTCCTCGTATAAGCCAGTGTATTGCCATGTCGATGGGATCTTATTTAGGCTTCGAATACTATGTTATTTTGAATATTTGGTCAGGGTTTACTTGTAGGGGAAGTATCCTCATGTCAGGTTATCCTGACAAACCCTTGTACAAAGAAACCGAAGACACTTGAGGATGGTGTCTAGTATGTAATTCAAGCTCCCCGGTAAGGTAATTCAAGCTCCCCTCGTATAATATATGTGTGTGTGAAAAGACAGAAAGGAAAACGATTAAACACAGGAAGACATCAAAATAAAATGAGAGATTGACTAGTTACGCTCGGATCAACAAACGTCCATTGAAAAAAGTGAAGAGTTTAAATGTATTGAAAAAAGTGAAGAGTTTAAATGTATTGAAAAAAGTGAAGAGTTTAAATGTATTGAAAAAAGTGAAGAGTTTAAATGTATTGAAAAAAGTGAAGAGTTTAAATGTATTGAAAAGAGTGAAGAGTTTAAATGTATTGAAAAAAGTGAAGAGTTTAAATGTATTGAAAAGAGTGAAGAGTTTAAATGTATTGAAAAAAGTGAAGAGTTTAAATGTATTGAAAAAAGTGAAGAGTTTAAATGTATTGAAAAGAGTGAAGAGTTTAAATGTATTGAAAATAGTGAAGAGTTTAAATGTATTGAAAAAAGTGAAGAGTTTAAATGTATTGAAAAAAGTGAAGAGTTTAAATGTATTGAAAAAAGTGAAGAGTTTAAATGTATTGAAAAAAGTGAAGAGTTTAAATGTATTGAAAAAAGTGAAGAGTTTAAATGTATTGAAAAAAGTGAAGAGTTTAAATGTATTGAAAAAAGTGAAGAGTTTAAATGTATTGAAAAAAGTGAAGAGTTTAAATGTATTGAAAAAAGTGAAGAGTTTAAATGTATTGAAAAGAGTGAAGAGTTTAAATGTATTGAAAAAAGTGAAGAGTTTAAATGTATTGAAAAAAGTGAAGAGTTTAAATGTATTGAAAAAAGTGAAGAGTTTAAATGTATTGAAAAAAGTGAAGAGTTTAAATGTATTGAAAAAAGTGAAGAGTTTAAATGTATTGAAAAGAGTGAAGAGTTTAAATGTATTGAAAAAAGTGAAGAGTTTAAATGTATTGAAAAAAGTGAAGAGTTTAAATGTATTGAAAAAAGTGAAGAGTTTAAATGTATTGAAAAAAGTGAAGAGTTTAAATGTATTGAAAAAAGTGAAGAGTTTAAATGTATTGAAAAAAGTGAAGAGTTTAAATGTATTGAAAAGAGTGAAGAGTTTAAATGTATTGAAAAAAGTGAAGAGTTTAAATGTATTGAAAAAAGTGAAGAGTTTAAATGTATTGAAAAAAGTGAAGAGTTTAAATGTATTGAAAAAAGTGAAGAGTTTAAATGTATTGAAAAAAGTGAAGAGTTTAAATGTATTGAAAAAAGTGAAGAGTTTAAATGTATTGAAAAAAGTGAAGAGTTTAAATGTATTGAAAAAAGTGAAGAGTTTAAATGTATTGAAAAAAGTGAAGAGTTTAAATGTATTGAAAAGAGTGAAGAGTTTAAATGTATTGAAAAAAGTGAAGAGTTTAAATGTATTGAAAAAAGTGAAGAGTTTAAATGTATTGAAAAAAGTGAAGAGTTTAAATGTATTGAAAAAAGTGAAGAGTTTAAATGTATTGATAAAAGGTAAAACATAAGAAAGAAGACGATGAAACGTATACTTACGTAGATAAACAAATATTTATAATTATGCATAATTATAAATATTTGTTTATCTACATACGTATACGTTTCATCCTTCTGGAATCGGTAGTGTAGAGAAAATTATTCAAGCCGGTCGCAGGATTCGAAACCCCCGAACAAGTAATGTGTTTTAACTCAAATTCCAACGTCTTAACTATGAACAACTACATAAAAAAAATAAACCACGATTTACTCTTGAAGATGTGTCGACCGAAAGGTACCTCGGATTTCTAGTTTCCTAGTTTTTAGTCGAATGATTTTAATTTTACTATTATTACCTGTTTAGGTTTTAGTTGAATGGTCGTTTTACTATCAAATATATATAGGAAAATAAAGTAGTTTTGCTTGTTTTCTTCTCGTTTTCTTTCCCTTTTTACTATGGGATATTATCCCCCGATTTACTATGACTCCTTTTTTTAACCTTAATATATATATATATATATATATATGGGTTGGTCGTTCATTTCAAAGCATTGTTGGATTTGTTAATAAAATTGAAAATATAAGCCATTAACAATGCAAGATTAATTTATTTTATTTTTTTTACATTAATTTTATTAATTTCGGAATAAAATTCCATCATCAGAGGTTACCAGTATTGAGTCATTCTTTGTTGTTGTTTTTCTTGTTTTTTTTTATGAAAAAAAAAAACAAAAAAACAGAATTTTAATCATAACCGCCAACAACAGCAGAGCGGAGACATCGCACCAAAGACATTTATCAAGTAACAAAGAAATAAGTTTGTTTATTCTTGTTTTTTTTATGAAAGAAAAATAATAATGACTCAATACTGGTCACCTCTGCTGATGGAATTTTATTCCGAAATTAATAAGATTAAAGTAAAAAAATATAGATAAATTAATCTTGCATTGTTAATGGCTTATATTTTCAATTTCATTATATATATATATATATATATATATATATATATATATATATATATATATATATATATATAACTTATTTAAAATTACAATGACCAAAATTCAGTCTTTACTCATATCATTTATTTTTGCAATGGAAAATTGCTGACAATTATTTCGCAACGTGTAATATGCTACAATGAAACGCAATTACACGCTGCTCTTCAGAAAAAAATAAAAAGCATTTATAAAGATGTTATACACGAAAGCAGACAACACTATATATATATAACTAGCAGGACCCGTGCACCGGCGTTGCCCGGAATATATGTAAATTAAATTACAAAAATATAAGTATTAGAGTATTCATTAGTTAACCCTGTAATTTAGGTGATTCAAGTAGGATTTAGCGTTATTTTGAATCAAACAAAATCGAATTCTCTGTTTTGAGTGACTAGATAGATAGATAGATAGATAGATAGATAGATAGATAGATAGATAGATAGATAGATAGATAGATAGATAGATAGATAGATAGATAGATTAGCAACGCGCATATATTTGCTAACGAGAAGGAAAGAAAGTAGGGAGGGGGTAGAGAGAAGTTTTAAAAGAACTATGTTATACACTTTTTAGTCTTTTATTTTGTTGCCCATGCCCCCGGGCAACGCCGGGTCACCATGATAAGGAGAAAATTCGGATGAGGAGAAAATATGGAAGGAGAGAGAAGTCAAGATAGAGAGAGGTGGATAGAGAGATAGAGAGGTTTGATAGAGAAAGCTAGAGAGAGAGAGAGAGAGAGAGAGTTTTAAAAGAATGATGTTCACACTTTTTAACTCTTCAATATTGTTCTTTATACTGACTACAAAAGTGCTCAATACCATCAATATACAGTATATATATATATATATATATATATATATATATATATATATATATATATATATATATATATATATATGAAATTGGCAACATGCATGAGAATATATTTAAGTGAAATATTTTGAAAATCAAGAATCGTGCAATTTAAATGAAAAATTCATTTATTCAATTTTTTATGCAAGCTGTCTTATAGTTTATTTTTCTTCTTTTCTTCTTCCTCATTTTGATGGTATTAACCTCGAGGGGTTGAATCACGATAAAAGCAGAAAGGCACGTAAACTTCTAAAAGACGTTAGGATAAGTGTAGTCCTGTCGATGTTATGCGCAGATTGGCGCTTTTAAGTAAGGAAATTGATATATATATATATATATATATATATATATATATATATATATATATATATATATATATTGCTAATAATAATTTTAAAAATCACATAAGAAAGCACTTTTTAAAATGAAATACAATTTTGTTTAAGAAATCGATACGATGCCAGGTTATTTTTTTTCATATATAATAAATCAAATATTTCGAGCGGGACCGATTTTTTACAATTAAAATAGGAATCCGACATTGTTATAGATATTTTTATTATTATTAATCACGCCGGCCGAATGGGAGAGACTCCCAAACGGCGACGCTCTCCCTGGTATAAAGTGGAGACAGTGTCGTGTTGATATGTGGTATGTTAGTACACATAGTAGTATTGAAAGAAAGCGACGATGCGCTGAAAGGTTATAATAAAATGTTTTTAAATACTGACATTTTATCGATTTTTTAAACAAAAGTGTATTTCATTTTAAAAATGCCTTCTGGTGTGAAAAAACAACATTTTATTATAACCTTTCAGCGCATCGACGCTTGCTTTCACTTCTACTATGTGTACTAACATCACACATCTCAACACGACACTGTATCCACTTTACACCAGGGAGAGCGTCACCGTTTGGGAGTCTCTCCCCTACAGTCGACGTGGTAAATAATCAACAAAAAAATATATAACAATGTCGGATTTTTATTATAATTTAAAAAGAGCGGTCCCGCTCGAAATATTTTATTTATTATTTATGAAAAAAATCCTGGCATCGTATCGATTTCTTAAACATCATTGTATTTCATTTTTTAAAAATGGCTTCTAATTTGAAAAACATTTTATTTTATATATATATATATATATATATATATATATATATATATATATATATATATATATATATTCTTTTAAACACACATATGCTCACACATTCCTGACATAGCCACCTGGTCAGTCTCCCTCCCTCCCGCCGGCCTCAAAAAAATTCACACTTCACCACAACAAAAATCTCACCTCACCCTTCTCACCTCTCTCACCCTTTTGACCATTTCAATCATATTTTGAAAGTTGTCTTCATTTCTTCAAATCTTCTTCTACAACTATGATACCACCTACATGCTAAACACACGGTGTTTCCCCCTCCCTCCTCTTTCCCCAGCCTCTCAAAATCCATGCCATACAAATATATATATATATATATATATATATATATATATATATATATATATATATATATATATATATATATATATATATATATATATATATATTAAGGTATGTGTTATTAAAGACGACAGAAATCTTCTGTTTAGTGATTCCTTTTTTTATTTTTTCCATTCGTCGAATGATCTTTTTGACGTGTAGATGGAATGAATTGATGAAGGATCCATGTGTTTGACTAACGTTTTCGATTCTCTCCGGAATCATCTTCAGGTCTTTTATGGCAAAAATAAATAAAAAGCGAGTGAAAGAATGGAATTTCTTTAAAAAAAATGTTCCTTCTCCATACTTATTAGACGAGACAAAATTAAATCAGCCATTATTTTAAATTAAAAATAATAAGAATAATAAATAAAATTAATAAATAAACGAAGAACTGTTTCAATTGTCACATTTTAAAATGTAGACGTCCGTATTTTACGCTAACGGTTTGCCGGCGTATTTTTTAAGAAATTCCATTCTTTCACTCGCTTTTTATTCATTTTTGCCATAAAAGACCTGAAGATGATTCCGGAGAGAATCGAAAACGTTAGTCAAACACATGGATCCTTCATCAATTCATTCCATCTACACGTCAAAAAGATCATTCGACGAATGGAAAAAATAAAAAAAGGAATCACTAAACAGAAAAAGAGACAGGCAGAAAGACAGAAACAGACATAGAGAGAGGGAGGGAGAAGTAGAAAGAGAGGGGGAAAGAGAGAGAGAGTGATAGAAACATATATTATAGATAGATCGATAGATTGACAATTATATGAATAAATTATATACGTGTATCAATGCATAAGAAACGTACATAAATATAGGTAGATTCAAATTAAAACATATACATGCATGCACATATATAAATGTGTGTGTACGTGTGTATAAACACATACATGGATGCCCTGGTTTTTTATGTGCGTGTATATATACTTGTATATGTCTAGATAGTCGAAGTAGTCAGTCACTGGACTTTTGACCTATGACATACGACATTAATTTTCGTAAATATTTATAAACAGGTGATCACTTCCAAAGTTGCATTAATACGGGGGTCGGGGTCAATACTTTATGTCTACATCAGTATAAAAGTTACAGGACACTATCGTCATTTTTCAACCAGCGTCCTAAGCATGAAATATAACACAACAGACCGACGAAAATAATATTTCAAACTTAAGCATGACAGACCGACGAAAATGTTACTTAAAACTTAAGCGTGACAGACCAACGAAAATAGTATTTAAAACATAAACGTTACAGACTGACGAAAATCTTATTTTAAATTGAAGCGTGACAGACTGACGAAAATGATATTTAAGACTTAAGCGTGACAGACTGGCGAAAATGATATTTAAGACTTAAGCGTGACAGACCAACTAAAATCTTATTTCAAACTTAAGCGTGACAGACTGGCGAAAATGATATTTCAAACTTAAGCGTGACAGACCAACGAAAATCTTATTTCAAACTTAAGCGAGACAGACCAACTAAAATAATATTTCTAAGTGAAGCGTGACAGACAAATGATAATGATATTTCAAACTTAAGCGTGACAGACTGGCGAAAATAATATTTCAAACTTAACCGTGACAGACTGCCAAAAATGATATGTCAAACTTAAGCGTGACAGACCAACGAAAATCTTATTTCAAACTTAAGCGAGACAGACCAACTAAAATGATATTTCTAAGTGAAGCGTGACAGACAAACGATAATGATATTTCAAACTTAAGCGTGACAGACCAACGAAAATAATATTTCAGAACTTTTTATTGAGTTGATTGAACGCATCTAAAATGAGATACGTTCATGAAATCTGCTCGCTTATCGATGAAAAAGCGCCCCGACCGACGGACAAAGCCTATCATAAAGATGCGAGGACGTCAAAACAGACGGAACATATTGTTTGACTGAGGGAAAAAAAAGCGTGTGAAAACATCAGAACAGATGCGTTTAGTAAAGCCTCGTTCGGCGTGACCTTCTAAATGCGAGGTTAAACCCGGGAATGGTTTTCGCGAATGTTACTTCTGGACATAAAGGTGAACCAATGAGGATAAAAAGAAATCGTCGGAGGGCGGGGATGGGGAGGGGGGCGGGGGTAGTTGACAAACAAAAGATCCCCCTAACCCCTAACCCCTAACCCCCAATAAAGAAAATTCTAACCGACAAAAATAGAAGCGCTCATCTGAATGTTATTATGACACCAAGAATTGTTTATTAAAAGACGGCTGTGCCATTCGAAGTCGAGACTAAGAATCTTTGAAACAGAACCACACGCAGTCTTTCGAGGTTCAAGCTGTAAAAGGTTCAAGAACAGATTCTCGTAAGATACGTCCATTCAATCTGCGCGCTTAGTGAGGAAAATTTTATTTCAAATTTAAGTGTGACAGATTGACAAATGCTATTTCCAACTTGAGTATGACAGACCAACGGAATTGCTATGTCAAACTTAAGCGCGACAGACCAACGGATAGACATGCGTGGACGCATCTAAAAAATAAAACGCATTTAGATGCTATTTCAACCTTAAGCGGGACAGACCGACAGACAAATAATCTTATAGCAATAGTTGGACGCATGTAAAAGCATAAAACATGTTTTTCGATTTTCAAATTTAAACAGACTGACGCGCCGTCCTAATGAGATTTCAGTGACAATTGGCTTCATCTAAAACCGCAAAACGCGTTTAGCACTGGTCTGTCAAGCTTAGGCCTGACAGACCAACGGTTGAATCGATGGACAAAGATCCTTGTAGAGATGCGTGACTGAAGAACATCGACAAAACAAAATGGCGACACTTCGATTTCGTTGAGAAAATTCACAATCTTTAAACGCATTATACCCGATTCTGGGAGAAGATGAAATCGACTATTTGGGTTATTTCTTCATTGGATTTTTTATGAAAAAAAAACACAGAGCCATGACAAAGTGGAAAGGCGCTTGGCACGTTTTTTGTTTGTTTGTTTTTTTTGTTGTTTGTTTGTTTGTTTGTTTGTTTTTATTTATTATTATTTATTCATTAACGATTGAATACTTCTCCAGGCTTACTTTTCTTCAACAGCGCGGGTTGATGGACCGTAAGACGTGTAGCAGATACACCAGGGTGCAAATCACAGTGAGAATCATTCTACCGTTGGGGAAGGTGGACCAGGAAGTGGAATTTGGTTTGATAGCATTTACGAGCAGATGACATCAGTGCTACATAACCACCACCTGACGGAGGGTGGCGCCACTTCAGAAAAGCAGTCGGGGAGTAGGGGCCGAAACTGTAGAACCTCCTGAAGATTATGTGGTGCAGGATCCGGAAGCGGATCTTTTAGCTGCGAAGCACAAAAAAAAGATCAAGTGCTATAAAAACCTAAACCTCGTTAAAATAAAATACCCCCCCCCCTAAAAAAAGAAAAACAGACAAAATGCGGTTTGAAGTGAAAAAGAAGTTTTATTACTTACTTAAGAGAATAGAATCCATTCATGTCATTGAATATTTGCATATAAAAGATCGTTTACCTTATATTTCTGCTTCCAAATAAACTCATACAAACAGCTGTCCACCATTCCACGATACGTTCAACAGTGGCGTTTATTCCGTGTTTTGAACAGCGAGAAATAAGGATTTCAGAGATCTCAACGTGAAGACATGAACCCCCAACTCGAACCTAGCCCTAACTTTAACACTAACCTGACGCATATCTAGCTGTTTCGGCTCGCTTCAATAATCACGTATGAAAATTTAATTTCATGAGAAAAAAGGGGAAGTTTTGATCTTAATAATAACTGATAATATATTTTTTAAAGCACATTTTTTAAATGTTTACATGGTTGGAAAGAGAATATAATAACTATAATATCTGGCTTGCTTGACTTGACTGACTTTTCGTTGAAGGAAAAAAACTTTAATTTTTTTTTCATTTAATTAATTTAATGATTTCTGTTTTTAATTTAATTTTAATTTAATTTAGTCTTTTTTTTTCTTATGGGTCAGTTTTATCGTTTCATCGATTAGTTTTGTCTTTTTTCTTATCAATTAGTCACGTTTCAATGAGTGCCAAGTAATGAATAGTAATTAAATTGCGAAACAATAGCGAGCAAGCGAAGCTAGTTATCAATATATGATAACTTTGGGGAAAATATTATCTATAATACATTGTATGTGATTGTATGCTTTAGAATATGTGGATGTTAGAAAATAGCATTGTATAAATACTAGTTTCGAGTTTAGAAAAGTTGAAGGTCTATCGCATATTATCTTATAATTTACCTTCATAGCACGCCCTAACCCCCTTTTCACCGTGGAAGGTGGCAATGTGGCAGTGTCAGAGCTACCGACTAACAGGTGTCTGGTGAGCATCCAGGCGGAATCGGTATCAGTATCCGTTGTCCTCTGGTCGTCTCTACCTCTGCGTGTGGGAAGAAAAGACGTGTAAGGCGCGGAACCGCAAATCAATGGAGTGAAAGTGACAACGTTGCTTTTGTTCCATTCCTTTGTGAGTTTTTTGGACAAACCTTTCCCGACTTCGTATGCAACCGCTGAGGTTTGTTGTTCTCGGTGTTGGGGGTAAATACTTGTTATCCTGCAGGTTAACGCTTAGCTGCGACCAAGAAGAAGGACTTTCTGCAGACCAGACAATCCATGAGGCACAATATTCGTGAGCTCTATGCAAAAGTCTGACTCGCCTAACCAACAAACAAAAGGGTCTCTGCAGCGGTATGTTTTCTTGTATTTACAAGAAAGCTTAGTCTACTTCAGCTAGCAGTTTCATAACATGAAAAGAACATTTCGTGGGGTTTATTGCGTTCTATCTTACTTTCTGTGAGTTGAGTTTGAGACAGTTCTACGATATCAAATTTTATTTTTTGAATCTCTTGCGGAATTGTTTATAAACAGTGGGAATTGAAATCTTTAATTATTTTAGGGTTGTGTGCGCAGATGTCGAAAATGTTGCTGGTAGATGTGCGTTATCCTTTGTTCGTTGTACCGCGGTAAGATGTGGCAAAAGGCCGAAAGGTAGGGTGAATGAGCCAACGCACGAAGTGATGCACTCTGGCCCTTTAAAAATCGCATTCCCCGGTGAGGGCGCCTCAGGCAGTTAGCAATGAACTAATTCCTCTTAAAAGCGAGAAAGCAAGGCTAGAGAGGGTGGACCTCCTAGAGCTGAACAAGTGATATATTACAACCCGACAGAAAAAAAGCCACTAAAGTTACTGTTGTGAAGTTGTCCAACAGTAAATAATAAATAAAGGAAGTCAAGTCGAGGGTTGGTTTAACAAGTGTATTAACAAAGTAAGAAACTGACTAGCACTTGGCTAGACAGTTACAAGACTGTTCTTTGTCTTCTCTGTCTCTGGTGACTCGCACTATTTATAGTGACAACCGGTGCAGTTTCTCCTGTGTAAGAACGGCCGGTGTAACAGTTACAATGGTCCAGTCTTTGCCGGACTGACTGCCGAGAACGTATCCTCCACTAGTATACTTAGGCGGAAGAATCTAACCGCATTTACCACCTAATTCGTTATCTTCTGTTCAGATGTATCAATCCACTGTTTAAATGATTTTCTGTTCGAATCTGGCACACCGCCCCAGGGATGCTGACGTGCCCTACTGATCGCCCGGCGAGGATTCGACGGTAGCTCATTCTTCTCTGTAACACTTGTGTGCGACAATTTTTCTATGATGACTGTATGAGTCTTACTCTTTTGTGCTGACGCAGGACAAGTTGAAAAAGAGTGCGTTTTTTCTTGACCATTCGTTCATTTTGTATGAATTAGATGATTCTCTTGTTGGCATTGGTTTCCCCGATATATTTCGAGTTTGAATCCTTTCTAGAAAGACACCGAGTACTTACGGAAGGGACCACGTAAAGGTTGCCAACATCCTAAGTGAAAGTGTTTCTGTGGAACGAACTGGATTCGAACTTGACACATCTAGGATGCCATTCCGTGCCGTTAACCACTTAGCCACCGTCACCGTCACCGTCACCGTCACCTCCCTCTTGACCACTAACACTAAAAGATGACCTTATTGGTCATTTACACTGTAGTAATGTTCAGCAAGGCATAAACTTGCAATTTTTCCTCAAATATTAAGTATACAACGAATCATTTAGAATATGTATTGTAGTTCGACATTAAATAACCCAAAAAGGGTTGATATGCCGTAAAACAAACCAATTGAAACTGAAACAACTTATTTCAAGGGTCACACTTATCCACGTTTTCATTTATTTGCAGCTAATCTCATGAATAAAGAGGCGACAAGTGTTTTTTCTATGTTCCCATATATCGACAAAATATATATATATATATATATATATATATATATATATATATATATATATATATATATATATACGTGCTTCTAAATGTCCTACCAAATACCGAGACTAGAGACTAGTAAACAAAGAAGTGAGTTGCCGTTTTCTTTAATTAATTGGTTTTATTTTTATTTTCTCAACACACATTTTTGTCTAACCCACAAAGCATACAATACTATATAATGTCATTTGATCCTAACGTAAACGAACGACAAAGCAACGCCAGAATAATAAAATTTTAAAAAAACAGTTAAGATGGTATCGTTTTTTTTTTAAACAAGTGCACTTATTTTAATAACTTCATCCTTTTGAAACTAACGGATGAGTTATGTTCTTCATCTTCTTCCCACGGTGGGGAGATTGGACACAAGGTCGGAAAGTGGGATTTGAAAAGCCAGCTCCCTAGAGGAAGAGCGCTCTAGCCACACAAAAATTGCATCGACATCCCCGTCGTCAGGTAGGGGCACCTCAGACGATTAGCAATAAACGTTCTCCTTTTCAAAGAATGAGAAGAAAAGGGCTGGGAGGACCATACCTCAGACCGAGAGAGAACAAGCCATCCTCAAAAATGGCAGACACTTCGCCCGTCTGATTTTGGTATGAACTAATTTCTATCGGATTTCGCATTTCGTATATTTCGTATTCGGCTGAGGAAGGAGGAAAGTATATATAGAATAAACTTTACTTTAGGATAGCCACGATTAATCGGGACTACTCTGAATTGGATATTTTTTAAAGAATTTGTTCGTACCGTGTCGCTCCTATTGCTCCCCAAAAATACTATTTTCTAAATTAATAACACTTAGGCTTTGATCTTCTAA
>OY744522.1:189773701-189783701 GCA_963556195.1 Sepiola atlantica
GGGAGATAATATTTTTTTGCGTTTTGTGTGAGTTGAATGTAATTGAACCCCCCCTCCTCAAAAAGTAGCTAGTCACGTTAGAGAACAACATTTACCGTTATTTTTCAGCGGCCGATAAGCATTTAAAGTCTCGAGCGTATGAATTGAAGACGTATTTTGGGTAGATATACAAATGTTATATTTATTGCGAATTTTAATTTTTACTAATAAGAAGCTTCTGAGATTTCAATTCGGGGGTCGGAAGATGATATTTTTTTGCGTTTTGTGTGAGTTGAACGTAATTGAAACCCCCCCCCCCCGCTCCAAAAAGTTGCTAGTCACGTTAGAGAACAACATTTACCGTTATTTTTCAGCGGCCGATAAGCATTTAAAGTCTCGAGCGTATGAATTGAAGACGTCTTTTCAATAAATATACAAATGTTATATTTATTGTGAATTTTAATTGTGACTAATAAGAAGCTTCTGAGATTGCAATTCGGGGTCGGGAGATAATATTTTTTTGCGTTTTGTGTGAGTTGAATGTAATTGAACCCTCCTTCCTCAAAAAGTAACTAGTCACGTTAGAGAACAACATTTACCGTTATTTTTCAGCGGCCGATAAGCATTTAAAGTCTCGAGCGTATGAATTGAAGACGTCTTTTGGGTAGATATATAAATGTTATATTTATTGTGAATTTTAATTTTGACTAATAAGAAGCTTCTGAGATTTCAATTCGGGGGTCGGAAGATGATATTTTTTCGTTTTGTTTGAGTTGAACGTAATTGAACCCCCCCCCCACTCCGAAAAGTAACTAGTCACGTTAGAGAACAACATTTACCGTTATTTTTCAGCGGCCGATAAGCATTTAAAGTCTCGAGCGTATGAATTGAAGACGTCTTTTGGGTAGATATACAAATGTTATATTTATTGTGAATTTTAATTTTTACTAATAAGAAGCTTCTGAGATTTCAATTCGGTGGTCGGAAGATGATATTTTTTCGTTTTGTTTGAGTTGAACGTAATTGAACCCCCCCCCCACTCCGGAAAGTAGCTAGTCACGTTAGAGAACAACATTTACCGTTATTTTTCAGCGGCCGATAAGCATTTAAAGTCTCGAGCGTATGAATTGAAGACGTCTTTTGGGTAGATATACAAATGCTATATTTATTGTGAATTTTAATTTTGACTAATAAGAAGCTTCTGAGATTGAAATTCTGGGGTCGGGAGATAATTTTTTGCGTTTTGTGTGAGTTGAATATAATTGAACCCCCCCCCCCCTCCAAAAAGTAACTATTCACGTTAGACAACAACATTTACCGTTATTTTTAAGCTGCCAATAAGCATTTAAAGTCTCAAGCGTATGAATTGAAGACGTCTTTTCAGTAGATATACAACTGTTATATTTATTGTGAATTTTAATTTTGACTAATAAGAAGCTTCTGAGATTTCAATTCGGGGGTCGGAAGATGATATTTTTTCGTTTTGTTTGAGTTGAACGTAATTGAACCCCCCCCCCCCACTCCGAAAAGTAACTAGTCACGTTAGAGAACAACATTTACCGTTATTTTTCAGCGGCCGATAAGCATTTAAAGTCTCGAGCGTATGAATTGAAGACGTCTTTTGGGTAGATATACAAATGTTATATTTATTGTGAATTTTAATTTTTACTAATAAGAAGCTTCTGAGATTTCAATTCGGTGGTCGGAAGATGATATTTTTTCGTTTTGTTTGAGTTGAACGTAATTGAACCCCCCCCCCCCACTCCGGAAAGTAGCTAGTCACGTTAGAGAACAACATTTACCGTTATTTTTCAGCGGCCGATAAGCATTTAAAGTCTCGAGCGTATGAATTGAAGACGTATTTTGGGTAGATATACAAATGCTATATTTATTGTGAATTTTAATTTTGACTAATAAGAAGCTTCTGAGATTGCAATTCTGGGGTCGGGAGATAATTTTTTGCGTTTTGTGTGAGTTGAATGTAATTGAACCCCCCCCCCCACTCCAAAAAGTAACTATTCACGTTAGACAACAACATTTACCGTTATTTTTAAGCTGCCAATAAGCATTTAAAGTCTCAAGCGTATGAATTGAAGACGTCTTTTCAGTAGATATACAACTGTTATATTTATTGTGAATTTTAATTTTGACTAATAAGAAGCTTCTGAGATTTAAATTCGGGGGTCGGGAGATAATATTTTTTTTCGTTTTGTTTTAGTTGAACGTAATTTAACCCCCACTCCTTCTCCAAAAAGTAGCTAGTTATGTTAGAGAACAACATTACTGTTATTTTTCAGCGGCCGATAAGCATTTAAAGTCTCGAGCGTATGAATTGAAGACGTCTTTTGGGTATATATATATATATATATAAGTTTTTTGATATAGACTGAACGTTTGATAACTTTGCATCAATTTATTAGACAAACATAGGAGGGGAATCTATCATCTTTTTTCTTTTTTATTTAAGAGTATCCTAGAAAACTTATACTATGTAATTAGGTAACATATATATATATATATATATATATATATATATATATATATTAGGTACGTGCAAAATCAATGCCGATTCCCAAAATCTAAAAACATTTTGACCCCGCTTCACTTTAAAATTTACTAAATCTCAGGAAATGAAACAATTTTAATGAAATTTTCAATATTTTTTAATCCACAATCACAGAATATAATAAAACCATTTTTTTCTTTTAAATTATGGTGAAAATGTATTATTTTTTTTAACACAAAATACACTTTTACTAAAGTTTTTAATTAGCGATATTATTATTGAATAAAGCATTGTTTAATCAATATTTTCACCAAAAAATAATATAATTGCAAAAAATATTTCATGTGATTTTAATGATTAGAGTTTCTGGGAAAATAAAAGATGCGACATAATTATATTTCCCTTTTATACATGAACGTGGCATCAACAGGGCAATTTTTTTTCAATGAATAAATTGTCAGTGTAGTCATTGACTTTAATTTACTTTTTCACACTTAAAATTTTAAAAATACACTTTATTTTTAAAAAAATCAATGTAATTTATCGTTACGACACGTTAAGAATAAATCGAGGAACTAAAGTTTTAAATCATGTAAAAAATGATAAAATTGACGCAGTTCGTAACGTAAAAATAATTTTTAACATTTAAAAAATGTTTTATTTCAAATTCTAAGAAAAACCATTGTTAAACAGACGTCATCAATAATCAAAAACTAATACCAAGTTAAATATGAACCTTTTTAGTTAAAAATAAAATAAGATGTTAACTGCGTACACTCACAAATATTTTGATTAAATAAGCATTTCCCTTTTTATTATAACAAAATAAGGGTACTTAAATTTGTTTGTAGCGTTAAAAAGAATAAAGAAATTAATGGATAATAATTTGTCAACTTCTATAAACTATTACAAAACAATTTTTATATATAAAGTTAAAAATGATAAATTATGACATTTTTTTGTCTTCCATATATTTTGCATAGTGATAGTCAATTGGTAAACAAAGTTGTTTGCCTATTATGTGACGCCGGATTTGACTCATTTACGACTTTTGGGGGATAATTTTGCTAATTTTTAGTAAAATGTGAGTTGTTTTTTTTTTAATTCAGTATCTTATGACTTTAATTTAATAATTATCTTTGAAATAGTTCCCAAAAACTTATATTTATCTTTCAAGGGATTTTTACAAGTAATTTTCTCAAAGTTCAAAATTCACTGAATTTTTGGGGTTTTCAGCCGCCGTGATTACATATTTCATTATAATTTATTTTTCACACCTAAATATACAGTTTATTTTTTCGTTTAGAGATTAAGTTTAGGCTTTTATCTTTCAAACACAATCAAAGTTTACACGGAAACTAATTAAATAATTAATGATTAGCCCTTTTTTATAAGCATAGTCCGCACAAGAGGCGGCTATTTTTGCCCATACCTAATATATATATATATATATATATATATATATATATATATATATATATATATATAATTATTATCTTTTTATTTATTTATTTTTTATTTATTTATTCATTTTTTTATTTTTCGTAAATGTTTCTTTATATATGTGTGATAGTGCACTTTGAACCTCATGAAAATGAGAGAAACACTATCCCTGTGACAGGATCACAGGTAAATTAAGCCTGGGCCTGGTGTTGCCACAAACACCAAACCATGATAAATGTCTATAAATACAAATAAACGCCGTGGGACTCAGAAGAAAGAGCTGAGTGTCATGATGGGCAGGTGCTCCCTCGATGGCCAACATAGGGGACACGGTCCGCATCCTGCGAATGTTAGCTCCTTTAATTTCAGTAGCAAGACCACGGACATAAACCAGGTAGGTAACCCATCAAGTTCCAAATATGATAAGGACACTGACCAAACACAAGAATTCAAGAATTAAAATAACAGACCAAAAAGCCATAGAAAGAAATGGACCACAAAAGAGAACAGACTGGTAATGGAATGCTACTACAAAAGCCGCTACCCCACAGAAGGAGGATATCGGAAACGAATGAAAGATCTATGTGACATTTCTACTGACTACCATACAACGGCACAAAGGATAGCAGATCAAGCAAGACAGATACTCAAGAGAGGGTGGTTCTCGGAGATGGAATTAACGGAAATTAAACAAAGGATAAATGGCGTGACAGATCAAGACTCACCACTTGACGACAACTCCCAGGAAGAAGACGGGAAAAACATAAACACAGAAACTGAAGAAGGCGAAGACGACGAAACTATAGAACTATCTGAGGAAGAAGCAAGAGAAGTGGAAAACATGAAACAATTAATGTCCGAGCACAAAGCAAAACTTCCATCCCTAAGGAACGAAGACTGGAAGAAGTTAAAAGTTGAAACAGAGAAAGTAAACAGAGTACTCGCGTACATCTCAACAGACACTATCACAGATCTAAACAACTTGATATATGCGGGGGTAAAATCAATAAGTATGAAACTAAAAAAGGAAAAGAAGACTGACCAAAAGAATGGGCAGACGAAATCTGGATGGGAGATCAGACTGGAAACCCAGATCACCAAACTTCAAAAGGAAGCTAAAACCGTAAATAGGATGAAGGAGAACAGTAAACGATGGAAGATCAGAAATCTGAATCGCAAGGAAAGACTAAATAAGAAACATGAAGAACTAAAACAAAAGATAGCAGCAAAAGAAGGAAGATTGAGACGATACCGATAAAAATCGGAACAGTACAAACAGAATAGGACCTTTGAAAACAATGAAAGCCAGTTTTACAAAAACGTAAACGGAGAAAGAACAACAGAACAACCGGACCCGACACAAACAAAACATTTCTGGAGCAAGATATGGGAAAATGCTGAAGATCACAGCAAAAATGCTAAATTGCTGAAAGACATGAAAGATAAACTTCTAGAAATTGAAGAAGGAACGGAAACAGAAGTTAATGAAGAAACTATCAAGACAACACTAAAGAAAATGACAAACTGGAAAGCACCAGGTGACAGAAACTGAGAGGATGTATCCATAAAACAGACGTACCAGAGTGGATGACCAAAGGAAGGGCAAAGCTCATACAAAAAGACGCCAAGAAGGGAACGACCTCAAGCAATTACAGACCAATAACCTGTTTACCGACAATGTGGAAAATCCTAACGGCACAACTTAGAGAGCAAATTTACCATTCCCTGAACAATCGTGGACTACTTCCCGAGGAACAAAAAGGATGCCAGAAAGGGAAAAGAGGGACGCATGATCTGTTATACATAGATCAAAAGATCCTGAAAGAAGTTAAAAGCAAGAAAAAGAACATATCTATGGCATGGATTGACTACAAGAAAGCGTACGACAGAATCCCTCAAGCATGGATAATTGAATGTTTAAAAATGTACAAGATACCCAATAGGATTATTAATTTCATCAAGAAAGCAATGGAAACATGGAGATTAGAACTGACAGCTGGAGGACAATACTTGACGGAGATAAAAATACAGAGAGGCATTTTCCAAGGAGACTCCCTATCACCACTACTGTTTATCATAGCCATGATGCAACTCAACTACATACTCAGGAAATGTGATGCCGGATACAAGTTCACAGGTAGAGAACAACGAATAAACCATCTCATGTACATGGACGACGTGAAGCTATTTGCAAAAAGCAAAAAAGACACTGGAAAAGCTGATAAATACGACCAGAATCTTCAGTCAGGACATTCAAATGGAATTCTGAATGGAAAAGTGTGCATTGCTTGAGATTAAAAAAGGAAAATTGGAGACGACTGAGTGCATGGAACTGCCCAACCAAGAGCAGATGAGGGCGCTGGATGAACAAGAGATCTATAAATATTTGGGAGTTTTGGAAGCAGACACAATCAAATCAACAGAAATTAAACCTGAGAAGAACAAGAAAGCTCTTAGAAACAAAATTATATAACAGAAACCTAATCAAAGGAATAAATACCTGGGCAGTATCACTAATAAGATATTCTGGACCATTCATAAACTGGACAAAAGAAGAACTCAGGCACCTTGATCAGAGGACTAGAAAATTAATGACTATGCACAATGCACTACATCCAAAAGACTATACAGACAGACTCTACGTGAAGAGAAACGAAAAGGGAAGAGGACTGGTAAGTATAGAAGACTGTGTGGACGACACTAAAAAAGAGCTGGAGAAATACATAAACCAGAACACAGAAAGGCTGATCACCGCAGCAAGAGATACCGTCCCAACGAACAACGCAGGAAGCATCGAAACTGGACACAAACAGACAAGAAAAGAAAAATGGGAAGAAAAACAACTACATGGACGCTTCATAAGACTCACAAGAGAAGAAACCAACGCAAATAGCTGAACATGGCTAAGAAAAATAAACTTGAACAGAGAAACGGAATCTTTACTGATGGCTGCACAGAACAATGCGATTAGGACAAACTACATTAAAGCTAAAATAGATAAAAACCCAGGAAAACAATAAATGCAGACTGTGTGGACAAAGAGACGAAACAATAAATCATATAATAAGTGAATGTAACAAACTTGCTCAAAGAGAATACAAGAACAGACATGATTGTGTTGGGAAAGTAATACACACGGAACTGTGCAAACAATTGAATTTCGAATATGCAGACAAATGGTACAAACGTAAACCAGAAACAGTAAAGAGTGAAGATCAAAGACACGGAAAAACGAAGTAAATACACATAACTAGCCAGAGAACTGAAAGGAATATGGAGCATGAAGAAAGTTAGTATAATACCAATAATCGTAGGAGCACTAGGAACAATCCCCAAAAACCTGGAGAAAAGACTGGGAGAAATTGGAATCAAAGGGACTATCGAAACCATACAAAGGACGGCAATGATCAAAACAGCTGCAATCTTAAGGAAAATCCTCGACTGCGGAAACTAACACGCATAAGCTACAAAGACTAACCAGTCACAATGAATTTACAACGGAGAAAACAAAACCACACGAAGAACACCACAAGAAGAGCCAAGGAACAGAAACTGCAAGAAACAGCACTTCTTTATATCCCCCCCACCCACAATAAATTACACCGGCCTCAGCTATCACTACACAAAAATGAACCAAAGAAACAGAAATTACAAGACACACTATAAGCTCCTTCCCTCTCTCCCCACCCCCACCCAATATTTTTTTTATTAAATAGAATTAAAAATTATTATATTTTTAAATGAGGAAAGAGAAAATGGAAAAAATTAAGGAATTAAACGGAAAATTAAAAAATTAAACTTTTTTTTTTTTAATCAATTTTTAAAAAATATTATTTTATTTATTTATTTATTTTTATATACTTTTTTTAACTGGTGCTGACACCAGACAAAATATTTGTAGAGGGTCGAGGAGGATGAGAAGACCGAGGAGGGACAGCACAAACCAGACCTCCAATGGAAAAGTGCAGAGAATGCTGGGACATTGGGGAGGCTTATTGCCACCCAAATCCCAGAGAAGACCAAATGTCCTTACCAGCGAGAAATCAATGGTAAGAGGCTGTTGCGATACCGCATCGTTATCTAAAAGAGGTGAAGAATACTGGAAAGCTGAGGGAGACTTGTTGTCACTCAGACTCCAGGAACTACCACTGGTTATTGTCGGTGAGCAATCACTGACGATGATGTGTGTGAGAACTCCTAGTGAGTACAAATAATAATAATAATAATAATAATAATAATAATAATAATAATAATAATAATAATAATAATAATAATAATAATAATAATAATAATAATAATAATAATAATAATAATAATAATAATAATAATAATAATAATAATAATAATAATAATAATAATAATAATAATAATAATAATAATAATAATAATAATAATAATAATAATAATAATAATAATAATAATAATAATAATAATAATAATAATAATAATAATAATAATAATAATAATAATAATAATAATAATAATAATAATAATAATAATAATAATAATAATAATAATAATAATAATAATAATAATAATAATAATAATAATAATAATAATAATAATAATAATAATAATAATAATAATAATAATAATAATAATAATAATAATAATAATAATAATAATAATAATAATAATAATAATAATAATAATAATAATAATAATAATAATAATAATAATAATAATAATAATAATAATAATAATAATAATAATAATAATAATAATAATAATAATAATAATAATAATAATAATAATAATAATAATAATAATAATAATAATAATAATAATAATAATAATAATAATAATAATAATAATAATAATAATAATAATAATAATAATAATAATAATAATAATAATAATAATAATAATAATAATAATAATAATAATAATAATAATAATAATAATAATAATAATAATAATAATAATAATAATAATAATAATAATAATAATAATAATAATAATAATAATAATAATAATAATAATAATAATAATAATAATAATAATAATAATAATAATAATAATAATAATAATAATAATAATAATAATAATAATAATAATAATAATAATAATAATAATAATAATAATAATAATAATAATAATAATAATAATAATAATAATAATAATAATAATAATAATAATAATAATAATAATAATAATAATAATAATAATAATAATAATAATAATAATAATAATAATAATAATAATAATAATAATAATAATAATAATAATAATAATAATAATAATAATAATAATAATAATAATAATAATAATAATAATAATAATAATAATAATAATAATAATAATAATAATAATAATAATAATAATAATAATAATAATAATAATAATAATAATAATAATAATAATAATAATAATAATAATAATAATAATAATAATAATAATAATAATAATAATAATAATAATAATAATAATAATAATAATAATAATAATAATAATAATAATAATAATAATAATAATAATAATAATAATAATAATAATAATAATAATAATAATAATAATAATAATAATAATAATAATAATAATAATAATAATAATAATAATAATAATAATAATAATAATAATAATAATAATAATAATAATAATAATAATAATAATAATAATAATAATAATAATAATAATAATAATAATAATAATAATAATAATAATAATAATAATAATAATAATAATAATAATAATAATAATAATAATAATAATAATAATAATAATAATAATAATAATAATAATAATAATAATAATAATAATAATAATAATAATAATAATAATAATAATAATAATAATAATAATAATAATAATAATAATAATAATAATAATAATAATAATAATAATAATAATAATAATAATAATAATAATAATAATAATAATAATAATAATAATAATAATAATAATAATAATAATAATAATAATAATAATAATAATAATAATAATAATAATAATAATAATAATAATAATAATAATAATAATAATAATAATAATAATAATAATAATAATAATAATAATAATAATAATAATAATAATAATAATAATAATAATAATAATAATAATAATAATAATAAT
>OY744522.1:189788701-189796201 GCA_963556195.1 Sepiola atlantica
AAGACACCAAAAAAGAGCTGGAGAAATATGTAACCCAGAACACGGAAAGACTGATCACCACGGCAAGAGACACCAGCCCAAAAAACAACTCCGGAAGCACTGAACCCAGAAACAAAAAGATAAGAAAGGAAAACTGGGAAGAAAAACGACTACATGGACGCTTTATAAGACTCACAAGAGATGAAGCCAATGAGAACAGCTGGGCATGGCTAAGAAAAGGACACTTGAACAGAGAAACGGAATCTCTGCTGACGGCCGCACAGAACAATGCGATTAGGACAAACTTTATTAAAGCAAAGATAGATAAAACCCAGGAAAACAGCAAATGCCGATTGTGTGGACAAAGAGACGAAACGATAAATCATATAAGTGAATGCAGCAAGCTAGCCCAAAAGGAATACAAGAACAGACATGACAGCGTGGGGAAAGAAATACACCGGGAAATGTGCAAACAACTGAATTTCGAATATGCAAAAAAACGGTACAAACACAAACCAGAAACTGTACTAGAAAACGAAAAACACAAAATCCTATGGAATATGAATGTACAAACAGACAAATCCATAACAGCAAGGAGACGGGATATGATAATAATCAATAAGAAAGAAAAATCCTGCAAAATCGTAGACTTTGCCGTTCCAGCGGACCACAAAGTGAAAATCAAAGAGACGGAAAAAAGAAGCAAATATACTGAACTTGACAGAGAACTTAAAGGAATATGGAACATGAAGAAAGTCTGTATAACACCAATAATCATAGGAGAATTAGGAACAGTCCCCAAAAACATGGAGTAAAGACTAGGAGAAATAGGAATCAAAGCGATAAATGAGACCATACAAAGGACAGTAATGATCAAAACAGCTACAATCCTGAGAAATGTCCTCGAATGCGGAAACCAACCCACATAAGCAACGAATGGAGAACAAACACATGGAAGCACAAGAAAACAGAACCGGGGAAAATACAACCGCACGAGAGAGGCGCAAGCATAGGCTGACACCACGAAAATTATGGACAGAGGGTCGAGGAGGGAAAGCGCAAACCAGACCTCCACTGGAAGAACGCGGACAGCTCTGGGACCTTGGGGAGGCTTGTTGCCACTCGGGCCCCAAAGGGGGCCAATGGCCCTTATCAGCGGGAAATCGGTGGTAGGTGGCTGTTGCGATACCGCAAGGTCATCAGCGGTGATGAACGAAAAGAGGTGGAGCATACTGGAAGTCTGAGGAGACTTGTTGTCACTCAGACTCCAGGGAATACTACAGGTTGTTGGCAGTGGGCGATCACTGACGATGACCAGTGTGATAACTCCTAGTGAGTAAATAATAATAAGTATGACAAATACATGTCAACAGAGGTTATTTAAAAACAACATTCTCGTTTAAGGTTTATATGGGTTTCTTTCTTTTTTTTTATATTCCTTTGTAGAGAATTACATGTGACCATTACATTCTGAGTCTCGCCTTCTCAGAAGACCCCACATCAAAATCGAACCAAAAAGAAAAGGACTGACTCGTCTTCTCTTTTCACTATGTTTTTCTTTCGACATAACTACCAGAGAGCGACATTCGTTGTTTTCTAAGATGCGTCGCCCCTCATTATATTAGAAATCAGAATCAATATCACCACAAACACATAAGCAAGGACACATTCTCATTTTTAAAGACGATCATTTCATCGAGGTCGTTTGTATTGCTCGCAGTAAAGAAAAGAGGAGTAGCTATGTTCATCGTTGATTCTTAAGTCATTTCACATGCGTCTGATCGCGTCAGTGTTCCATGTCAGACTTGCTTTTCGCGCTAGTTTCTATCTCGTCTGACGCCATTTCCTCTCGCTGTTGTTACCACAGATAAACGATGCCTTACTTCAATGGATTGTGCTCCGATAAGCTGGCTACTCTGGTTCCCCCTCGACGTAAATTCACTAGACCAACTCGGCAATCAACTAAATCCTATCCATTCACTGTGGAGGTCCCCAGATGCCGAAAAGCGTTCTACTCCAATAGCTTCTTTCCTCGTGCTGCTGGCCTCTGGGACTCCCTCCCTGTTCCCTGTTTCCTCGACACTACCGACATACAAAGGTTTAAAACTAATGTAAACAGACATCTCGCTACACTGCTCCCAACTTGGGGTGACACCCAAACCATACACCCTATTTCTCAGTAACCCCTTACGTCTGCAGTTGCGGCCTGCCTTGTTTAGGATGAAATATGTTGTGTTTTTTTTTTAATTACTAGACTATTTCCTGTCTACTTGACAACAATTTCGCTGCGAACCTAAATCCCAAAATTGGTACTAGTTGACGTACTCTCAATATGTAAAACTCGAAATTTTTGGAAAAATTATTTTCTTTTCTTCTTTTCTTTATATTCTTCCTTTTTTTCTTTCTTTTTTCTTTCTTTTTTCTTTCTTTCTTTTTTCTTTCTTTCTTTCTTTCTTTTTTCTTTCTTTCTTTTTTATTTCTTTCTTTCTTTTTTATTTTTTCTTTCTTTTTTCTTTCTTTCTTTTTTTTTCTTTTTTCTTTCTTTCTTTCTTTTTTATTTCTTTCTTTCTTTGTTTTTCTTTTTTTCTTTCTTTCTTTCTTTTTTCTTTCTTTCTTTCTTTTCTTTCTTTTTTTTCTTTCTTTCTTTCTATTATATTGAAACGGTTGCCAAAGTATTTACATGAATGAAATGAAAAGAGAGTGGTAGTCGGAGGGAAAGATGTGTGCGAAAACTAACGAGACTAAGACTTATTAACCAAGGATAATTCATGGAGAGAGAGAGGGGAGAGGGGGACAGGGAGAGAGCGAGAGAAAGAGAGAGCAATATTATGAGAGTTTATTTGCATTCTCAAGTTGGGAGTTTTAATGTGGGAAAATCCAATTCCTTCAGAAAGGGTATGTTAGGATGGGTAAAAAATACCTATATAGTCCTGTCGACACTCTCTCGTGAATCGGGGAGATCTTGACGACAGGCAATACGCTCCTTAAAATGGATGAGAATGCCCTACGAGAGTATAATTAAACACGTACAAATTTAATGCGTTGACGAAACGCTCCCCAAAAGGGGCACTCTAGATTGTAACAAAAGTACCTGTATAATCCTATCGGCGCTTCTGCACGAATGGGGGATTTGAGGTGACACGTGATAAATTCATTCCCCTCAAAAAAGATGAATTAATGTTATTTATTGTCGCTATTTACTTAGCTTCCCACGAGGGCAAAGTTGGACACAATGTTCGTTTTTATGTGGAGGAAAATAAACGACCAAAAAAGAATGGGAAACTATTTATGTAGTACCGTTGACACGCGCTAACAAATGAGGGAGGTACGGGCGACGGGCAATAAACTCATCTTCGCTCCAAAAAGAGGGGATAATATCGGATATTGTCGATTTTTAAAGTGGGGGAACATTCAGCTCCCCAAATAAGGACACTGTGGAAGGTAATGAAAACATGTATAGACCCGTAGGTACGCCCTCAAAAATGAGTACTCCTCGGGGGACAGACAACAAACTCATCTTCGCTCCAAAAGGAGGGGATAATATCGGATATTGTCGATTTTTAAAGTGGGGGAACATTCAGCTCCCCAAATAAGGACACTGTGGAAGGTAATGAAAACATGTATAGACCCGTAGGTACGCCCTCAAAAATGAGTACTCCTCGGGGGACAGACAACAAACTCATCTTCGCTCCAAAAGGAGGGGATAATATCGGATATTGTCGATTTTTAAAGTGGGGGAACATTCAGCTCCCCAAATAAGGACACTGTGGAAGGTAATGAAAACATGTATAGACCCGTAGGTACGCCCTCAAAAATGAGTACTCCTCGGGGGACAGACAACAAACTAATCTTCGCTCCAAAAGGAGGGGATAATATCGGATATTGTCGATTTTTAAAGTGGGGGAACATTCAGCTCCCCAAATAAGGACACTGTGGAAGGTAATGAAAACATGTATAGACCCGTAGGTACGCCCTCAAAAATGAGTACTCCTCGGGGGACAGACAACAAACTAATCTTCGCTCCAAAAGGAGGGGATAATATCGGATATTGTTCCTGTAGAGGACAATGTTGTCACACGGTCGATTTTTAAAGTGGGGGAACATTCAGCTCCCCAAATAAGGACACTGTGGAAGGTAATGAAAATATGTATAGACCCGTAGGTACGCCCTCAAAAATGAGTACTCCTCGGGGGACAGGCAACAAACACATCCCCCCCCCTCCGAAAGCAATTGGATAATATTGTTCCGATTTACGTACATTTCTCCAGGGGAAAAGTTAAACTCATTTTTTTATATGGAAAAATATAACTCCCCAAAAGGGTTACTAGATAAGTACAAAAATACCTGGAAAGTCCTGTCGACACTCCCTCGCGAAGTATGGTGCCTCGCGCAACCAACAATAAACTTATCTTCTCTCTTTGATAATACCAGATATTTTTATTTACCCATTTTCCTCCTAGTAATACGGGATATTTTCCTTATTTATTTACCTCCTCATGAGGGGAGATTTAGACAGAATCTGTTTTTAACTTGGGGTAAATCTAGCTAAAGAGTAAGTGGCACTTTGGATGGGAGTAAAGAAATGTAGACAGTTCCATCATTTATTTCAGAATACGAGATATGCTCGAAAAGTAACAAGACTGAGGATTTATTATCCAAGGACAATGAATAAGAAGTATAATGACATAGAAAGACAGGTATAGAGAAAGAGACAAGGGGTAGAGAGATAGAAAGATAGAGAAGAAGAAAGATAGAAAAAAAGAGCTAAATATAGACAATGAGAGAGTGATAAAGGGTGATAGGTAGGAAGATAGCGATAGAGATAGAGAGATAGGAAGAGAGAGAGGGAAAGAGATAAGAGCAGAGAGAGAGAGATATATCGATAGAGATAGGGGCAGAGAGATAGGGAGTGAGAGATAGGAAGAGAGAGAGGGAAGGAGTTAGGGGGAAATAGATAGGAACAAAAGATGTGAACAGAGAAAAGAGAGAGGAACAGAGAGAGATATCGATAGAGATAGGGGCAGAGAGATAGGGATAGAGAGATAGGGATAGAGAGATAGGGAGAGAGAGAGGGTGGAGATAAACAGAGCTAGAGATAAGAACACAGAAAGATACAAAGGGAGAGATAAAAATAAAAATATAGGGAAAAAGAATAAATAGAAAGAGAGAGATATAAAGAAACGGAGAGGGGGACACATTGTATGATATAGGGAGAGAGAAACACAAAGAGAGGTATAAAAGAGAAATAGGGCAGTGGGAGATAGCGCAAAGAAAGAGAGAGGGGAAAAGAGAGGCACAAAGAGAGATGGGTACGTAGAGAGACGGATGAGAATATCGACAGAGAACGAGGGATACAGACTAAGAGAGAGAGAGAGAGAGAAATGGAGAGAGAGAGAAATGGAGAGAGAGAGAAAGGGAAAGATAGAAATACAAAGAAACGGGCGACTACATATGAGTACAGAGAGAGACAGAGAAAGAGAGATGAAAGAGAAATAAAGAGAGACAGATTTGGCAAAAAAAGATATAGAGAGACAGGCAGATTGTGAGAGAGAGAGAGAAAGAGAGAGAGAAAGAAAGAAAGAAAGAAAGAAAGAAAGAAAGATAGATAGAAAGATAAGAAAATAGAGATAGGACAGAGAGAGAGAAAAAGACAGAGAAAGATAGAGACATTTAAATTAGACACGATTGCAATTCAGTAAGCCTTTGTTGCTGGGCTATTTCTTTTCCTTTTATTACACACACCTTTTTTTAACTGTTGTCATGTCACCCTTCCACCCGGGCAATAAAAGATACACTTCTGACGACCAGATGTTCCGTGAAACTGCAGTAAAGTGTTAAGATAAGCCACATTTATTATTTATTATTGTTATAAAATGATGAAAGCATACCGAGCCTTTATCTGCGGCCCGGTGTTGAGAAGTTGATTTTGTTTTCATGTATCTACAGGGTCCGCTATAAGTAACTAAATTATTTTACTTAAACATAATAAATGTAAAATATAGTATAAATTTGGGAAAGTTCATTTTTAAGCATCTTTAAAGTTTTAAACATAAAGAAAGAGGCAAAATGCCTTCATAAAAACCATGTGATAGATTCAGATATTTTTATTAAAATCAAAATAAAAAATAAAAATATATTTTTTTATCTTTTTCATCTTGACTTTTTTATCTAATATTTTTTTATTTTAATAAAAAATATCTGCATCTATCACATGGTTTTTATGAAGGCATTTTGCCTCTTTCTTTATGTGTAAAATATAGTATATATACATATGTAAATTTGTTTGTTATTCCACGTATGCTTCTAGAGAAGTGTTTTAAGGATGATTAGTGGTGTATGAAGCATAAAAACGAGGTTATTGTTTTTTTGTAAATATCATATATTATTCTGATATTTCGAGCAGTCCTCCCCTCTTTGTCAAAGTATGATACGAAATGAAGAAAATTAAACTGTTTAGAAAACTGGACTTTTCAAAAGCGTGCAGTGTTCATTTCTTTTTTTCAACGTTCAAGTCAGTTCACGCGAAATGTCTTTGCCGATAGGATAAGAAATCCGTTGTCTTTTTTAAAAAAAGAACGCGTGTGCGTCCGTACCGTTAGGCATTACCATTAAGGGCAACTAATTTTCAAATATATATAATTTAAATATCACTAAGTGATTGAAGTGGGCGGAGTAAAAGAGAAATAAAAGAGAAATAGAAATAAATAATAATTAATAATAATTATAAATAATAAATTAAATAAAAAAAAATTTTTTAAATCAAATAAAAATAAATAATATAATATATATATAGTAATTTTGAAAAGTCACACATTGGAAACGTTGACGGAATGGCAATAAGAAAGAGAATATTTTTATAAAATATTTAGAAAACCCTCACAACGCAAATTATTTGTTCTCAAAATAAATAATTTATTTACCTTAAAAACATTTTTTTTTAACTTGAGTACTTTCGGTAATATATACCATCTTCAGAAGAATAAGCATTTTTTTTCTTCTTTTTCTTCATTTTTTTCTTTCTGACTAGGACAAACTTATCGCAGTCAGGTTGAAGTTCGTCCTGATTTCACGGACGAAAATGTTGATATGGCTGTGTGCATCACGTGGTTATGTGGGAAAGGTATTTTGAAAAGTCACACATTGGAAACGTTGGCGGAATGGCAATAATAAAGAGAATATTTTTTATAAAATATTTAGAAAACCCTCACAACCCAAATTATTTGTTCTCAAAATAAATTATGCTACACAGAGGCTTTCGCATTTCAACCCCTTAGGAAATCGTCATGCTAAAATGCATGGAGTTTGTGTTGACGGATGTTTTTATAGCTAGTTAACCAATCAGATTCTTTGTTATCCCCCACACCCCACGGGTTAATGTTTTCATTAGCCAATGGTAGGGATTCTCACAACCAAAAGTTCGGTTGATTTTACTTCATATTCTTTTGTTCTGTTTTGTTTAGGAGTGACTCATCCCTGTTTCTTTGTTGTGTCGAATTAATAGGTGACCTTATTTAGCACATG
>OY744522.1:189798701-190091201 GCA_963556195.1 Sepiola atlantica
TAGGCTATTTAGTATTTCGGTCAAATTGGTGTATATAAGTTCTGTAGACTTCTTGTTCAATTTTTATTTTATTTTTCGCGATTACGTCTGATTTAATTCAGCAAATCATCATCAGGAGGAGTTCGTTTTGGTGTGTTTAAAACTATGTATTTTACTGTTGTCATTTTTTAACGGCTAGTAATCTACGAATTTTAAATAAGCGTCGGTAGTAATGAGATGTTGTATGCGAACGTGATCACGTGCTATACGCGTACAAAATTTAACAAGATTGTTGTTTAACATCTAAGAACGTGTTGATGGTAACTACTACGCTATACACTTAAGAATGTTGTGACTAGTTTCGTAATTAATATTATTAATTGCGGGATGTCTAGATTTAATGTAAATGGCTTCAAACATTTGTAATGCATTTGTGTTGGTATTATGATGTATTGTTGTATTATTAACTAAAATGCGTCTGTATTGAGAAAGGGCAGTCATTTTTGGGGTGTTAGCAAATTGAGTTAGTGTCGGAGAAGTGCATAGTTAGCCTACAGGAAAGTGTTGTGGTAGTAAAACCGATGTAATATTTAGTATTATATATATATATAAAGAGATGTAGTTTGCTTGAAGCATTGTGTGTAATACGTATATAGAGGAGTATTAGAAGGCTGTCACAATCCAAGAAATGGAAATATGACGGCGTTGAGAAGTAAGACAAAAACAAGTGATTTTAATTATATATATTTTCAAAAACTTTTTTAATAATGTTTTTTCTATATAGCAAATCTTACTTGATTAGGCAAGACTTCAACACTGATGTAATCTGTGTGACCGTGTTCCATAATATATTTCGAGGAAGACCTCTTTGTCAAATGGTAGGTGTTTCAAATCTAAAAAAACGTGTGGTTGGCAATATTGCTTATAACGCAGTAAATATTTATATCCGCAGCAAATGTAATAAAACTAAAACTATAACTGATTTTTTTAATGATTTTAATTACTTATTTAATCTATTTTTTATTTTGTTTCTTTTTTCCTTTTTTCTGTTATATATATATATATATATATATATATATATATATATATATATATATATATATATAATAGCTGAAATATCCGTCCCAGGATTAATTCATAATATTTTAATAAGGTGCGAAAGATCGAACCTTAAAATACTTTTACGCTTCAAAAAACTATTTAAAATAGAGGTAAACATTTTATCAACGTGGAACCACTTCTATTCAGAAATAAAACTAACTCCTGTTTTCGTCTGCATCGTAAATGAGCATTTCGTTCTATTTATCTTCCTCCCACAAGGTAAGATGTGACACAAGGTCGGGAAAGTGGGAAAGAACCAGCGCTCGAGAATTTGAGCACTCTGGCTGTTTAAAAATTTCCTGGACAGCCCCATCGGTATTCCCCGGTAGGGGCGCCTCAGACAGTAAGCAATAAACTTACTTCTCCCCAAAGAGGGGAGGCAAACCCTGGGAGGGTGCACCTCCTAGAATTGCACAGGACCGACAACCCCCAATAGACCGGTGTAAATCCAGACCCAAAGGCCCGGACGATACCGGTTTATTAGGCGGGGTAAAAAAAACCCTGGTTGAATATTTCGTGTGTACAAGTGTTGCGTGTTGTCAATCCCCCTTGACTGTTACCACTTGAAGCAAGTAACGGATAATTCTAAATGATTCAAATATATCGCCTGGCGAACATCGTGCACCTGTTGAACGACTTGGCAATGGCAAGCTTACATATGACCTTTATAAAATAAAATAATTGTTTGTTAGCCTCAGAGCGAAGAATCGGAGTTAATTATCTTTAAGGGAGCCATCGTGTAAACAGTAATCGCGGTCGTATACATTGGATACATGAGTCATTGATCCAACAACACTATATATATATATATATATATATATATATATATATATATATATATATATATATATATATATATATATATATATATATATATATATATATATATATATATATATTTATATATATATATATATATATTCATGCAAACATTATTAAAAACAACAGAACTCTTCTACCTGGTTATACCTATTTTTATTTTTCAATTCTTCTAATTATTTTTTTCGCGTTAAAATCAAACAAACTGATGAAAGATCCGTATGTGTTACAAACGTTTTCGATTCTTTCTCGTATCATCTTCAGGTTGAGGACAAAAATGGACTAAAAGTCTGGTGAAAGGATAGAATTTTTCAAATGCATAATTATTCAACTACACAAAATAAATCAGCCATTGCTTTTTCAAAATAAACAAATAAATAAATAAATACATTTTTTTTAATAATTTATCCGTCTTCTTTGAACAATGTAGGCGTTTTTTAATTGAATTTTTTAATTCTTTAACTGTAACTTATAATAATAATAATAATAATAATAATAATAATAATAATAATAATAATAATAATAATAATAATAATATATTTATACTAGCGGGGCTACCCGGCGTTGCTCGGGGTCATAAAAACATATAATTGAAGAAAAATCGCGTGTGTAACATCTTTATATTCAAACTTCTATTTCTCTCCCTCTCTCTATAGCCGTCTCTTTATCTTTCTACTTTTCTCTTCCCTGGTCTCCCCATTTCACTGCTACTTTTTAATTTTGCCTTTTGCGAAAGCTGTTTCTTCCCCACCATTTCATCCTACGTTTCCCAGGGCAATAGTATGACTTATTTCTATAAAAAGTACCACCTCTGTCTGCGCCTTCTATATAGGTACTTATCTCCGCCCCGGTGTTCATACAATATACGTACCTATCGCCGCCCCAGTGCACATAATATATACATACCTTTCGCAACCCCGGTGCAGATACTATATAAGTACCTATCGCCGCCCTGGGTGCAGATACAATATAAGTACCTATTGCCGCCCCGGTGCGAATGCTAAATACGTACCTATCCCCGCCCCGGTGCAAATGCTAAATACGTACTTATCGCCACCCCGGTGCGAATGCTAAATATATAGCTATTGCCGCCCCGGTGTGCATACTGCATAAGTACCTATCACTGCCCCAATGCAAATACTAAATATGTATATATCGCCGCCCTGGTGCGAACGCTAAATACGTGCCTATCGCTGCCCGGTGCGAATCCTAAATACATAGCTTTCGCCGCCCCAGTGCCCGTTATATATATGTACCTATCGCCGCCCCGGTGCGCATGCTGTATACGTACCGATCGCCACCCCGGAGCGCATGCTAAATACATACCTATCACCGGCCCGGTGCACATGCTATATACATACTTTTTGCCGCCCATGTGCACATGCTATATACATACCTATCGCCACCCCTGAATGCTAAATAAGTACCTATCTCCGCCCCGGTGCGAATGCTAAATACATACCTATCGCCGACCCGGTACGAATGCTGAATACGTACCTATCGCCGTCCCGTTGCGCGTGCTACATAGTACCTATCCCCGCCCCACTGTGCGTGCTATATATGTACCGATCGCCGCCCCGGAGCGCATTCTAAATACATACCTATCACCGGCCGGTGCACATGCTGTATACATACTTATTGCCGCCCATGTGCACATGCTATATACGTACCTATCGACGACCCAGTGTACATACTACATATGTACATATCGCTGCCTCGGTGTATATACTAAATATGTACCTATCACCACCCCGGTGCAAATGCTAAATACGTACCTATCGCCACCCCAGTGCACATACTATGTATATACCTATCGCCGCCCTGGTGCGCCTACTATATTTTTTTTGCACCACCCAAGAAATTTTTTTTCATCCTCCCACATACTTAGAAATATTTTTAATTTAAATGAAAAAAAAATTTAACCCCCCCCCAATTTTTTTTTTCATCCTCCCACATGCATATAAATATTTTTGATAAAAAAAAAGAAGTTCCCCCCCTCGAAAGAACATTTTTTTTTACCCTTCCCCATACTTAAATATTTTCAGTTACAGAAAGAAAAAAAAATTTCCGAGGTGCCTCGGTCATATCAAAGAACCATACTGCAGAAGCCTCCGGGTCCTATATTGTAGAAGCACCCCTTGTGCTGGGTCCTATACTGTAGAAGAACCCCTGGCCGTTATACTGCAGAAGCACCCATGGTCCCTATTCTTCATAAGCCCCCGGGTCCTATATTGTAGAAGCACCTATGGTGCTGGGTCCTATATTGTAGAAACACCCATGGTCCCTATACTGGAGAAGCACCCCTAGTCCCTATACTGGAGAAGCACCCATTGTCCCTATTCTGCATAAGCCTCCAGGTCCTAACTTGTATAAGCACCCCTGGTGCTGATCCTATACTGTAGAAGCACCTCTGGTCCCAATACTGGAGAAGCACCTATATTTCTAGCGACCGTTATACTTTAGAAGCACCCCCATTCCTGGGGGGTCCGTCATACTTCAGAAGCACCTATATTTCTAGGGACTGTTATACTTTAGAAGCACCAATATTCCTGTGGACCGTTATACTTTAGAAGCATCAACATTCCTGGGGACCATTATACTTTAGAAGCAACATTCCTGTGGGACCGTTATACTTTAGAAGCACCAATATTTCTAGGGACCGTTATACTTCAGAAGCACCTACATTACTTTGAAAATCAAGTAGGCCTCCAGAGAACTACTGAAATAACTCTTACCGGTTGTCAGGTGCGGATGTGATTGAGACACCCTTGTTTCACTGCACCTAACGTAGCCTTCCTATGTTGTTATTGATGCATCCAGACAGAAGTTATGGGATGACCTGATACAACCGGACACAATTTAGGGCAAGACCGGGTACATCCGGCAAGGGATTATGGAGCATGTTTAGTGAGTCAGCATTCTTATAAAGTTATTACATAAATACATTGGATAATTTCCAAATTACTACTGATAACCGTTGAAAAAATGGATATGTATCATGGATATGTATCATGTATCATGTATATGTATCATGTATCATGTATATGTATTATGTATATGTATCGTGTATCATGTATATGTATCATGTATATGTATCATGTGTATGTATCATGGATATGTGTCATGGATATGTATCATGTATAGGTATATATATATATATATATATATATATATATATATATATATATATATCGTAGATATGTATATGTATCATGTGTCATGGATATGTATCATGGATATGTATCATGGAGATGTATCATGTATCATGGTTATGTATCATGTATATGTATCATGTATATGTATCATGTATAATAGGTATGTATCATGTATCATAGATATGTGTTATGTATCATAGATATGCATCATGTATCCTGTATCGTGTATATGTGTCATGGATATGTATCATGGATATATATCATGGATGTGTATCATGTATCATGGATATGTATCATGTATATGTATCATGGATATGTATCATGTATCATAGATATGTATCATGGATATGTATATGTATCATGGATATGTATCATGTATATGTATCATGTATCATAGATATGTATCATATATATTTGTTATGTATCATGCATCATGGATATGTATATGTATCATGGATATATATATATATGTTTAATGGATATGTATCATGTATATGTATCATGGATATGTATCATGTATCACAAAAGTGTATCATGTATCATATATATGTGTTATGTATCATGTATCATGGATATCTATCATGGATATGTATTATAGATATGTATCATGTATATGTATCATAGATATGTATCATGTATCATATATCATAGATATGTATCATGTATCATAGATATGTATAATGTATCATGTATCATAGATATGTATAATGTATCATGTATCATAGATATGTATCATGTATCATAAATAGGTATTATGTATCATAGATATGTGTTATGTATCATGGATATGTATATGTATCATGGATATATATCATGGATATGTACCATGTATCATGGATATGTATCATGTATCTTGGATATGTATCATTATCTTGGATATGTATAATGGATATGTATAATGGATATGTATCATTGATATGTATCATGTATCACTGATATGTATATGTATCATTGATATGTATCATGGGTCATGGATATGTATCATGTATCGTGGATATATATATGTATCATGTATCATGGATAAGCATCATGGATATATATCATGTATCATGGATATGTATCATGTATTATGGATATGTATTATGTATCATGGATATGTATCATGGATATGTATCATGTATCATAGATATGTATCATGTATATGTATTATATGTCATAGATTTGTATTATGTATCATGGATATATATCATGTATCATCGATATATATCATGTATCATGGATATGTATCATGTATCATAGATATGTATCATGTATCATTGATATGTATTATGGATATTATCATGTATCCTTTATATGTATCATGGATATGTACCATGTATCATAGATATGTGTTATGTATCATAGATATGTATCATGGAAATGTATATGTATCATGGATATGTATTATGTATCTGGGATATGTATCATGGATATATATAATGTATCATAGATATGTATCATATATCATGGATATGTATCATGTATCATGAATATGTATCATGGATATGTATCATGTATCATGGATAGGTTCATGTATCATGGGTATGTATCATAGATATGTATCAGGTATCAGAGATATGTATCATGTATCATAGATATGTATCATGTATATGTATCATAGATATGTATTACATATCATAGATATGTATCATGTAAAAGGTATCACAGATATTCTTAATCATTTTCAATCCCCTCATGATGTTCTTCATCATTTTCAATCCTCTCATGATATTCTTCATCATTTTCAATCCTCTCATGGTGTTCTTCATCATTTTCAATCCCCTCATGATATTCTTCATCATTTTTAATCCTATCATGATGTTCTTCATCATTTTCAATCCTCTCATGATATTCTTCATCATTTTCAATCCTCTCATGATGTTCTTCATCATTTTCAATCCTCTCATGATGTTCTTCATCGTTTTCAATCCTCTCATGATGTTCTTCATCATTTTCAATCGTCTCATGATATTCTTCATCATTTTCAATTCTCTCGTGGTATTCTTCATCATTTTCAATCCTCTCATGGTATTCTTCATCATTTTCAATCTTCTCATGATGTTTTTCATCATTTTCAATCCTCTCATGATGTTCTTCATCATTTTCAATCCTCTCATGATGTTCTTCATCATTTTCAATCCTCTCATAGTTTTCTTCATCATTTTTAATCCTCTCATGATGTTCTTCATTTTTAATCCTCTCCTGATGTTCTTTATCATTTTCAATCCTCTCATGATGTTCTTCATCATTGTCAATCCCCTTCATGATGTTCTTCATCATTTAAAATCCCCACATGGTGTTCTTAAACATTTTCAATCCTCTCATGGTATTCTTCATCATTTTCAATCCTCTCATGATGTTCTTCATCATTTTCAATCCTCTCATGAAGTTCTTAATAATTTTCAATCCTCTCATGATATTCATCATCATTTTCAATCTCCTCATAGTGTTCTTCATCATTTTCAATCCTCTCATAATATTCTACATCATATTCAATCATCTCATGGTATTCTTCATCATTTTCAATCCTCTCATGGTGTTCTTCGTCATTTTCAATCCTCTCATGATGTTCTCCATCATTTTCAATCCTCTCATGATGTTCTTCATCATTTTCAATCCTCTCATGATGTTCTTCATCATTTTCAATTATCTCATGATGTTCTCCATCATTTTCAATCCTCTCATGATGTTCTTCATCATTTTCAATCCCCTCATAATATTCTTTATAATTTTCGAACCTCTCATGATGTTCATCATTTTCAATCCTCTCATGATATTGTTCATCATTTTCAATCTTCTCATGGTATTCTTAATCATTTTCAATTCTCTCATGATATTCTTCATCATTTTCAATCTTCTCATGATGTTCTTCATCATTTTCAATCCTCTTATGATGTTCTTCATCATTTTCAATCCCCTCATAATATTCTTCATCATTTAAAATCCCCACATGGTATTCTTCATCATTTTCAATACCCTCATGATATTCTTCATCATTTTCAATCCTCTCATGGTATTCTTCATCATTTTCAATCCTCTCATGATGTTCTTCATCATTTTCAATCCTTTCATGATGTTCTTCATCATTTTCAATCCTCTCATGATGTTCTTCATCGTTTTCAATCCTCTCATGTTGTTCTTCATCATTTTCAATCTCCTCATGATATTCATCATCATTTTCAATCCTCTCATGGTATTCTTCATCATTTTTAATCCTCTCATGATATTCTTCATCATTTTCAATCCTCTCATGATGTTCTTCATCATTTTCAATCCTCTCATGATGTTCTTCATCATTTTCAATCCTCTCATGATATTCTTCATCATTTTCAATCCTCTCATGATGTTCTCCATCATTTTCAATCCTCTCATGTTGTTCTTCATCATTTTCAATCTCCTCATGATATTCATCATCATTTTCAATCCTCTCATGGTATTCTTCATCATTTTCAATCCTCTCATGATATACTTAATCATTTTTAATCCTCTCATGATATTCTTCATCATTTTCAATCCTCTCATGATGTTCTTCATCATTTTCAATCCTCTCATGAAGTTCTTAATAATTTTCAATCCTCTCATGATATTCATCATCATTTTCAACCTCCTCATAGTATTCTTCATCATTTTCAATCCTCTCATAATATTCTACATCATATTCAATCCTCTCATGGAATTCTTCATCATTTTCAATCCTCTCATGGTGTTCTTCATCATTTTCAATCCTCTCATGATGTTCTATATCATTTTCAATCCTCTCATGATGTTCTTCATCATTTTCAATCCTCTCATGATATTCTTCATCATTTTCAATCATCTCATGATGTTCTCCATCATTTTCAATCCTCTCATGGTATTCTTCATCATTTTCAATCCCCTCATGATATTCTTCATAATTTTCAATCCTCTCATGGTATTGTTAATCATTTTCAATCCTCTCATGATGTTCATCATCATTTTTAATCCTCTCATGATATTCTTCATCATTTTCAATCCTCTCATGGTATTCTTCATCATTTTCAATCCTCTCATGATATTCGTCATCATTTTCAATCCATTCATGATATTCTTCATCATTTTCAATTCTCTCACCCTATTATTCATCATTTTCAATCACTTCATCATATTCTTCATCATTTTTAATCCCCTTATGATATTATTAATCATTTTCAATCCTCACATGGTATTCTTAATCATTTTCAATCCTCTCATGGTATTCTTCATTATATTCAATCCCATCATGATATTTTTCCTCATTTTCAATCGCCAAATACAAGAAGGCCTCTAGAGCTATACTAAAATAACTCTCGCTTATTCCCCTCCCTTTTATCAGGGCAATAGTCCGAAGAAAAATACAAAAAAAACACTAATAACGTGACGATAGCATAAAATAATATCCGAACCTATCACTATGACGTCATCTACCTATCTATGTGACGTCATGTGCACAAGATAACATTAAAAATTGTGATCACATTAAACGAAAAAATGGCTATTTTACCCCTTAAAAATGAATCTTTTTTTGTAATTTTTCGATATTATTTTCTCGAGGTTATGCCGGTTAAAATAATACCAAATTCGGAGGTGTTTGTTTAGTAGTTTAAAAGCCTTAGCGTTACATACATATCACAGATTTTTGCCTTATATATATTGAGACTAGCGGGGCTACCCGGCGTTGCTCGGGGTCATAAAAACATATATTTGAAGAAAGATCGTGTGTGTAACATCTTTATATTCAAACTTCTATGTCCGCCCCCTCTCTCTATAGCCGTCTCTTTATCTGCTACCTTTCTCTTCCCTGGTCGCCCCATTTCGCCGCTACTTTCTAATTTTGCCTTTTGCAAAAGCTGTTTCTTCCCCACCATTTCTCCTATTGCCCAGGGTAATAGTATGACATATTTCTATAAAAAGTAACACCTCTATCTGCGCCTTCTATATAGGTACTTATCTCCACCCCGGTGTTCATACTATATACGTATTAATCATCACCCCGGTGCGCATACTATATACGTACCTATCGCCGCCCCATTGCACATACTATATACGTACCTATCGCCGCCCCGGTGCAGATACTATTTAAGTACCTATCGCCGCCCCGTTGCGAATGCTAGATAGTACCTATCGTTGCCCTGGTGTGAATGCTAAATACATACCTATTGCGCCCCGGTGTGCATGCTACATAAGTACCTATCGCTGCCTTAGTGTGAATACTAAAGACTTACCAATTGCGCCCCGGTGTGCATGCTACATAAGTACCTATCGCTGCCCTAGTGCGAATAATTAATATGAACATATTGCCGCTTTGGTGTGAATGCTAAATACGTACTTATCGCCGGCCCAGTGCGAATGCTAAATACGTACCTATAGCCGCCCTGGTGCGAATGCTAAATACGTACCTATAGCCGCCCCGGTGCGAATGCTAAATACGTACCTATCACCACCACGGTGCGAATGCGAAATACATACCTTTCGCCGCCCCGGTGCGCGTGCTATATATGTACGGATCGCCGCCACAGAGCGCATGCTATGTACGTACTTATTGCTGCCCATGTGTACATGCTATATACGTAGCTATCGCCACCCCTGAATTCTGAATACGTACCTATCGCCGCCCTGGTGTGGAAGCTAAATACGTACATATCGCCGCCCCGGTGCGAATGCTAAATACATACCTATCGCCGCCCCGGTGTGAATTCTAAATACGTACCTATCGCCGCCCCGGTGTGAATTCTAAATACGTACCTATCGCCGCCCCGGTGCGGAAGCTAAATACGTACATATCGCCACCCCGGTGCGAATGCTAAATACATACCTATCGCTGCCCCGGTGAGAATGCTAAATACATACCTATCGCCGCCCCGGTGTGAATGCTAAATACGTACATATCGCCGCCCCAATGTGAATTTTAAATATGTACCTTTCGCCGCCCCGGTGTGAATTTTAAATATGTACCTTTCGCCGCCCCTGTGCGCATACTATATACGTACCTATCGCCGCCCCAGTGCGCGTGCTATATATGAACTGATCGCTGCCTCAGTGCGCATGCTAAATACATACCTATTTCTGCCCCGGTGTGCATACTATATACATACTTATTACCGCCCATGTGCACATGCTATATAAGTACCTATCACCACCGCTGAATGCGAAATAAGTACCTATCGCCGCCCCGGTGTGGAAGCTAAATATGTACATATCGCCGCCCCTAAATTTGGGCTGACCCCTAAAAAATTTGGCCTGACCCCTAAAATTTGCCCCCACCCCTAAATCTCTCCAGCCCCTAATTTTTCACTCTCCCCCAACCATGAGAAATATTTTGACTTCAAAACAGAAAAAAACAAAAAAATTTAACCTGACCCCTAAAAAGTTCTGCCTGACCCCTAAAATTTTCCCCGACCCCTAAATCTCTCCAGCCCCCTAATTTTTCACTCTCCCCCAACCATAGGATATATTTTGACTTCAAAACAAAAAAAAACAAAAAAATTTGGCCTGACCCCTAAAATGTTTCGTCTGACCCCTAAAATTTTCCCCGATCCCTAAATCTCTCCAGCCCCCTAATTTTTCACTCTCTCCCAACCATGAGAAATATTTTGAGTTCAAAACCAAAAAAAATAAAAAAAATTGGCCTGACCCCTTAAAAGTTCCGCCTGACCCCTAAAATTTTCCCCGACCCCTAAATCTCTCCAGCCCCCTAATTTTTCAATCTCCCCCAACCATGAGAAATATTTTGAGTTCAAAACAAAAAAAAATAAAAAAATTTGGCCTGACCCCTAAAAAGTTCCGCCTGACCCCTAAAATTTTCCCGATCCTAAATCTCTCCAGCCCTATAATTTTTCACTCTCCCCCAACCATAATAAATATTTTGACTTCAAAACAAATAAAAAACAAAAAAATATGGCCTGACCCCTAAAAAGTTCCGCCTGACCCCTAAAATTTTCCCGACCCTAAATGTCTCTAGCCCCCTTATTTTTCACTCTCCCCGAACCATGAAAAATATTTTGACTTCAAAACCAAAAAAAATAAAAAAAATTTGGCCTGACCCCTAAAAAGTTCGGCTTGACCCCTAAAATTGTCCCCGACCCCTCATTCTCTTCAGCCCCCCATCCCAAATAATTTTTAACTCTCCCCCAACCATGAGAAATATTTTGAGTTCAAAACAATAAAAAAAAGAAAAAAAATTGGCCTGACCCCTAAAAAGTTCGGCATGACCCCTAAAATTTTCCCCGACCCCTCAATCTCTCCAGCCCCCTATCCCAACTCATTTTTCACTCTCCCCCAAGCCTGAGAATTATTTTGAGTTCAAAACAAAAAAAAAAAAGTTTTGCCTGACCCCTAAAAAGTTCCGCTGACCCTTAAAATTTTCCCCGACGCCTCAATCTCTCCAGCCCCTCATCCCAACTAATTTTTCACTCTCCCCACCCTGAGAAATATTTTGAGTTCAAAACAAAAAAAAAAAATAATTTGGTCTGACCCCTAAAAAGTTCGGACTGACCCCTAAAATTTTCCCCGACCCTTCAATCTCTCCAGCCCCCTAATTTTTCACTCTCCCCCAACCATGAGAAATATTTTGAGTTCAAAACAAAAGGAAACAAATTTGGCCTGACCCCTAAAAAGTTCCGCCTGACCCCTAAAATTTTCCCCGACCCCTCAATCTCTCCAGTCCCCTTAATTTTTCACTCTCCCCCAACCCTGAGAAATATTTTGACTTCAAAACAAAAAAAAAACAAAAAATTTGGCCTGACCCCTAAAAAGTTCGGCCTGACCCCTAAAATTTTCCCCGACCCCTCAATGTCTCCAGCCCCCCCTCCCAACTAATTCTTCACACTTCCCCAACCCTGAGAAATATTTTTAGTTCAAAACAAAAAAAAACAAAAAAAATTTAGCCTGACCCCTCAAAAGTTCGGCCTGACCCCTAAAAAGTTCGGCCGGACCCCTAAAAAGTTCGGCCAGACCCCTAAATCTCTCCAGCCCTCGATCTCAACTACCTTTTCACTCTCCCCCAACCTTGGGAAATATTTTTGGTTATGACTCAACGGGGCACTGTAAACGTGTACTTGTTTAATTCTTCTTTTTTTATACATATATAGAGTGATTATGACCCAACGGGTCACTGTAAACGTGTACTTGTTAAATTCTTCTTTTTTTCTTTTTTTATACATATATAGAGTGGTTATGACTCAACGGGTCACTGTAAACGTGTACTTGTTAAATTCTTCTTTTTATCTTTTTGTATACATATATAGAGTGGTTATGACCCAACGGGTCACTGTAAACGTGTACTTGTTAAATTCTTCTTTTTTTCTTTTTTTATACATATATAGAGTGGTTATGACCCAACGTGTCACTGTAAACGTGTACTTGTTAAATTCTTCTTTTTTCTTTATTTATACATATATAGAGTGGTTATGACTCAACGGGTCATTGTAAACGTGTACTTGTTAAATTCTTCTTTTTTCTTTTTTTATACATATATAGAGTGGTTATGATTCAACGGGTCACTGAAACGTGTACTTGTTAAATTCTTCTTTTTCTTTTTTTATACATATATAGAGTGGTTATGACTCAACGGGTCATTGTAAACGTGTACTTGTTAAATTCTTCTTTTTTCTTTTTTTATACATATATAGAGTGGTTATGACTCAACGGGTCACTAAAACGTGTACTTGTTAAATTCTTCTTTTTTTCTTTTTTTATACATATATAGAGTGGTTATGACTCAACGGGTCATTGTAAACGTGTACTTGTTAAATTCTTCTTTTTTCTTTTTTTATACATATATAGTGTGGTTATGACTCAACGGGTCACTGAAACGTGTACTTGGTAAATTCTTCTTTTTTCTTTTTTTATACATTTATAGAGTAGTTATGACTCAACGGGTCACTGAAACGTGTACTTGTAAAATTCTTCTTTTTTCTTTTTTTATACATATATAGGGTGGTGATCACTCAACGGGTCATTGTAAACGTGTACTTGTTAAATTCTTCTTTTTTCTTTTTTTATACATATATAGAGTGGTTATGACTCAACGGGTCACTGAAACGTGTACTTGTTAAATTCTTCTTTTTTCTTTTTTTATACATATATAGAGTGATTATGACTCAACGGGTCACTGTAAACGTGTACTTGTTAAATTATTCTTTTTTCTTTTTTATACATATATAGAGTGGTTATGACTCAACGGGGCACTGTAAACGTGTTCTTGTTAAATTCTTCATTTTTATCTTTTTTATACATATATAGAGTGGTTATGACTCAACGGGTCATTGTAAACGTGTACTTGTTAAATTCTTCTTTTTTCTTTTTTTATACATATATAGAGTGGTTATGACTCAACGGGTCACTGTAAACGTGCACTTGTTAAATTCTTCTTTTTTCTTTTTTATACATATATTAAGTGGTTGTAACTCAACGGGGCACTGTAAACGTGTTCTTGTTAAATTCTTCATTTTTTTCTTTTTTATACATATATAGAGTGGTTATGACTCAACGGGTCACTGTAAACGTCTACTTGTTAAATTCTTCTTTTTTCTTTTTTATACATATATAGAGTGGTTATAGCTCAACGGGGCACTGTAAACGTGTTCTTGTTAAATTCTTCTTTTTTCTTTTTTTATACATATATAGAGTGGTTATGATTCAACGGGTCACTTAAACGTGTACTTGTTAAATTCTTCTTTTTTCTTTTTTTATACATATATAGAGTGGTTATGACTCAACGGGTCATTGTAAACGTGTAGTTGTTAAATTCTTCTTTTTTCTTTTTTTATACATATATAGAGTGGTTATGACTCAACGGGTCACTGAAACGTGTACTTGTTAAATTCTTCTTTTTTCTTTTTTTATACATATATAGAGTGGTTATGATTCAACGGGTCACTGAAACGTGTACTTGTTAAATTCTTCTTTTTTCTTTTTTTATACATATATAGAGTGGTTATGACTCAACGGGTCATTGTAAACGTGTACTTGTTAAATTCTTCTTTTTTCTTTTTTTATACATATATAGAGTGGTTATGACTCAACGGGTCACTGAAACGTGTACTTGTTAAATTCTTCTTTTTTCTTTTTTTATACATATATAGAGTGGTTATGACTCAACGGGTCATTGTAAACGTGTACTTGTTAAATACTTCTTTTTTCTTTTTTTATACATATATAGAGTGGTTATGACTCAACGGGTCACTGAAACGTGTACTTGTTAAATTCTTCTTCTTTCTTTTTTTATACATATATAGAGTGGTTATGACTCAACGGGTCATTGTAAACGTGTACTCCTTAAATTCTTCTTTTTTCTTTTTTTATACATATATAGAGTGGTTATGATTCAACGGGTCACTGAAACGTGTACTTGTTAAATTCTTCTTTTTCTTTTTTTATACATATATAGAGTGGTTATGACTCAACGGGTCACTGAAACGTGTACTTGTTAAATTCTTCTTTTTTCTTTTTGTATACATATATAGAGTGGTTATGATTCAACGGGTCACTGAAACGTGTACTTGTTAAATTCTTCTTTTTTCTTTTTTTATACATATATAGAGTGGTTATGACTCAACGGGTCATTGTAAACGTGTACTTGTTAAATTCTTTTTTCTTTTTTTATACATATATAGAGTGGTTATGACTCAACGGGTCACTGAAACGTGTACTTGTTAAATTCTTCTTTTTTCTTTTTTTATACATATATAGAGTGGTTATGACTCAACGGGTCACTGTAAACGTGTACTTGTTAAATTCTTTATTTTTTTCTTTTTTATACATATATAGAGTGGTTATGACTCAACGGGTCACTGTAAACGTGTACTTGTTAAATTCTTCTTTTTTCTTTTTTATACATATATAGAGTGGTTATGACTCAACGGGTCACTGTAAACGTGTTCTTGTTAAATTCTTCTTTTTTCTTTTTTTATACATATATAGAGTGATTATGACTCAACGGGTCACTGTAAACGTGTACTTGTTGAATTCTTCTTTTTTCTTTTTTATACATATATAGAGTGGTTATGACTCAACGGGGCACTGTAAACGTGTACTTGTTGAATTCTTCTTTTTTCTTTTTTATACATATATAGAGTGGTTATGACTCAACGGGGCACTGTAAACGTGTTCTTGTTAAATTCTTCATTTTTTTCTTTTTTATACATATATAGAGTGGTTATGACTCAACGGGTCACTGTAAACGTGTACTTGTAAAATTCTTTTTTTTTTCTTTTTTTATACATATATAGAGTGGTTATGACTGAACGGGTCATTGTAAACGTGTACTTGTTAAATTATTCTTTTTTCTTTTTTTGTACATATATAGAGTGGTTATGACTATACGGGTCATTGTAAACGTGTACTTGTTAAATTATTCTTTTTTCTTTTTTATACATATATTAAGTGGTTGTAACTCAACGGGGCACTGTAAACGTGTTCTTGTTAAATTCTTCATTTTTTTCTTTTTTATACATATATAGAGTGGTTATGACTCAACGGGTCACTGTAAACGTCTACTTGTTAAATTCTTCTTTTTTCTTTTTTATACATATATAGAGTGGTTATAGCTCAACGGGGCACTGTAAACGTGTTCTTGTTAAATTCTTCTTTTTTCTTTTTTTATACATATATAGAGTGGTTATGATTCAACGGGTCACTTAAACGTGTACTTGTTAAATTCTTCTTTTTTCTTTTTTTATACATATATAGAGTGGTTATGACTCAACGGGTCATTGTAAACGTGTAGTTGTTAAATTCTTCTTTTTTCTTTTTTTATACATATATAGAGTGGTTATGACTCAACGGGTCACTGAAACGTGTACTTGTTAAATTCTTCTTTTTTCTTTTTTTATACATATATAGAGTGGTTATGATTCAACGGGTCACTGAAACGTGTACTTGTTAAATTCTTCTTTTTTCTTTTTTTATACATATATAGAGTGGTTATGACTCAACGGGTCATTGTAAACGTGTACTTGTTAAATTCTTCTTCTTTCTTTATACATATATAGAGTGGTTATGACTCAACGGGTCACTGAAACGTGTACTTGTTAAATTCTTCTTTTTTCTTTTTTTATACATATATAGAGTGGTTATGACTCAACGGGTCATTGTAAACGTGTACTTGTTAAATACTTCTTTTTTCTTTTTTTATACATATATAGAGTGGTTATGACTCAACGGGTCACTGAAACGTGTACTTGTTAAATTCTTCTTCTTTCTTTTTTTATACATATATAGAGTGGTTATGACTCAACGGGTCATTGTAAACGTGTACTCCTTAAATTCTTCTTTTTTCTTTTTTTATACATATATAGAGTGGTTATGATTCAACGGGTCACTGAAACGTGTACTTGTTAAATTCTTCTTTTTCTTTTTTTATACATATATAGAGTGGTTATGACTCAACGGGTCACTGAAACGTGTACTTGTTAAATTCTTCTTTTTTCTTTTTGTATACATATATAGAGTGGTTATGATTCAACGGGTCACTGAAACGTGTACTTGTTAAATTCTTCTTTTTTCTTTTTTTATACATATATAGAGTGGTTATGACTCAACGGGTCATTGTAAACGTGTACTTGTTAAATTCTTTTTTCTTTTTTTATACATATATAGAGTGGTTATGACTCAACGGGTCACTGAAACGTGTACTTGTTAAATTCTTCTTTTTTCTTTTTTTATACATATATAGAGTGGTTATGACTCAACGGGTCACTGTAAACGTGTACTTGTTAAATTCTTTATTTTTTTCTTTTTTATACATATATAGAGTGGTTATGACTCAACGGGTCACTGTAAACGTGTACTTGTTAAATTCTTCTTTTTTCTTTTTTATACATATATAGAGTGGTTATGACTCAACGGGTCACTGTAAACGTGTTCTTGTTAAATTCTTCTTTTTTCTTTTTTTATACATATATAGAGTGATTATGACTCAACGGGTCACTGTAAACGTGTACTTGTTGAATTCTTCTTTTTTCTTTTTTATACATATATAGAGTGGTTATGACTCAACGGGGCACTGTAAACGTGTACTTGTTGAATTCTTCTTTTTTCTTTTTTATACATATATAGAGTGGTTATGACTCAACGGGGCACTGTAAACGTGTTCTTGTTAAATTCTTCATTTTTTTCTTTTTTATACATATATAGAGTGGTTATGACTCAACGGGTCACTGTAAACGTGTACTTGTAAAATTCTTTTTTTTTTCTTTTTTTATACATATATAGAGTGGTTATGACTCAACGGGTCATTGTAAACGTGTACTTGTTAAATTATTCTTTTTTCTTTTTTTGTACATATATAGAGTGGTTATGACTATACGGGTCATTGTAAACGTGTACTTGTTAAATTATTCTTTTTTCTTTTTTATACATATATTAAGTGGTTGTAACTCAACGGGGCACTGTAAACGTGTTCTTGTTAAATTCTTCATTTTTTTCTTTTTTATACATATATAGAGTTGTTATGACTCAACGGGTAACTGTAAACGTCTACTTGTTAAATTCTTCTTTTTTCTTTTTTATACATATATAGAGTGGTTATGACTCAACGGGGCACTGTAAACGTGTTCTTGTTAAATTCTTCTTTTTTCTTTTTTTATACATATATAGAGTGGTTATGATTCAACGGGTCACTGAAACGTGTACTTGTTAAATTCTTCTTTTTTCTTTTTTTATACATATATAGAGTGGTTATGACTCAACGGGTCATTGTAAACGTGTACTTGTTAAATTCTTCTTTTTTCTTTTTTTATACATATATAGAGTGGTTATGACTCAACGGGTCACTGAAACGTGTACTTGTTAAATTCTTCTTTTTTCTTTTTTTATACATATATAGAGTGGTTATGATTCAACGGGTCACTGAAACGTGTACTTGTTAAATTCTTCTTTTTTCTTTTTTTATACATATATAGAGTGGTTATGACTCAACGGGTCATTGTAAACGTGTACTTGTTAAATTCTTTTTTCTTTTTTTATACATATATAGAGTGGTTATGACTCAACGGGTCACTGAAACGTGTACTTGTTAAATTCTTCTTTTTTCTTTTTTTATACATATATAGAGTGGTTATGACTCAACGGGTCATTGTAAACGTGTACTTGTTAAATTCTTCTTTTTTCTTTTTTTATACATATATAGAGTGGTTATGACTCAACGGGTCACTGAAACGTGTACTTGTTCAATTCTTCTTCTTTCTTTTTTTATACATATATAGAGTGGTTATGACTCAACGGGTCATTGTAAACGTGTACTCCTTAAATTCTTCTTTTTTCTTTTTTTATACATATATAGAGTGGTTATGATTCAACGGGTCACTGAAACGTGTACTTGTTAAATTCTTCTTTTTCTTTTTTTATACATATATAGAGTGGTTATGACTCAACGGGTCACTGAAACGTGTACTTGTTAAATTCTTCTTTTTTCTTTTTGTATACATATATAGAGTGGTTATGATTCAACGGGTCACTGAAACGTGTACTTGTTAAATTCTTCTTTTTTCTTTTTTTATACATATATAGAGTGGTTATGACTCAACGGGTCACTGTAAACGTGTACTTGTTAAATTCTTTATTTTTTTCTTTTTTATACATATATAGAGTGGTTATGACTCAACGGGTCACTGTAAACGTGTACTTGTTAAATTCTTCTTTTTTCTTTTTTATACATATATAGAGTGGTTATGACTCAACGGGTCACGGTAAACGTGTTCTTGTTAAATTCAACTTTTTTCTTTTTTTATACATATATAGAGTGATTATGACTCAACGGGTCACTGTAAACGTGTACTTGTTGAATTCTTCTTTTTTCTTTTTTATACATATATAGAGTGGTTATGACTCAACGGGGCACTGTAAACGTGTACTTGTTGAATTCTTCTTTTTTCTTTTTTATACATATATAGAGTGGTTATGACTCAACGGGGCACTGTAAACGTGTTCTTGTTAAATTCTTCATTTTTTTCTTTTTTATACATATATAGAGTGGTTATGACTCAACGGGTCACTGTAAACGTGTACTTGTAAAATTCTTCTTTTTTTCTTTTTTTATACATATATAGAGTGGTTATGACTCAACGGGTCATTGTAAACGTGTACTTGTTAAATTATTCTTTTTTCTTTTTTTGTACATATATAGAGTGGTTATGACTCAACGGGTCATTGTAAACGTGTACTTGTTAAATTATTCTTTTTTCTTTTTTTGTACATATATAGAGTGGTTATGACTCAACGGGTCACTGTAAACGTTTACTTGTTAAATTCTTCTTTTTTCTTTTTTATACATATATAGAGTGGTTATGACTCAACGGGTCACTGTAAACGTGTATATAAAAATATGTTGAAGTAAAATAAGTTTTGAAGAGAAAAAAATTTAAAAACCTATAACGATGACGTAATATACTTATTACTGTGACGTCACGTGCACAAGAATAAGTTGGTTGAAAACAAAATTATTATTACATAATTACATTGGCTGATTTCCAAATTACTACTGAATAACATTAGAAAAGTTTGAAAAAACCAGACCCGCTGCCGAAGACTGTCCCCGTTGACCCCCAGGAACATTTTTTTTTGTTGTAATTTTGAGATATTATGATCCCAGGTGTTGTACGGTGCTGAAGATATACACTTTTTGACATGTCGCCGCTTCGTTTTTGAGGAGAAGCTTCACATACAGACATACATACATACATACATACATACATACATACATATAGACAACTGCCCTTTATATAAGAGATGAGATTGAGATGAGATGAGATGAGATGAGATGAGATGTATGTATATAGGTGTGTGCGTGTGGGAATTTAGATAAAAACGAATGGGATGGAAAAGTGTGGGGAATAAGAAAACCATACGATATTATATCACATGATATTGGTAATATTAAATCTAAAGTAAACAGAAATCAAAGTCATTACGGACATATAAAAGTCGTGAACATCGAACATGATCCGCGCTAGCCCGCATTAGACGTCGTAACTCTATATGGTTTAAACCACAATACAGTAAGCACATCCTTTACAACATTCCTAAGGAATTTTACCGGATTTTAGAAAATAACTAGCGGGGCTACCCGGCGTTGCTCGGGGTCATAAAAACATAATTGAGGAGAAATCGCGTGTGTAACATCTTTATATTCCAACTTGTATTGCCCCCCCCCTCCTCTATAGCCGTCTATTTGTCTTTCTACCTTTCTCTTCCCTGGTCGCCCCATTTCACCGCTACTACTAATTTTGCCTTTTGGGAAGGCTGCTTCTTCCCCACCATTTCTCCTACGTTGCCCAGGGCAATAATATGACATATTTATATAAAAAGTACTACTTCTATCTGCGCTTTCTATATAGGTACTTATCTCCGCTCCGGTATTCATACTATATACCTATGTATCGCCACCGTGGTTCGCAGACTATATACGTACCTATCGTCGCCCCAGTGCGCATACTATATACGTACCTATTGCCGCCCCGGTGCATATACTATATAAGTACCCATTGCTGCCCCGGTATGCATGCTATATACGTACCTATCGCTGCCCCGGTGTGAATGCTACATACGTACCTATTGCTGCCCCGGTGCAATGCTACATATGTTCCTATCGCAGCTCCAGTGCGAATGCAGAATACGTACCAATCACCAGCCCAGTGCAGATACTATACTGCAGAAGCCTTGTGGTACTATACCGCAGAAGCTCCCCACCCCTGGTTGCTATACAGCGGAAGCCTCATGATTCTATACCGCAGAAGCACCCCCCTGGCTGCCATACCGCAGAAGAAACCCCCTGGATTCCATACCGCAGAAGCACCCCCCTGGGTGCATACCACAGAAGCCTCAGGTTCCTATACTGCAAAAACACCCCCCAGGTGCCATACAACAGAAGCACCCCTCCCCCCGTTGCTATACCGAAGAAGAACCCCCCGGTTGCTATACTGCAGAAGCCTCGTGGTCCTATACCGCAGAAGAACCCCCCACCTGTTGCTATACCGCAGAAGCCTTGTGGTCCTATACCGCAGAAGGATCCCACCCTTGGTTGCTATACCGCAGAAGCTTCAGGTTCCTATACTGCAAAAGCACCCCCCGAGTGCAATACCATAGAGGCACCCCTATACCGCAGACGCACCCCCTGAGGGCCATACCGCAGAAGCCCCAGGCTCCTATACCGCAGAAGCACCCCCCTCCCCCGGTTGCTATACCGCAGACACCTCAAATTTCTATATTGCAGAACCACCCTCCGGTTGCTATACCACAGAAGTACCCCCCAGTTGCTATATTGCAGAAGCACCCCCCCCCCCCGGTTCTATACAGCAGAAGCACACGCTAGGATATTGAGATGGCGTTAAAATAATTTCCAAACCTATCACTGCAGTAGCTCTATCTAGGATATTGAGCACTTTTCTCCTGGGCAACGCCGGCTACTTTGAAAATGAAGGAGGCTTCATGAGCACTAATTACATCACTCTTATTGATCCCCCCATCCTTTTCAGCGTAGATGCTGTCAAAATATTATCCAAACCTATCACTACAGTAGCTCTATCTAGGATATTGAGCACTTTTATCCCGGACAACGCCGAGTACTTTGAAAGTCAAGGAGGCCTCCTAAGCACTACTGAAATCACTTAGGTATCCCTCCTTTTCATCTGCAAAATAGTCCAAAAATGAACGAAGATGGCATTAAAATATTTTCCAAACCTATCACTACAGTAGCTCAATCTAGGATATTGAGCACTTTTCTCCCACACAATTAACGTTGAAAAAATGGATATGTATCATGGATATGTATCATGTATCATGTATATGTATCATGTATATATATCATGTATCGTGGATATGTATATGTATTATGGATATGTATCATGTATCATGTATCATGGATATGTATCATGTATCATAGATATGTATCATGTATCATGGACATGTATCATGGATATGTATCATGTATCATGTATATGTATTATGGATATGTATCATGTATATGTATATGTATAATGTATATGTATCATGTATCATGTGTATGTATCACGTATATGTATATGTATCATGGATATGTATCATGGATATGTATATGTATCATGTGTCATGGACATGTATCATGGATATGTATCATGTATCATGGATATGTATCATGGATATGTATCATGGATATGTATCATGTATCATGGATATGTATCATGGATATGTATCATGTATCATGGATATGTATCATGAATTTGTATCATGGATATGTATCATGTATCATGGATATGTATCATGGATATGTATCATGGATATGTATCATGTATCATGGATATGTATCATGAATTTGTATCATGGATATGTATCATGTATCATGGATATGTATCATTGATATGTATCATGAATCATAGGTATGTATCATGTATACTGTATCATGGATATGTATCATGTATATGTGTTATGTATCATAGATATGAATCATGTATCATGTATATGTATCATGTATCTGTATATGTATCATGGGTATGTATATGTATCATGGGTATGTATCATGGATATATATCATGGATGTGTATCATCTATCCTTGATATGTATCATAGATATGTATCATGTACATGTATCATGGGTATGAATCATGTATCTGTATATGTATGTGTATCATGGATATATATATGTTTAATGGATATGTATCATGTATATGTATCATGTATCATATGTACCATGAATCATTTATCATAGATATGTGTTATGCATCATAGATATGTATCATGTATCATGTATCATGGATATGTATCATGGATATGTATCATGGATATGTATATGTATCATGCATCATTGATATGTATCATGTATCATAGATATGTATCATGTATATATATCATCGATATGTATCATGTATCACGGATATGTATCATGGATATGTATCATTTGTAATTGATATTTATTATGGATATGTATCATGTATCATGTATATGTATCATGTATCATAGGTATGTATCATGTATCATGGATATGTATCGTGAATATGTATCATGGATAATTATCATGGATATGTATCCTGGATATCTATCATGTATCATGGATATGTATCATGATATGTATCATGGATATGTATAATGTATAATGGATATGTATAATGTATCATGGATATGTATCATGAATATGTATAATGTATCATGGATATGTATAATGTATCATGGATAGGTATCATGTATAATGGATACGTATCATGTATCATGGATAAGTATCATGTATCATGGATATTATCATGGATATGTATCATGTATATGTATCATGGATATGTATCATGTATCATTTGTCATAGATATGTATCATGTATCATAGATATGTAGTATGTATCATAGATATGTATCATGTATATGTGTCATAGATATGTATCATATATCATGTATCATGGGTATTCTTCATCATTTTCAATCCCCACATGATGATCTTCATCATTTTCAATCCTCTCATGATGTTCTTCATAATTTTCAATCCCCTCATGATGTTCTTCATTATTTTCAATCCCCTCATGGTATTCTACATCATTTTCAATCCCTTCATGATGTTATTCGTCATTTTCAATCCCCTCATGATATTCTTCATCATTTTCAATCCCCTCATGGTATTCTCCATAATTTTCAATCCTCTCATGATATTCTTCATCATTTTCAATCCCCTCATGGTATTCTTAATCATTTTGAATCCCCTCATAATATTCTTCATCATTTTCAATCCCCTCATAATATACTTCATCATTTTCAATCCCCTCATGATGTTCTTTATCATTTTCAATCCCCTCATGATGTTCTTGATCATTTTCAATCCTCTCATAATATTCTTCATCATTTTCAATCCCCCATGATATTCTTCATCATTTTCAATCCTCTCATGGTATTCTTCATCATTTTCACTCCTCTGATGGTATTCTTCATCATTTTCAATCCTCTCATAATATTCTTCATCATTTTCAATCCCCTCATGGTATTCTTCATCATTTTCAAACCCCTCATGATGTTCTTAATCATTTTCAATCCCCTCATGATTTTCTTCATCATTTTCAATCCCCTCATGATTTTCTTGATCATTTTCAATCCTCTCATAATATTCTTCATCATTTTCAATCCCCTCATGATATTCTTCATCATTTTCAATCCTCTCATAATATTCTTCATCATTTTCAATCCTCACATGGTATTCTTCATCATTTTCAATCCTCGGATGGTATTCTTAATCATTTTCAATCCTCTCATAATATTCTTCATCATTTTCAATCCTCTCATGATATTCTTCATCATTTTCAACCTTCATAATATTCTTTATCATTTTCAATCCTCTCATAATGTTCTTCATCATTTTCAATACCCTCATTGTATTCTTCAGAATTTTCAATCCTCTCATGGTATTCTTCATCATTTTCAATCCTCTCATAATATACATCATCATATTCAATTCTCTCATGTTATTCTTCAGCATGTTCAATCCTCTCATGATGTTCTTAATCATTTTCAATCCTCTCATGATGTTCTTCATCATATTCGATTCTCTCATGATGTTCTTCATCATTGTCAATCCTCTCATGATATTCTTCATGATTTTTAATCTCCTCATGAAATTCTTTTTCTATATTCAATCCTCCAATTTTATTCTTTATCATTTACAATCCTCTCATGGTATTCTTAATCATTTTCAATCCTCTCATGATATTATTCATCATTTTCAATCCTCTCATAATATTCTTTATCATTTTCAATCCTCTCATGATATTCTTCATCATTTTCTATCCTTTCATGATATTCTTCATCATTTTAAATCCTCTCATGGTATTCTTCATCATTTTCAATACTCTCATGATGTTCTTAATCATTTTACATCTTCTCATGATGTTCTTAATCATTTTACATCCTCTCATGATGTTCTTCATCATTTTCAATCCCCTCATGGTATTCTTCATCATTTTCAATCCCATCATGATATTCTTCATCAGTTTCAATCCCCTCATGGTATTCTTCATCATTTTCAATCCTCTCATGATATTCTTCATCAGTTTCAATCCTCTCATGATATTCTTCATAATTTTCAATCCTCTCATGACATTCTTCATCATTTTAAATCTTCTCATGATATTCTTCATCATGTTCAATCCTCTCATGATATTATTCATCAATTTCAATCCTCTCACGGTATTCTTCATCATTTTCAATCCCATCATAGTATTCTTCATCATTTTCAATCCTCTCATGATATTCTTCATTTTCAATCCTCTCAGTATATTCTTCATCATTTTCAATCCTCTCATGATATTCTTCATCATTTTAAATCCTCTAATGATATTCTACATAATTTTCAATCCTCTCATTATATTCTTCATCATTTTCAATCCTCTAATAATATACATCATCATATTCAATTCTCTCATGTTATTCTTCAGCATGTTCAATCCTCTCATGATGTTCTTAATCATTTTCAATCCTCTCATGATGTTCTTCATCATATTCGATTCTCTCATGATGTTCTTCATCATTGTCAATCCTCTCATGATATTCTTCATCATTTTCAATCCCCTCATTTTGTACTTCATCATTTTCAATCCGCTCATAATATACTACATCATATTCAATCCTCTCATGTTATTCTTCAGCATTTTCAATCCTCTCATGATAGTCTTCATCATTTTCAATCCTCTCATGATGTTCTTCATCATTGTCAATCCTCTCATGATATTCTTCATCATTTTCAATCCTCTCATGATATTATACATCATTTTCAATCCTCTCATGATATTCTTCATCATTTTCAATCACTTCATCATATTCTTCATCATTTACAATCCCTTATCATTTTCAATCCACTCATGATATTCTTTATATTTTTCAATCCTCTCACCCTATTATTCATCATTTTCAATCACATCATGATATTCTTCATCATTTTTTATCTCCTTATGATATTATTAATCATTTTCAATCCTCACATGGTATTCTCACGGCATTCTTCATTATTTTCAATCTCATCATGATATTCTTCATCATTTTCAATCCCCAAATACAAGGAGGCCTTTAGAGCTATACTAAAATAACTCTCGCTTATTCCCCTCCCTTTTATCAGGGCAATAGTCCGAAGAAAAATGCAAAAAAAACAATAATACCGTGATGATAGCATAAAATAATATCCGAACCTATCACTATGACGTCATGTACCTATCTATGTGACGTCATGTGCACAAGATAACATTAAAAATCGTGATCACATTAAACGAAAAAATGGCTATTTGACCCCTTAAAAATGAATCTTTTTTTTTAATTTTTCGATATTATTTTCTCGAGGTTATGCCGGTTAAAATAATACCTAATTCGGAGGTGTTTGTTTTGTATTTTACAAGCCTTAGCGTTACATACATATCACAGATTTTTGCCTTATATATATTGAGATTTACTTAGAAATAGCAAGTTAGGAAAGATTATTAAAAAAACACAGTAAAATTGTCATTCTCTACATCAACAACAATCTAGCCTCAACTATTAGAACTTCTAAAAAATACTGAAATAAACCGGAAAATAAAAATGAACAAAGGATATATATAATTTTTATGTTTGTTTACGTTCGCACTATTGACTGCTAAGAGAGCTAAATTTTGTTCACGAAGAACAATACTTAATATTTCACATTTTAAATAAATAAATCAAGTTAAATATAAAATAAATGACATACTTATGGCTTTAAAAGATTTAGAGCAGCAAATGAATGTAGTTACAGACAAATAATGTAAAAAATGTTTTAAAAAATAATAATACGCGGTGACGTCATTTTTAGGAATCGATTTTCCTGATCAGTTCAAATTTGTATTAATATCTAAAAAACGTTCTGACATTTATTGAGGCGTTTCTGTAGTAATTTTTTAAAATTCATTATGCACTAGTTGTGCCGGAAGTGTTTTTAGTTCAATTCATTTTGTCTTTCTATTTTTAAACTATGCCGGGTTTTCTTTTCCAAAATATCATTTTTCCTTCCAAATCTGTAGGAATGAATGACGTTATCTTTCTAAGATGGTGGCCATTTGAAAATAATTCCGATCCGGATAAGGTATTTTCGGGAAGGATTAACTCAAATTACATTTTCTTTTTTTATAATTATGCCGTTTTTTTTAATATGATATTTTGTTTAAATCAAAGTAAAGTAACTCTCTATGGACGAATACAGAGTGGTGACCTCTTTTTAAGATGGTGCTCATTTGAAAATAATTCCGATACGGACAAGGTATTTTAGGGATGGAATTAAATAAAATTACATTTTCTTTTTTAAACTATGCCGTTTTTTTTCTAGAATATGACTTTTTGTTTAAATCAAAGAAAAGTAACTCTCTATGGACGAATACAGACTTGTGACATCTTTTTAAGATGGCGCCTATTTTAAAATAATTCCGTCACGAACAAGGTACTTTTGGAAGGAATTAAATTGAATTATATTTTATTCTTCTTACCAACAAACTGCAACGATTTACAAGAAAGCCTAATGAACAAGAATCAAATATTGATTTTGTACTAAGTTAATCGATCATAAAGAAACTGTAAAGAGTCTTTGATTCATATTGTTATATATCTCTATCTGGAATCATATTGAGCACTTTCTATATACGCATCTGCTGTCTTGATCCGGTTCGGTTCTGATTTTAAGAAATTGATGTTGATCTTACGAATGTGTGAAGCAGACGACTGATACAATGCCAGAAGAGCCAAATTCCCGCTCGCAGACATTTTTTTTTTTTTAATATTTTCGCTCTCGGCGAAACTTTATCTTCTGCCACGTACCGAATTGGCCAATCAAGAGATACGAATAACTGGCTGAGACGATCCGTTTCGTGTATCTGTGTTTATCTTATGTATGTTCTACTATTTTATTCCACTGACCTTCAAACAAGCAAGACGGGGCGGGAGGGGGGATTGATTGACGTAATACCAGCGCGGCCTATGGAACCAGCTATGCCGAGTTCAAATCCTATTGGATCTATTCTAGCTAGGGACGGAAATTAAAAGTGAAAGTCATTTTGTTTTATAACACTTGATTTTAAAAAAACACTAAAAAATCAGAGAATTAGCCGATTTGAATGAAATTTTCAGTATTTTAAAATTAATAAATTTATGTTAATATAAAGTATTTATTTTTTTTAAATTGTAAATTCTATAGATTACTTAAATTAATTTATCCCCCCTTACTTCGATGACGAAATACGTATTATTATACCCATAGGCGAAACTCGATGACCACCTTGACAAATATATAAGACCGTAAAAGCGCGAATAAAAAAAATCTAAAATTTAAATTTAAAAGAATCAAATGTCTTGAGAGTTTAAATAATAGTTTCTTTAATTACTTTTGCATTCGCACCAACGTGGTGTTATCTCTTTGTAAAAGTGGTCACTGAGTTTCGACTATGGGTATAATAAGACGTATTTTGTCATTGAAATTCAGGGGCTAAAGTAATTTAAATGACCTAAAAGATCGACGAGGTTTTTTTTTATAAAATAAATGTTTTATATTAACATTTATTTATTAATTAATAAATACTAAAAAAAAATTAGTAAAATCGAATTATTGACTGATGTGGGATCTTTTTTCAATCGGAATTTTTATTTTTTGGTTAAAAACTAATTATTTTCGCTTTCATTTCTCATCTCGTATTTTGTGATATGTCAAGGAAAGTTCTTTGAATGGTAGTTTTGTTTTGGTTTGGGGTTAGGGTTGGTTGTGGTAGTTTTGTTTTGGTTTGGGGTTAGGTTTAGTTGTGGTAGTTTTGTTATGGTTTGGGTTAGGGTTGGTTGTGGTAGTTTTGTTTTGGTTTGGGGTTAGGGTTAGTTATGGTAGTTTGGTTTTGGTTTGGGGTTAGCATTAAGGTTAGTTATGGTAGTTTTGTTTTGTTTTGGTTTGGGGTTAGGGTTAGTTGTGGTAGCTGGGTTTTGGTTTATATTTGTTTAAATTTTTGTGTTTTACTTACAGCTGTTGATGTTTCTGGACACAGAGTGTAGAATTCTGTGCATACCGAATAATTGTTTGATTGTATAATTTTGGTTATTCGGACTACTGTTCTCATCTTGAGTGTTATCATCACAACGTTTCGACCGCTGTAACCTCCGGCCTTCTTCAGGGGCATCTCTTCAAACTCTGGAATATTTCTGTCGAACTCGGGAATCTGGACAGAATTTCGAACGGAACCCTTTATTTAATCCACGGGGTAGCATGCTCTTGTTCCGTTAGCCATGACTGGGAGAAGTCTTCAGTAATTCACAATTCTTCGTATCGCCCGCACCGAGGATTGAACCTTCAACCTTCAGATGACTATCACTTAGAACTGAATTTAACTTAGTACTATATCCACTGCGTCAAGGGTCCGCAATTCTTTCACTTTCATAGTCCGTCTCAAATTATAGTCATTTTCGCATTAATTATCATAATATCTTTTTTTTATGGAAATCGCTCCGGACAAGGCATGAAGCCACCAGATGTAAGGAGCTAACAAGAACGAAAAATGATTATCACAAAGACAAGAGGGGCCTATTGGTCTTAGTCTTGAAAAGACAAAGGCTATAGTTAGGAGGAAAACAGTCAGCAGGAACCGAGTTCCACAAGCTTGCAGTTCTTGGAAAAAAGCTACTAGAATAGGAAGTTGTATTAAAATTAGGTATCAAAACAGCGAATTAATTAGAATAACTAAATCAACGAGTAAAACGAGCTGGAATAAAGAAAGTGGGGAATAGATCACACAATTTCGAAAAGCACATGCCATAATAGTACTCATAGAAAAGACTGAGACTAGCAACATCACGCCTGTGATAGAGAGAGGGTGCAGAGAAAAAGAAAGGGTGTTACCAATCAAATTACAGATACGTTTCTGCACCTTATCAAGAACCATCAAATGGGGCAGAGATTCACCAATCAAAATATGACAACAGTACATAGTCTGATTGTAGATTTTTTTTAAATAGAGAATAACCTCACGCGTGAGAAAGTGTTTAGAGCGATAGAGAGAACCGACTTTACGACAAGCAGAAAGAGCAATGAATCTAATGTATAAACTATAAGAAAGTTTTGATGAGAAAGAAGCTTTAGAGTTGATTTCTCTTTGAGAGCAGTGCCATCAATGAGAATCTCAGGAAGAAAAGGGACACACCTACGATTGAATGACAAGAGCTGAGTCTTAACAGGATTAAACGAAACAAACTATTTCGTACTCCAATCCACAACTGAAGCCAGGTCAACTCTTAGATCAGCTGCATATTTCAACTGATCCCAGGGAGATGAGCGAGAAGCAACACCATAATAGAAAGTGGTATCATCAGCATAGATGTTAATTTTCTGAAGATTATCATGCCAATACTGGATCCATCGTTACAGTCTATCAAATCTTGGCCAGTAAAAGTTGGTCCATCACTGCAGTCAATAAGTTCCATTGTCTGAGTTGTGAAAAATGACAAAGTAAAAGCATTGAATTTTAACAATGCTTTTGGGTTTTGTTTTTTTAACATACTCCATACACACATAATAACCCCCTCCCCAATACGGGGCCTGTAGAAACTGTCTCTAAGCACGGTCGCCCTCTTTCGCGGCCCAGAAAAAGAGAACAAATTGATCGGCTTATTTGCTATGGGTCAGTAGCAATATCTTGCTTATAATACAATATCTTGATTAGTGATGGGGCGATTCCAATATTTTCCCTGATTCCAATACAATTACCGATTCTGTTCTAAATTCCAAATTCCGATACAATTACCGATTCTGTTCTATATTCCCGATTCTGATACAATTACCGATCCTGGTTATGATTCTAAAATTTCCTAAAAAAGTATAATTTCATTTATCTGAGAGGGGAGGCGGTGGATATTTAGTGGAGAGTCCTCATCTACTTTTAAATCTAGATATAATTTTCTTTTAAATTTGACAAACTTCCAAATGTTTTTACTTATTATGAGATTTCCATCTATATTTTTCACTTGTGCCAGCAATAGAAAATTAAGTTTTAAACAATTTTTTTTAAAATAAATAAATAAATAAAAGAAACGTTTTTTGAAATCGGAAATTAGGCTTAAGTTTTTTCCGATTCCGATATCCCCAAATTGTTTTCCGGTTACCGATTCTGATTCATCGTCCCAACACTAATCCTGATACGTAGTCCTTATTCTAAACCTTTAACTTCTAATGGAAATTTTCACTTTCTGTTTAACCTAAATTAATGTGGAAATTTCCTTTTAAAATTTTATTTTTTACAAATCCGCCCCTAATCTCTACATTTTATCGGATTTTATCCGAAACTTTTTTTAATATATATTTATATCCTTGATTGAATATTCATATCAAAGATGATTCAAGGTGAGTTGCTGGTCCCATCGCTTGTTTTTCAACATCGCAACAACTCAACCAGTAACGTAAACAACCTCCTTATCTCGAAACCGACATGCGTGTAGTCGAGACCGTTACTATTGTGCTATCAACCATCGCTAACTGTAAGGGAAATTTATAATGAGCTATATATTCGCATTATCAGCTTCCTAATGTTCTCTATCTTTTTAAGAAAAGCTATGCATTTACGCTAAGTGGGGGACGGTAATCTGTCTTATCAGAGAGACCAACTTATGAGGGATGGGGAGTATCCATATACAACTGTTACACTGTGGCTAGAAACGGGATGAACTTCCAACAGTGATTTTAAATCCTATCGCCTTCTTAATACTTGACATCCACAAATTATAAAAATAAAATCACATTAAAAATCATGCTATACACTAATATTTATCCTTTTTACATGGTTAGAGTTATGGTTAGGGTGTCCCAAAACTCACTGACATTGGAAAAAAAATTAATAACTACATTGTTCTTAAATACTTTTATTTTCTGTTTTCAAAGTAGTTGAAGCTATCCTTCTGACGTTATCATGAGCAAATACAACATTGAGGAACGAACCCCCATTGTACTTTGAGTCACATGAGTCAAATTCAGAAACCCAGCGTTGTTACCGACGACATTTTAACACTAGAGATGCGTTAAATACCATTAAAGCCATTTGGCTAGGATCAAAGTGTAGTATCTGTTCCGATGGATACTGCACGCCTGTCCTGTGCAGTTCTAGGAGGTCCACCCTCCCAGGCTTCGCCTCCCCTCTTTGGGGAGGAGTAAGTTTATTGCTTACTGTCTGAGGCGCCCCTACCGGGGAATGCCGACGGGGCTGCCTAGGCAATTTTTAAATGGCCAGAGTGCTCACCTCTCGAGCGCTGGCTTTTAACCCCACTTGCTCGACCCGATCTTGGGTCACATCTTACTTGTGGGAGTAAGATAAAACTGGCCTTGTGCCTAACTCCGCGAGGAGTAAATAAACATAATAAGCTGTTTTCAAAAGCAAGGTGCAGTATGTGACCTCCCGAGATCCGAAATGTTTCGTTCAGTAAGAACTAAGGACAATCGGGAAGAATTTGAGCGAAGTCTGGAAGAAGATCCAACAGTTTCAATCAGAAGATCCCGACAGTTGGAAGTTTCACGATCTTCCTTACATAGGATGTTGCATGACATGGACATGTTTCCATACAAAATTCAGCTTTTCCAGCAGCCTCAGCCACAGGATTATGAGCAAAGACTAGAATTTTCTATGAGACTTCAGGATTTGGTAGTCGGTGTCAGTGACTTTTGGGACACTTGTCGCTCCTCGTAAAAAGGTAGAGCACTGTAATGGTAGTACTAACACAGCATGACGTCACTTGCTTTATAATGCATCATTCCTTCCCTAATAGAAGTAGAATGCCTGGACGTCAAGCCGCCTTAAAAAGTGTTAAAATTATCATTGTTTATCAGCTATTCAGAATTGTCCGCGCGGTTAGCGACGTTGGATTTGAGTTGAAAAATACTTGTAATCCGGTAGTGAATAGTCATATCTCTATGCTGATGAGTCCAGATTAAAAAAGGACGAAAATTATACGTACATAGATAATAAACAATAACAAATATGTGTGTGAGGGGGGCGGGCGCGCGAGGGATGCATGTGTGTGTGTGCTTACACGCGTGCCTCTATTCAATACTTTGAAAATTGAAATGCCTTGATTACGTTGCAAGATAAAATAGACCAATCGAACGCAGTAAAGAACACGAAGACTTTAGTTTCTTTACGCTACCGACATTACATCTCTATCGCATTGACCACGTGTTAATCTATGATACACACCACACTCCACGCCCATCCCATAAAGTGATATATATTGCTAACGGTGGATACCGTAACATTCAATGTGATAATTTTTCTCCTGTGAATTTGAAATGTCAGACTACGTTATCTGAATCATTTACAACGGAAACAGGCTTCGTTTTTTTTCTCTCCGTCAATATCTTACTTCGTGTAGTGTTAATTGTAAAGAAAATATCCTGTTTCTATCCTTTTTCTTGTCCTTCTTCTAATTATTGCTCTTGTTCTTCTTGTTCTTCTTCCCCTCTCTCTCTCTCTCTTTCTCTCTCTCTCTCTCTCTCTCTATCTCTCTCTCTCTCTCTTACGCACTTTCTTTCTTTCTCTCTCCCTCTCTTCTTATTGGCAAAACTTCAGAGATCCGTTGCAGTAAAAGTAGTTTAGAATAGAATAAAGATCTTAAATTCTACAACAACAAAAAAGATTATCAACGGCATATCAACCCTTTCGGATCATATAGTGCCGAATTCAGTTATTTTGATAAGTAGAAACAAAAACAAAAAACTTTTAGAGATTCTATTTTGTATATGAATTTGTTTTGTAGAGTAGACCTGGGGTTAATAGAAACTCAGGGCGTATATACAGTCCCCTAGAGTCCCCTAGAGTCCCCAAATTAGGGGCCTCACCACCGGGTACACTTTTTAAAGGTCATATATATGGGCTTAATATGGATTATCTCTACCGAGAGTCAGGTAAACGAATTCTCAAATGATCGTTGGTAACGCAACCAAAACGCTCTCTCTCTCTCTCTCTCTATATATATATATATATATATATATATATATATATATATAGAGAGATATATATATATATATATATATATATATATATATATATATATATATATATATATATATATATATATATATATATATATATATATTTGGAAACTAAAAGAAGAAGGAACTCCCTTTTCTATAAATTGGAAAATCATAGAGAGAAAACCCTTTTATTCACCTATATCTAATGTTTGCCATTTGTGTAATGCTGAGAAGTTCCATATTTTTAAGGCCATCATGAACCCAAACACCAGATGTTTAAATGTACGCGATGAGGTTTTTAAGGGCTGTATACATCGTAAACAAGCACTCCTTATTTATTGGATGGATCGAGTGACTTAAGCCTTCCTAGAGCCCTACATACATTTTTCAGACACTTATATACTTCTACTGCAGACTTCTCGTTCTACGAACCTGATCACAACCCTTTTTTCCTTTCTCCATTTTTCCCTCTTTCTTCTTTAAATTTTAAATTTTTAAATTTTATTTTTCGAATTTTTATTTATTTATATATTGATTTTTATTCATATATTGATTTTTTATTTATATATTGATTCTTTTATTTACACATGCATACGTGTGTGTATATATATGTATATATGTATACATATATATATATGTGTGTGTATGTATATGTGTATATGTACGTGTGTATGTGTATATTTATTTTTTTATTTTTTTATTTATATATTGATTTTTTATTTATATATTGATTTTTTATTTATATATGAATTTTGATTTTTTATTTATATATTGATTTTTTATTTATATATTAGTTTATTTATATTTTGATTTTTGATTTTGATTTATATATTTATATTTTTATTTATATCTTTATTTACATTTTGATTTTTGATTCTTTATTTACATATTATTTTTTATTTTTTATGTATATATTGATTTTATTTATATATCGAATTTTTTATTTATATATTGATTTTTTTATTTTATTTTATTCATATTTAGATATAGATTTTTGATTTTTGATTTATATATTGATTTTTTATTTATATATTGATTTTTTCTTTATATATTGATTTTTTATTTATATATTGATATTTTAATTATATATTGATTGATTTTTTTATTTATATATTGATTTTTAATTTATTGATTTTTTATTTATATATTTATCTATATTTATATTTTTTCTTTAAATTGATATTTATTAATTGAAACAATCAGAAATTTATATATACATATATATATTTTATATAATAATAAATAGTTACCTCCCCTTTTTAGATTATTTAATTAATTAGAGTTGCGTACCTTTAATTATGTTCTACATATAAAAATAATATTTTATTTACTCTGAATTTTTTATTATTATAAATTTAATTTTATTTTATTTTATTTTTCCCCTCCTTTCTTTCTTTCTCTCTTTACTTTCTTAACGGCCTTTTCTGATCTAAGCGTCTCGTCGGCCCTCCATTTCAAAATTCTGTGTACATAGCGTTTCATAACGGTTAAAAGTGTTTTTTGAAGAAATTCCATCATTTACTATTTCAGACTATGCTGAAGAAGATGGAATCGGGAATTAAACCCGTTTCTTGTCAGAAACCACTGGTCCATGTCTGATTAAAATCTGTATTTAAAAATAAATATATATATATATATATATATATATATATATATATATATATATATATATATATATATATATATATATATATATATATATATATAGTTCGCCGTTTTCAAGAACCCTGTTAACACTTCATAGAAGGCTTGATGAAGGGAATGATTCCCGAAATTTTCCTACAGACTATACCCATAAAACCATAACAAAAACTGAAATTGGGATTTACTTTACTTTGCTTCTAAAATCGTCCAATAAATTCGGCACAAAATTGTAAGTTGTACATTTATTTATTTTTTTATTCATTCTCAGTTTTTTATTCACTATTATCATACGTTTTTCTTCACCCTTGTGAGCTTATGATTTTCCGTTGACTTATTATTATAGCGATATATATATATATATAATATTATTTATTTAAAATTAATATTATGAGCTTTTTTTAATAAGATTAAAGTTGACCTCTGTTTGGGGAAGTAAAAAATAGACTAACAACGTTCGTAGAATTGGGTAATATCCAGTGGCCTAATGTTTACGGAGTCTCGGTTGACTCTGTGGCAGGGGTTCGAACCGTGCAACCGTCAGAGATATCATCCCTGCACTAATGAGAGCGAAAGCTCGAAACGCTCGCGTATGTAGGTAAAATAATTTAATATTATTTATTTAAAATTAATATATATATATATATATATATATATATATATATATATATAGAGAGAGAGAGAGAGAGAGAGAGAGAGAGAGAGAGAGAGAGAGAGAGAGAGAGATAGTCTAAAGAAGCTTTGAGTTATTTTAAACAAAAGAAAAAAAGAAAAAAACAGAAGTACAATGCAGTTTAAATTCCCAGAGAAACTAACTAAATCCAAGATATTGCAGACTTAACATTCGTTGGAAAATTCATAAATAAATAAATAAATAAGTAAATAAAATTCCACATGAAAATAAATTAAGTAAGGTGGAATTTTCCATTAGAAGTTAGAAAGTTAAGGGGGGTTAAGTATCTAACAGTGAAACAAAAACAGGAGACCTTAACTTAAGCGTCTAATATTAACACGGGGATTATCAGCTGTTTACCATGTATATATATATAGTTTACCATATATATATATATATATATATATATATATATATATATATATTGGCAAAACATCAGAGGTCATTTGGCGAAATAGAATAGTGTAAAGATATTAAAAAGGAATTGAAGCATCTGTAAAGAACGCGGTGTCCGTCCGTCGGTCTGTTGCGTTTGAAATAATTGCATTTTCATCGATAAAGAAACGCACCTTGCGCCTTATTGACCCAAATTGAAATACACATGTGAAAATACTTAGGGTAATATTTTCTTTCGAGGGCCGAGAAAATATAGTTTTAAAGCAGAACATTAAAAAGGAATAATTAAAAAAAAAATAGAAAGAACATCTTAAAACATAAAGAATATTCAAAAATAGTGTTCTCGTCATTATTTGGCCGGCTTAACTGACCTCTAGTGGCTGTTCGATAAGTTAATTCTCAGACGAAAGTAAGTAACCAAAAACTCTCTCCGGACAATACACATTCTGGAAGTGTTCCATGTACGATGAATAAAAAACAAGTGTGCAACGCAAATGAACTATAAAATAAAAAGGGGTACAGCTAGAGAGGGTGGTCCAATTAAAACCATTTTGATTGGAGTTCCCTAACAAAAATCTCCATCCAAAGGTCTGTAGGATGGAAACTAATGTGAGAAACGTCTGTCTGATTATCTTTCTATGTGTGGGGCCGCTAATGACTTTTAGGTTATTAGACCGATTTGAAATTTGGTATGAACATTACCCTACCTATGTAGATTACTTTAAGGGGGCATATTTATCCTTTGTCTTTTATAGGGGTTTCTGATTGAGCATGAAACCACTGTAGCAATATGTAAACGTGTGTGTGGTAACGTAGAAACGAAAATTTCCACATGAAAATAAATTAAGTAAGGTGGAATTTTCCATTAGAAGTTAGAAAATTAAGCTAACGCGTAATGAAATTACATCATAAAGGTTGATATGCCGTAAAACATAAGTTAAAAGGTTGCGGACGAGGAATAAAAGCAGTCTGTATCTGAGTGGATTAAATAAGGGGTTTCAGATGAAAATCCCTAGTATATACCAACGAAACAAGAAAAGCACGCTGTGCATCTGTACAGTAATCACTATCTTGGTCGAGAGAGTGGAGCATGTTCTGAACAATGTCTGATAAATATATGTATATGGTGATTGTCATATTAAATAAGTGTTTATTAGTTACATTATTGTCACGTCTTGGACTATTTTTCTTCGTCTAGTTGTGATGCGCACTGTTTCGGCCGTTATATCTCCGGGCTTCTACATGCGCCTTATTTCGTTGGTATATTCCGGGAATTTCCAACTGATCCCTTTATTTAAACCACTCGGATAGAGACAACTCTCATTCCGCGTTCTATTCTTTTTAGAAATTTAGAATCAATTAATTTTTTAAGTACTTTACCAGGAATTGAACTTCCAATATATAGCTAGAAATCGATCTAACATTTATTTTATCCAATGAATAGTCTCTCCCTCTTAGACAAAGTCAAAAAAAAGTTTAATAGGTCTCTCACTATCCACCGGGCTCCAGCCCTTGTCCCATCGCTGCAATGTTGCATCCTTGCGCCTGTTTTACAAATACTTCAATGGATTGTGCTCCGATGAACTTGCTGTTCTAGTGCCCCCTCGATGCAAATACACTAGACCAACCCGACCATCAGCTAAATCCCATCCATTCACTGTGGAGGTCCCTACTGGATGCCGGAGAGCCTTCTACTCTAATAGCTTCTTTCCTCGTGCTGCCGATCTCTGGAACTCCCTACCTGCTCCCTGTTTTCCCAACTGTACTGACATGCAGAAATGTAAAACTAATGTAAACAGACATCTCGCTGCACAGCTCCCAACTTAGAACGACCCCAAAAATCTACACTCTAATTCTCAGTAGCCCTCACGTCTACAGTGGCGGCCTGCCTTGTTTTGAATGAACTTTGTTTTTAAAAAATCAATAAAGGCACCTTAAGTAGACCGTGCAATACAACGGGCGAAACGTTTGTTAGTAACGTAAATAATATAAATTGCAACAAGGTATCTGCTCATAAAAATCGGCGGGTTTTGATCAGTGAAACAGTTCTTAAGATTGTTTTATTTTACGGCATATCAACCCTTTCGAATTGCCGAAGCCAGTTATTTTGGTAACAAAAGGATGCATACTTCAGGTTCTTGATATTTTCAAATATTTAGGAGATACTATTTTGTATACGAATTTGTTTCGCATATCAGAGAAGACCTAGGAGTAAAGGTGCCAAATTGTGGCCTCACCATTGGCTGCAATTTAAGGTCATATTCAGGACCATCGGCTTAATATGGACGGTCTGCCGCTAGTAAGGTAAATGAATTCTCAGATGAACGTTAGTATCCCACATCTCTCTCGCTCTCTCGCTCTCTCTCTCTCTCTCTCTCTCTCTCTCTCTCTCTCTCTCTCTCTCTCTCTCTCTCTCTTCCTCCCTCTTTCTTTACCCCTTGCTCCTCCTCTCTCTTTCTCGATATATAGATATATTTCTATCAATCTCAATCTATCTCTATCACTCTATCTATCCCTATATCTACCTATCTCCCCCTCTTCCCCTCTCCCTCTCCCTCTCTCGCTCTCTCTCTCTCTCTCTATATATATATATATATCTTCCTATCTTCATCTCTTCACCCTCTCTCTTTGTATATATGTTTCTATCTCTATCTATCTACCCTACTCTATCTATTTATCTCTATTTATCTATCTTTGTATATATCTATTTCCTCCTCCCCCTCTCTCAATCTATTTCTCTCCCAACTGTCTCTCCCTCTCTATCTATCTCTATCAATCTATCCCTCTGTAAGTATCTCTATCTATCTATCTATCTATCTATCTATCTATCTATATATATATATATATATATATATATATATATATATATATATATATATATATATATATATATATATTATATATATATATATGTATGTATGTATGTATATGTATATCCCTCCCTCTCTATCTCTATTTATCTATCTATCTTTATTTCTATCTCCCTTTTCCTCTCTCTCTACCTCCCTCCCTCGATCCCCCTCTTTTTCTCTTACTAACTCTCTCTCTCTCTCTCTCTCTCTCTCTCTCTATATATATATATATATATATATATATATATATATATATATATATATATATATATCCTCTCTTTATTGGCAAACGTCAGGGTTGATTGGCAGAAAAAGTAGTTAAGAAAGTAGCATTTTCATCGATAAACGAGGGAACGCACCTTGCGCCTCACTGACCAAAACTGAAATACGGATTCGCGCGTGTGAAAGTATTTAGGGAAACATTTTACAAAGGCCGAGAAATGAATTATAAAGGTTTTTCAAATGAATATTAAAACGAAAAATAATATTCAAATAATAAAAAAAAAAAGAAAGGAAAGCGCTCTCGCCATTATTTGGCCGGCTTAACTGACCTCGTTAATTCTCAGATGAAGTCAGGTAATCAAACACCATTTTTCCGGCCGATAAACATCCTGGAAATGTTCCATATCCGATAGATAACAAGCAGTTCGCAAATTAACTATAGAATAAAAAGGGCTAAGATCCGGACTGGTCTTCAGATATGGGGAGTCAAATTAAAACCATTTTGATTGGAGTTCCCTAACGAAATACTCAGCCACATGTCTGTAGAATCGATACTAATATGAGAAACGTCTGTCTGACTGATTATTTGTCTATGTGTGAGGCCGCTAACTACTTTTAGGCTATAAGACCTAGGAACATGAAATATGGTATGAATATAACCCTACCTATGCATATTTATCCTTTTCTTTTTTATAGGTTTCCCGATGAAGCATATTTGAACAAGAATGTGTTGAAATTACATAGAAACGTAATTTTACACGTGAAGATTAATTAAAGACGAATTTTCTATTAGAAGTTTTTTTTAATTACTCTAACGTGTCAGGAAACACCGTCATGATATAAAGTCGACGTGGCAAAGAAGCCAGTAAAATCTTTCTCTTGGGTTTTGGACGTCAAATGGAACGGTTGTCTTTTTGGGGACTCTTCTACCCACCCCTTTGGGAGACAGTTATAAAGAGATTAATACCATGCAATCGTCTAAATTAACTTGATATGTGATATAAACTAAGGTATTTGTAAAAACCAAAATAAATCAACAAAATAATATGAAAAACCAAAAGCAAAATCTTTGTAAAAATTTTGCAAAATTTTGTAAAGTTTTTGTAAAATTTTTATAAAATTTTTGTAAAAATTTTTGTAATTTTTTGTAACTGCTATGACTGCAGCTGTTAAAAGAAAAGAAAAACAACTGCTATTTTAGCTGCTGGTAACACCAGGAGACGAAGAGAAAGAACGATTCTACTGCCATCTACTACAAAAAGAAAGAGAGAGCGAGAGACGTCACAACTGATTGAGCTTACTACTACTGCGTGTCAACAAAACAACAGCTGTTAACTGGTTACGCATGTAACAAAAGGTCTGTTGCGAGGATAAGGATCGACTGTACGTCTTCACGCCCATCGATAAATGTTTCCATCTGATTTTAATTCTTAAACCGCAATTAAAATGTACGATATTTTATTGATTCTGATAATGTGAACAATCTTTTATTTATTTTTATCATCATTTTTTGCGTATAATGCTGTAGGTATATTTAGATGCAAGTCTATAAAGATAATATTAAAAACGGAATTTTTCACATAAAGCTTGAATAAGGAGACAGTGGAAAATTCCATTAAAGTTAAACGATTAGATTGTGTTATTTATATATTTTCGGCTCCCCATCCATGTATAAAATAGTATGATAGACTAAAGTTTAGTTTATAGTTTAGTTACTAAACTCTCAGAGTTTGTAAGGAGAATTAGTCTATAAGAATAAAGGGGTGTATGCTTAGCACAATGGATACAACTGCGGGAAATGGAATCAACTGTACAAAGTTCAAATCCTATCGGAGCTACTGTGTACAACGACATACTCATACCGTTTTGGAAAGGTGTGAAACCACAATTTCCTCGCAGTTATGGGTAAAAAGCAACTTGTGTTCAATTAAGTACATGAAGTAAATCGTTTACAATCAGGACAGTGTTTTGGTATTAAATAAAAAATAAAAAAGGTTGATATGCCGTAAAACGAAGGGGGATGAAGTCGACGAGAAAGAATAATGCTGGAATAACACCTGCGACCGGTTAGGTCTCAGACACGTGTCACACTGTGCATATGTACAGTAACAACTTGCTAGGTGGATAGAGTGGGGCATGTTCTCAACAATATTTAATAAAATCCGTATATGGTGACTGTCTAGTTAATGTGAGGGCACTCATATCTGATAAGTTTTGATGTTACATTATTTGCACGTTTTTTTTTTACTATTGAATAACCATTTATTAAGGCCAATAGCTATTCAAGGAGGAAAGTTACTGAGATAGGTGGATTGTAGGTTTAATAATGAAGAATATTATGAGAAGATTGAAAATGATTAATGGAATGATCAGAATTTGATTACTTATGGGAGGTTTTATGACAAGTATTTGTTGTCATTGTATTTGAAGATGACTATGTCGTAATCTGCAGGGAAGCAGTTCAGTGGTAATGTGTTTCGCAAATGAGAAGTTCTTGAGATGAAACTGGCCATAGAAATTCCGCCTGGCGCCTGGCATTATGCACACGAATTTTTTTTTCAATTGTGATAATAAAACGAGTTTTTTTCAATTGTGATAATAAAACGAGTTTTTTTTCAATTGTGATAATAAAACGAGTTTTTTTCAATTGTGATAATAAAACGAGTTTTTTTTTCAATTGTTATAATAAAACGAGTTTTTTTTTCAATTGTGATAATAAAACGGTTGTTTTTTCAATTGTGATAATAAAACGATTTTTTTTTCAATTGTGATAATAAAACGAGTTTTTTTTCAATTGTGATAATAAAACGAGTTTTTTTTCAATTGTGATAATAAAACGGTTTTTTTTCAATTGTGATAATAAAACGGTTTTTTTTAATTGTGATAATGAAACGGTTTTTTTTTCAATTGTGATAATGAAACGAATTTGTTTTCAATTGTGATAATGAAACGAATTTTTTTCAATTGTGATAATAAAACGGTTGTTTTTTCAATTGTGATAATAAAACTTTTTTTTTAATTGTGATTATAAAACGAGTTTTTTTTCAATTGTGATAATAAAACGAGTTTTTTTCAATTGTGATAATAAAACGAGTTTTTTTTCAATTGTGATAATGAAACGAGTTTTTTTTTTCAATTGTAATAATAAAACGTTTTTTTTTCAATTGTGATCATAAAACGGTTTTTTCAATTGTGATCATAAAACGAGTTTTTTTCAATTGTGATAATGAAACGATTTTGTTTTCAATTGTGATAATAAAACGAGTTTTTTTTTCAATTATGATAATAAAACGAATTTTTTTTCAATTGTTATAATAAAACGGTTTTTTTATCAATTGTTATAATTAAACGAAATTTTTTTCAATTGTGATAATAAAACGAATTTGTTTTCAATTGTGATAATAAAACGAATTTGTTTGCAATTGTGATAATAAAAAAGGTTTTTTTCAATTGTGATAATACAACGAGTTTTTTTTTCAATTGTGATAATGAAATGAGTTGTTTTTTCAATTGTGATAATAAAACGAGTTTTTTATCAATTGTTATAATAAAACGAAATTTTTTTTCAATTGTGATAATAAAACGAATTTGTTTTCAATTGTGATAATAAAACGAGTTTTTTTCGTGAATGTCTTACAAGGAGGAACTAGAGATAGGAGCACAGTTGCACATCTTTAATAGAAATGGCATTTCGAACTCTTTTTCCTGATTTAGTTATGGTTCACACGCTTTCGGTCGTTGTACTCTCCGGGCTTCTTCACGCGCCTTTGTGTTGTTGTCGGTAAACTTCCGGGAATTGTAAACTGAAACTTTTATTAAATTCACTCGGGTAGAGAGTGCCCTCATTTAGAAATGAAAAGTTCGAACTCGAAACGCGATGAATCCAATTCGTTTAAATTGAGACGTTAAACAATAAAAACACGAATACATTAAATCTAGACATCGAATGAAAGCTGATTTTAATTGAAATCAAAAAGAAATTATTTCGGTATCATATTATGTAACACATAGTTTTTGGGTGTTGTCGAGTGTGTAAATGCAACATTTTTGTAGGGACAGTTTCGTGATTTTGAAAATGGCGTTTATCGCGTTTTGCATTCGAACTCTTCAAATCTTGAATCAGTTATTTTTTCTTAAGTTACTTTACCAGGGATTGAACTTACAATTTCAAGGTAGAGAACACTCTAAGATTGATTTTATCCAGCCAATATATGCACCCGAACGAAAGAAAATGCAATAGAATGGTCGAAACGTTGGGTAATAATGTCAATAATATCAATAGTATCACTGCATCAGCTCCGAAATATCGGCAAGTTTGATCAGTAAAACAGCTGGATTGATTTTTGTTTGTTTACGGCGTATCAACCTTTCGGGTTATATAATGTCGCATTCATTTATCTTATAGAAATAGAGATTTTGTCTGTCCGTCAGTCACAATTTTTTAAACATAATAAATACATTGTGGAATTTGTCTCATTCCAAAATATCAGAAATCTTAACTACTTTTAGAAATGAAGAATATTGCATTAATAGTAAATAATAAATTCCCAACAAATAAAGCAGATGCCATTGTTACATTGTGAGGGGCCCTGTATGCCTAAAAGCGTGTAGGTCCACTAGTTTTGATTGTGAGAGGGGTGAACTTTGTTCGAGTTAAGTGCAGGTCGAAATAACATCCATTTTGGGGCAAATAGATTTGTTCTCAGAATGAGTAATCCCAAGAAGTCATAACAACTGGTGAAACCTGGCCGACTTAAAAAGTTGAGGTTCAATAAAGGTCAGGCCAGCTCTGCTTATGATTTGTATGACAGGACAAAGGACGGTGACGTCACTTGTTGTTGTCGAAAACGGAAAATGAGATGAGTCCGTCATCGGAGCTCGAAGCGACAAGATCGTTGTGAGAGAAAGCGGACGAAATTATCCAAAGATGTAAACAAATAAGTTAAGACTGTGTCTCTAAAAATGAGACAGAAGATCGACATCTCGCCCCGTCTACAGAATTTAGAAGTTAGCAGATAAGACAAGAAGAAAAGAAGAAGCAACATTAGATGACTACTCTCCCCCGAGTAAAAGAATATTCAGACTAATAAATCGTTCACGACCCTCTAGGAACGTCCTTGGATTTCTTTCTTTCCGTTTGGGACTGTTTTCCGTTTCAGGGGACCGATGCTCCACGCCAGCAAATGGGATGCCACTAGACGAAGGAAGAAAAACTCACGACAGAGCTATCGACGATAAAGAGATCCAGCCAAGGTAATTAATTGGGACCGGTATGTAACATATGTTTATTTGGTTGCCGTGACTTGCTATTTCCACAAGTAATAGGATGAAACGCACCGCGTTGCCACAACAAAAGCTTGGGGTCCAGAGCATGGAGCAGGTCGACGAAAGAGGCATGGAGAGAGAGAAAGGGATAGAGTCGCCAACAAATAGTGAGTAAATACATATTTTTATGCTGAATAGTTAAACGTAGAAAAGAAAAAGAAAGAGAAAAACGAACTATTAAAAACTGAAATTAAATATTTAAAAAATATAAAAAATAAGAGGGACTATTACGACATTAAAAAAAAATAACTGTTGCAGAGATTTTAAAGACATTAATTATAAGTTGTTTGTAAGACATTACAAAAGTAAAGGCTGATATTACGTCATATTTCAAAACATGAATTCAAAGATAAACAATTATAAAAAGTAAATAAATGAATGGGTAAACATTATCAATAGCGTTGGAAATGATTTTAATAGTTCAAAACAATTTATTTTGCTTTAACTTCGTATTGTATGTAGCTCTTTCACAATTATGGAATCTTCCCAGATTAAAAAAAAAGATTTATGTTTGAAGTTCTTACTATTTTCAAATATTCCAGAGATTCTATTTTGCATACGAATTTTTTTTTTTGAAAGGGTTCCTGATTGAGCATGAAACCCTTGGAGTAATATTTGGACGTTTGAGTTGACCTGTGAAAACTTAGGGGTTAATATACACTCTCCCAAAGCTCTCAAATTTGAAGCTTCCCCAACGGCCGTTTTAATATAAGGCCTGTTAATTGAGTCGGGTTTGTCTGGTGACGTCAGTGATAGTGGCAGTAAGAACCACTATCAATGAGGACCGGGAGTGTCCGAAGGCGCTAACGCTCATGCGTCTATCTGTAATCAGAGCAAGTAATCAGAGCGAGCAGACTCACGTCCATAGGATTATTCATTCACTTGGAAATCATTGTTAACTTGTTTCTGCTATTGTGACTTTATTCCCCTACCAAGAACACAGCTACACTCCTAAGGATTGTTCATTCACTTGGAAATCATTGTTAACTTGTTCTTGCTATTAGGCATGTAACTCTTGTAGCAATCATTGGACGTGTGAGTAGACCTAGGAATAATGATAACTTAGGGGTTAATGTACACTCTCCCAAAGCTCCCAAATCAGGGGCCTAACCACCAGGTGCACTTTAGGGTCATATCTAGGACAATCGGCTTGATATGGATTCTCTCTACCGATAGGAAAGTAAATTAAGTCTAAGATGAATGTTGGTAATCCAAAACTCACTCTCTCTCTCTCTCTCCCTCTTTCTCTCTTCCCCTCTCTCTCCCTCTTTCTCTCTTCCCCTCTCTCGCTCCCTCTCTCTCTCGCTCCCTCTCTCTCTCCCTCTCTCTCTTTCTCTCTCTCTTCCTCTTTCTCTCTCTCTCTCACTCTCTCTCTCTTTCTATCTCTCTCTCCCTCTCTCTTTCTCTCTCTCTTTCTCTCTCTCACTCTCTCTTTCTCTCTCTCTTTCTCTCTCTCACTCTCTCTCTCCCTCTCCCTTTCTCTTCCTCTTTCTTTCTCTCTCTCTCTCCCTCTCTCTCCCTCCCTCTCTCTCCCTCTCTCGCTCCCTCTCTCTCTCTTTCTCTCTCTCCCTCTCTCTCTCTCTCCTTATTGGCTAAGTTTCAGATACCATTTACAGAAAAGTAGAAAATAATGTACAGATATTAAGTTCTACAGTAACAAGGAATTCGAAGCATTTCTAAAAGACGCTCTGTCCGTCTGTTCGTCTCTTACACTTTTTTAAAATCTCCCTCCCAAAGCGGTAAGATGTGACACAAGGTCGAAAAGTGGGATTGAAAATCCAGCGCCCTAGAAGAAGAGCACCTTGGCAGCCCCATCGGCATTCCCAGGTAGGGGCGCCTTAAGCGATTAGAAATAACCTAACCCCTTCTCAAAGGGTGAAAAGGCAAAGCCTGGGAGGGTGGACTTTCTAGAACTGCTCAGGACAAACCCTAAGACCGGCGGAATCAAGGCCCGAAGGCCAAGACAGTACCGGTCTAAGGGGTGTAGAATCCATCGGCATAGTTACTACACTTTGATCTCCGGCCAAAAGGCCGAGAAAGAAGTGCGTTCGTCTCTTACACTTCAGTTTGAAATAATAGCGTTTTCATCGGTAAACGAACGCACCTTGCGCCTTACTGACCCATAATAAAATACGGATCCGTGCGTGTGAAAGTATTTAGGAAACTTTTTTTACAAAGGCCGATCAAAACAATAGTCTTAAAACAGAACATTAAAAAATGGAAGAATATTAAAAAGAAAATATTAAAGAAAGGTGCTCTCGTCATTATTTGGTCGACTTAACTGACCTCTAGTGGCTGTTCGATGAGTTAATTCTCAGGCAACCGCACACTTTATCCGACCAATGAACATTCTGGAAGTGTTCCATATCCGATAGATAGCAACCAATGTGCAAATAAACTATAAAATAAAAAGGGGTAGGGTTAGGGTTAGCGCCGGTCTTAAGATATGGGTGGTCCAATTGAAACCATTTTGATTGGCGCTCCGTAACAAAATCCTCAGCAAAAGTCTGTAGAACCGATACTAATATGAGAAACGTCAATGTGTCTGATTATCTGTTTGTTTGTAAGACCGTTAACTATTTGCATATTATTAGACCTAGGAACTTGAGATTTTCTATGAATAATATCTACCTTACGAGATTGTTTTAAGGGGGTCATATTTATCCTTATACTGTTATAGAGGTTTCCGATGGAGAATGAAACTTCCACTAAAAAAAATATTTTGCTTCTTTTTTTATTATATTTAAATCGTTGTGAAGGGGGGGGCGCAGAATTATATGAATATATGGATTTATTCTGCTTAACGTAAGAGAATGCACTCTCTTGCGCGGTAGTCTGAAATCTCGTTCTACACTCGTGCGGAATTTAGAACGACTCATCTTTCAAAGCAGACGGGCGTTTTTTCTAGCTCAGCATGCCTTCTCAAACCTTAACAAGCATTGTCTCTAGATTATGTCATCTGATAACAGTCGCATAGACTCTCAGAAACACACACCACAAAGTAAGTAACATTTACTTATTCATTGGTCACGTATAGTTATTTATCTCAGCTCCTGGGTCTTTCTCATTGTATTCGGAACCGTAATGTATTTCTTCTTTAATATTTACGTCTGTTGTTCTCCCCTTGTATATTATATCATGTACCATCTTACAGGTTTTTTACACTCCTTTTATATTTTCTTCGACAAATTGCCTATTTTTGTAAAGATATATTTGTACGGAAATCCAACTGTTTCTTCACTATTATCCATTTCTATTTCTTCTGAGACACGTGTATGTTATTCACAATAACACAGCACACAAAAAAGCGAATGTGGAGATGAGGACCGTACGATGCAATACTGCCTTGTCTACTCTCTACTGCCCAACCGGTGCATCTTGAAATATCTTGCAGAGTCCAACAATAATGCAAAGGACTGCGTAAAAAAGACAAACAAAGAAAAAGAAAATAAACTAGAAGGATTCCCGTCCCAGAACGAGTAAAATTAATTCCCAAACAGTTTTGCACCACTTTTATATCTCTTTACAAAGATTAAAATCAAGATATTATTCTATGAAAAATACCAGTATACTGAAATCATATGCCCTTAATAGGGTTAACATGAAAATTCATATACACTAAATGTACAAAAGCAAGGAAATTTCCAAAATTGTTACACTTTTATTGTCATTAAGGGTATGACTACATATCAACCAAACCATTTCATTATCATATCACTACAGTATAAATCTCTATACATGAGTGGATGAAGTGTGTGAGGTGCGCTGAAGAAAAATTCCTACCAGTAAAATACATAGCCCTGTTGTGCTCGCATACCCTTAATGACAATAAAGTGTAAAAATTTGGGAATTTCCTTGCTTTTGTACATTTGGTGTATATGAATTTTCATCTTAACCCTATTAAGGGCATATGATTTCAGTATACTGGCATTTATCATGAAATGTCACTACTTTTGTAAAGGCTATGCCTCAATACAATGGTCATTTTTAAGGTTTTTTGGGAATTTACTGGAAAACTAAGGTATATGGTAAACTGAAATTAAAATACCATCAACTAGACCCTAGAACCTCTATCTCTGCCAAAGATCAGCTGAATCCATCAAATAGTTTATGAGATACAGAGTGGCACATACGTACGTACGTACACACGGATAACACAAAATCATGCCTGACCTTTCTGGATCTCTGGGTTGCCTTGACTAATGATGCTGAAATTCTACACACTTAAAGAACCTATCAAAAACAAAATTTGTGCAAAGTTTTAACTAATTTGGTTTATTTGTTTTTGAGTTATGACTGATCAAAGAAATGAGATTTCCAGCATAGGTCGTTTTTGAAGTCTATTAAGGGATAGAGTGCTATTGCGCCTCCCTTGATTATACTAAACTTTATGTCTAGAATCCTTATTCTAATTTTGATCAAAATCTATTAGATGATGTTGATTCTTGAAAATGTCTCAGATTAAAGGATTAAGGCATCTTAAGAAGAAATTGAAATTCAAAGAATATTGCTTAATTGGTGTCTAATGACTATGGATCAAATTCAATGCAAATCTGAAATATTTGAATTTTTAAATGGGAGGTTGTGCCTATATTATGGCTCTTTAAAACCCTGTAGAAGGACAGAAGATGTCAAGATAACCATTTTTGTAGTAGGGTTGCTGCGTCGGTATCCATCCAACTAGTTTTGTTTGATTTGAAGAAATGGGTCACCAAGTTTGGGCTAAAAAGAAAAACTTCTTCTCTACAATTTAAATTAAATGTATTCAAACAGTTTCATCAACAAAAAACATGGAATAAAAAATAGGTTGAGTATTTTCGAAATGGAATTGAATCCATGAGTTCCAGCTCGTCTAGCAAACCCATTGCTAGAGACGCGGAGAGAGATATAACGTCTTGTCACATTGACAATTTAAAAAAGGACTTTTATTTAGCCTCTCACCCAAGTCCTCGCAAGAGACGAGGAAGGAAATAAGCATCTTGTCAACATAGTACTCAAAATCCGACTGTTCATAAATGAGTGCAAAACATTCTGCACAAAAGCGTTTTGGCCAAACAACACATCAATCACTCCGCGAATGAGAACATGCTAGCGCAAACGAAAATAGATCGTAATTACGTAACCGCTACACAAACCCTTTAAAGAAACTGAAATCTGGAGAATTTTTATTCATCAAACTAAATATAGCCCACATTGGGACCCCTTATGCATAGCAGCTCTATTCGAAAATTCATAATGATCGGTTAATTAGTTTAGGATTGAATCCTGTGCATACAGACATATAAACATATAAACATGCATAAGTTTATGTAGATGAAGATAAACAGGTAGAACAGTGATTCATATTTTTCCCAAGGATATTAGTGAAAGTGATTTCACGGTACCCTGACGGAACTTGAATATGGCGTGCCAAGTCACCTGTGCGCGCCGATAATCATTACATAGCTACTGCTTGCACGTCGGGGCTACACGTCGACTTATCATTCGGAGAAGAGACAGGTTTTATTTTGCTTCCGAGCCAAAACTGATAATCGGGTGTTCGTGGGAGAGAGAGAGAGGGTAAAAGTTGCAAACAAATCGCTGTTTCTTTACTCGACAATCACCAGTTGTTCGTCTGTTTTCATAGAAGGTGCCAAGTTTCTTCTGGGGATTCTTCTGCGTGTCGGTCGCTGATTTGGCCATCACTTGGATGAGTCTACAAGCGAGTAACCAATCAAAGCCCATCACGCGTACTTACCTTTCGTCCCAATGTAAATTAGTCGCTAAGACAACCATGCTTCACAAATATCTTGCTTCTAGAAGAAAAAATTGTAACCGTTGGGTCACCCATTGAGCTCGGGATAGATTGTTTGAACCCAGATAACGAGAGTTTGTAAAGCCAGTTAAATTTTGCCAAACCAGAAGAGTACCCGACTCAAAGTCAGCAGCAAATGGTGTTCAGTCATATTTAGTTCCTGATATTAAACTTCATCTATAATGTAACTTCCTACTGTTTTAACCAGGATAAAGTGAGTTTGTAAAGCCAGTTAAATTTTGCCAAACCAGAAGAGTACCCGACTCGAAGTCAGCAGCAAACGGTGTTCAGTTATATTTAGTTCCTTGATCCGTAATATAAGTTCCGGCTGTTTGAACCAGGATAAAGTGAGTTTGTAAAGCCAGTTAAATTTTGCCAAACCAGAAGAGTACCCGACTCAAAGTCAGCAGCAAACGGTGTTCAGTCATATTTAGTTCCTGATATTAAACTTCATCTATAATGTAACTTCCGGCGAGAGTTTCAGTTTCACAAATTTATTTATTATTTATTTATTAAATTGTTTGGTGAAAGTAGAAAATAGTTAACAAAGCCCCCCCCCACCCATGTTAAGAGGGGATTTCTAAATAATAACGTGGTTATTTCAGCACGATCCATGAACTGCATAAGATTATTTAGAAAACCATTCTTAACATGGGGAGGGGGGGGGCTATGTTAACTATTCTGTACTTTCACCTAACAATTTAATAAATAAATTAATAAATAAAAATTAGTACAAAACTTGGACAACCAGAAGAGTAAGCGACCCGAAACAGGAAGTCTTTAATATCAGGAACTAAATCTGATTGAACACCGTTTGCCGCTGACTTTGAGTCGGGTACTTTTCTGGTTTGCCTAAATTTTTTTGATAAAAAACCTTAATCCAAAATTACTCTCTCTCTCTCTCTCTCTCTCTCTCTCTCTCTCTCTCTTTCTCTCTCATGAAACTAATTAACAAAAGGAAATATAACCACAAGTAGTAATACTATTTAACCCAGTGATGGGCAAAGGAAAGAGAGAAAGAGAAAGAGAGAGAGGCAGAAGGAGACTAATTTTGGATGTTGTCTTTTTATTCTTTCAAATATCTGGTTTTGCAAACTCACTTTTCATTCAGACAATCCAACGCAAGCTCGTTGGATGATCCTACGGGTTTTTCCTCGTATTTTAATTGTTAATTTAGTCACGATTCGTCTCTATGATCTTTTTCAATCAGAAAATAAGATTTTTAATGACATGCTCATAAAATGTTTAAAAAAACACATTGTAAATGGATGGTAATCTGTTGGTGTGAGGTATGGTGAGTGATGCATAATTTCCCAGGCGTATTATTCTAGGAGAGGTTTTGTCTGTTGTACAATGTAGGGTTTCATGATATCATAATGAATGGGAAAAGCGATTGTAGCACTATGGTGGACCAATTCTTCGATCGCGGTAGATTATCCGTACAGCGGCTTATCACGTAAACAGCTTGAATCTTGTTGATCGCTTGGCCTTTTGGCTAGGATCAATGAAATCTTTGTATATAAGTATATTTATGAAAAATAAAATTTCCAATCAATTTAGGGTTATCTTAAGTAGGACTACCCCTAGAGTAAATGTGGTATGGTGGTGACTGAGATGATTCTAGTTAAGAGTAGGATAAACATTTCTATCATTTTAGACCAAGGATGACCAACGACACCCATTTGTCCCACATTTTTGATGGCCTTGTATCTAATTTGTTTCAAATATTATTTTTTAAAGTTTCTGCAAATAAATAATTAAAAGTGTAGTATCTGTTCTGACAATATACTTTATCTTTTCTGTTTTCGATAATTGAAAAAGAAATCCTTCTAGATTGAGGTAATTGTAATTTCTGTCCCAATTCAGAGTACCACTTTTTGGAAAGTTGGATTTTCCCCATTTTAAAAACCGACCTTGGAGAGGCAAGTAAATAGGGATTCATCGTCTCTCCCCTCTTCTTTTTCTTTTTAATAACAACGGTTGTAAAAGTTATTAAAAATGACAGCACAAAATCATTTAGGGTTTAACAATGCTCTTAGGGTTTTTATTTGTTTTTCTTTTTATGTCATCATGAAGGTGATCAATTACCCACATGAAAAGAAATAGTAGATATCTAAATAATAGTGAAAAAGATAAAATCAAATACTTTGATAATAGAATTTATAGACATACTGTATTTACCTCAATCTGACCGAGGGAAGATGTGGCACAAGGCCGGAAGGTGGGGATGGTAGGCCAGCACACAGGAAGTAGAACACTCTAGCCCTGCAGAAAAATGCCTCAGCAGCATTCCCTGATTGTATTATGTCATTATATTTTCTGTAATCCCATAGTCAATATAAACAAATTGACTCATGATTTTTGAAATATCAAAAACATGTCTAATTCATGGTGAATAAATTGATTTTTGTTTCTGAATTTAGTTCTTTTATATTTTTGTACTTTTTACATTTGATTTAATAAAAATAAATCAATTATTGTTAACTAATTCCTAATAATATGTATAGTTGCTAATTACTGGGCATTACTAAGAAATTTCTTACTAAAACTTTTCGCAGTAATTATTATTTAGTAGTAATTTTGGTCTTCACATGTCTGCCTCCAGTCGTGGACCCCAGTCACATGTTTGCCAGGCCTGTACTATGGATCGCCTTGATTGATATACATACTGTTGTACTGTCTGTCTGACAGCTAATTTATAAGAAAGACATAACCATTCTTTTGTGGTCTGTAGAGGAGGTAGGTAATCCTATACAACACTTCTCCGGTATATAGTATACACACATATATAATACCCTCAAACCATTCACCATAGCACAACCGCTCCATTCAGAAAAAGAGAGAAAGATTTAATCAGCTTATCTACTACGTGTCACTAGCGACTTCCTGTCTGACACAATATCCTGTCACGTAGCGCTAACTCTAGTTTCTTAACTTCTAATGGAATTTTCAATTTTTTCCCTACTCTAAGCTTTATGTGTAAAAATACCGTTTTTAACCTAATTTTTACACCCTTGCATCTAAATATTGCTACACGTTCATGCAGAACCTATTTTCAAACTTTGACAATTTTACCAACACTTTTCAATTCGCAATGAACGAAAGAAAATCTGAAATTGAAGTCTGTGTTTCAGAATTTTAAAGATCACGATGGATCATTTGTATTATTTCGATTGTTCGAACTACTGTTCTCATCTTGGATGTTATTTCTTTGGATTAAGGTTGGAGGTTACATCGGCTGAAACGTTGTGAGAATGACATCCAAGATGAGAGCAGTAGTTCGAATGATCCAAATAATACAAATTGAAGGCTGTGTTTTATTCCCGAACTATCAGTCGCGTTTTTACATTAACGCGTTACGCTCCTAATGCATTATCATTGGTTCTCCTTAGACGCTCTTCTCTACATTCATCCTGCAGGATGTAGTTCCGGTTGCTGAACGATGAAAATCATCTTCTGAATATTCTTTTAATCACTACACCATCAACCGAAGTGTCTTCGAGTGAATGTGCTGAATGTGCTGCTTCACTTGCTTCATTCAGTTTTTGTTTTAGTCCATAAAAAATAACATGACGGATTTGAGGTCTGAAAACAATATGGAATTACGAAGTAGAATCCCAGCAAATCTGTGGCTCAACGAAACGACTTAGTGAGGTTAACCACGCAAAAGGTATGTAAGTAAAAAGTGAAACAAAATTTCAGCTGAAATAAATCCAGCAAGGGTCAGGCTCCTGCTGATTGCGTGAGTATAAACAGTTCGGTTTATGTGTATTCTTCTCCCACGAGTTGTTGCAAGTAGTGTTAATTTGGTGCAAAGATTGTGTGTATTTTTCACATTGCTAAACGTTGAATGTTATCGTGGTTACGAGTTACTAAATACTGGACTAGAGAGAAGATACATTAATTTCTTATATAGTGTTAGAAAAGCCTCCCAGCGGCTTCACACCAAATTTTAAAAGGATTATTTTTATGCTTTTGTTCATCCTAATTCCTTCTTGCCACCGGACCTAAGCAGTGCCAGGTCAAGAGAAGTGTGTTTGGTGATTGCATAATACTTGATTCACTCTAAATTCTACATCGCACAGACACCAGTGTTTTGTTTTTTGTTTTGCCTTCACTTCACTCCAAACGAGGCACACTGCCACTGAGACGTATAGGGCTTCTATGAATTAAGGGACCATATTAAGTGTGTAATTGTGCAGCGAGAGGTTTGTTCGCATTACATTTAAATTTTTGCATGTCTGTACAGTCAAGGAAGGAGGGAGCAGAGAAAGAATTCCAAAGGAAACCGGTTCAAGGAAACAAGGTATTAGAGTATTGATTTACTCCTCTCCAGGAGTTAGGCACAAGGCCAGTTTTTATCTTACTCCCACAAGTAAGATGTGACCCAAGGTCGGGTCAGGAAAGTGGGGTTTAAAAATTGTCTGGGCAGTCCTGTCGACACTCCCCGGTAGGGGCGCCTCAGACAGTAAGCAATAAACTTACTCCTCCCCAAAGAGAGGAGGCAAAGCCTGAGAGGGTGGACCTCCTGGAACTGCACAGGACAGACCCATTGACCGGCGTAAGTCAAGCCCCGAAGGACAAGACAATACCAGTTTATGGGGTGCAGTATCCATCGGAACAGATACTACACTTTGATCTTAGCCAAAAGGCCAAAGAAAGCCTTCTAGAATCTGTGGACCTCTACAGTGAAGGGGTGTGATTTGCTGCTTGTCACGTTGGTCAGGGGTATTTACGTTGAGGGTCACGAGTGCAGAAAGTCTAGAGCATAACTATCGACTCTCCAGACCAATAATATAATCTTGTAACAATGTTACCAACTTATATTTAATAAATTAATACCGTAACTTGTACAAATTAATTTGTAAATACATGCATATATTTTAAATAACTATTTGAAGTTAATAGTATACATTATTTAAAAGTTCATACGATGTTCAGAACATGTCGGTTGAAATAAACTCAGTAAGTGGCAGGCTCCTGCTGATTGTGTGAATATGAACAGTTCAGCTTGTGTTTATTATTCTCCCACATGTTGTTGCAAGTAGTGGGTATTTGACACAGGGTGTGTGTGTGTGGGGGGGGGATGGGTGTGGGGGGGGGGTTATTCAAACTGTTAAACGTTGTTGCATGTTATCGTGGTGATGAGTTACTGAATACTGAACTGCACTATTTGTGATATACTGTAAGACAAGGCTCCCAGCAATCGCCAAATATCTAACAGATTCCTTTATGCTTTTGCTGGCAATATGTTTAACTCTTCTCATTGTCTGAAAAATATATATTCTCTTCTTTTCTATTTTTTTTTTTTAGTTTGGAGTCGTTTTGTACAAAATTTGTAACTCTTCTTTTTTTTGTGTTAATTTTTCTTGTTTGTTGCACACATTAATACATGATGGATTATGTCCCTTGATTTCCGTCTTTCACTTTTCAAAAGCAAAAAAAAATTTCTCCAAGACAAAAAAGAAAAATTTTCTAACATATTTTTATGCTAAAAAGCGAGAAAAAAAATCGTATGAATCAGCAGCGTACGACTTTTTTTTGTCCTGTTTGATTCTGCCGTTGGCATTGGTTTCTCTGATTCCTTCTATAATCAGTTACTTAGAAAAGGGACCATGTGTAGGTTGTCAGCATCCATAAATGAAAGTGATGGGATTAAACTGACTGGATTCGAACTTGGCACACCCATATCATCAGTTCACATCATTATCCACTTCACCGCTACCACCTCCTACTAAATGTTTACACCTAATATCTGTTAAGTATTGCTTTTACTCAAGAAAATTAGGTAAAACATCATTTTAGTATTGCTTGGCAATAATGCCGACACCCATTTCGCTGTAAATAATAAGCGACCATATATTAGAGGGGAGAGTTTGAATTACCTACTAGACACTATCCTTGAGTGTATTCGGTCTCTCTGTACAAGGGTTTGTCAGGACAACCTGACATGAGGATACTTCACCCTACAAGAAAACCCTGACCAAATATTCAAAATAAGATAGTATTCGAAGCCCAAATAAGATCCCTTCGACACGGTTATACACTGGCTCACACGAGGAATGGTGCGCCTTTTCCAAGTGATGTTACCTCAAGTAACAGCACTTAACTGGATACTCCACCAGACGAGATGAATTCTTGTCCTGGAATCCGGTAAATCCAAGAGACCACAAGAAAGATATACTATAACATAGTTAACTGGTCAATTGAGGAGAGGAAATTTAATATTCTTAACTTCTTAACTCAAAGTTTGAGAAATAAAGGTGAACTTTTATGGAATATTCGAATATCTATGTATCTCATATAGAGATCAAGTATTAATGCCAGAAAGGGATCCCTTGATTTATGAGAACTGCGATTGAAGTAAAATGAAACAAAAATAGAAAATTACCTGTAGTGATTTCAAAACAAATTTATTTGTGTACAATAAGTAGTAGTCTTCTAGTAGGTGACCCGTGACATATACGGGAGATAAGACATGAGTACTGTGCCAGTTGACACGGTTAAGATTCGAATAAAAATTGTTGTTTGGGATAAATACAATTTAGGCGCGCAGAGTGAATATAATTGTATTGGCGCGTGACAAATAAAAAATAACGCCCACGCAAATTCCGATGTGGAATATATTAAATCAACTCAAAACGAGCGGACGTGATTGGGAGCACACCACGTGATATTTCTGTCCAATGAGATTTCTCCAAAGACATATTTTTCTAAACTTTTCTCCTTAAGCTCGCTGGAGCCTATCCAAATAGTATTTAAGCACACACAAACATCAAACTTTCTTTTTCAACTGACTTTTCATCCGGAGGTTACACGCATCTTACTATCACTCTTCCATTTCACCCTTTCGCGCGCTTCATACAATTTCACAGGCGAACATTACCTATTGCCTCTTTTAACATTTTATAACACATGAGCATTGAGCATTTCAACAAAACAAAAGACATTCTTCTTTTTACTTACCCTGAAACTAAAGAAAGGACTCATGAACTCATTACAAAAAGAAATATATTCTATTTGTTAATAGTTTATTTCAGTAAATAAACTTGATTTTGCATGTAAATCTTATTATTATTTTTTTTATTTGTGGAGGAAGATATCACCAAAAAAAGGTATGACGACCCCCACAGTACCTTGCGAGTACTAGACCAAACTACTTTCTTCTTTTTTTAATCTAATGAAGTAGTTCGTTTTATATGGGGAGATAACACACAAACAACTTTCTAAGAGTTATTTCCCTTGAATAATAAAAAATATATATTTTAATGGAACGAACATGAAGAGCTCAAAAATCATGATAATAGTGAATTTATTTGCTAGTGATGTTAAATTATATCCCAGATTTTGTCCGTCCGTCATAAATTTTCTTTCAGTCATAATTTTTTTTAACGTAATAAATACATTGCGGAATTTGGTTAATTGCGAAATATCAGAGATCTTAACTAGTGTTAGAAATGGAGAATATTGTATTAATAGTAAATAATAAATTAAAAACAAATAAAGCGAATGCCATGACCGGAAATTGAAACTGAAACCTTGAGATCTTCAGTCTGAGGTTCTACCAACTGGACTTATAAATAGATTGAAAAACATTATCTTAACAAAATAATTATAGCTTTGGCATGACGTCATAGATTTATGATGAACGTCATGTTTCAAAACATGAATTCAAACATAAGCGATATTTTTTTTTTTAATGAATGAATGGGTAAACATTAGCAATAGCGATGGAAATTAATTTAATAGTCCCAAATAATTTATTTGCTTTAACTACGTATTGGCGTTAAAAACAATTTAATATATACTAACATTTGGGTTCGTCGCCCCAATAATTCTAGTTTATTAAAATTGGAAGATAAATCTAAATTGAAACTAAATTTTTAAAAGTGAAATACTACCTACGCGCTGTACCTACCTGAAGTTGCTCGGGAATCTTTCTACTTTTTTTTCTTTCGCTTTTCTTCTTTTTTTTTTTTTTCTTTCGCTTTTCTTTTTCTTTTTTTTTTTACTATGGCTATTATTTTCTTATCATTTTAGGATTTTGAAAATCAAATTTAATTAACTAAACCAAATTGCTATAAAACTATAATTTTGTTAAGGTAATGTTTTTGTTATTTTTTACATTTTTTTTTAACATAGTTCACCCCAAACAAGGCAAGCTCCCACTGTATATGTAAGGGGCTACGAGGAAACAGGGGGCAGGGAGGGAGTTCCAAGGGCTGGCAGCATGAGGAAAGAAGCTATTGGAGTAGAAGGTTCTCCTGCATCTGGGGACCTCCACAGTTAATGGATGGGATTTAGCCGATTGTCGGGTTGGTCGTATGTATTTACGTCAAGCAGTGGCACCAGAGCAGCAAGTTCATCGGATCACAATCCATTGAAGTACTTGTAAAATAGGGACAAGGATGCAACATAGCAGCGATAAGACAGGGGCTGGAGCTTGGTGGATAGTGAGGGACCTATTAGATTAGCGACTTTTTTTTTAACCTTGTCTAAGAGGAAGAGACTAGTGGATGTTGCACTAATTCAGATGTGGCAACAATACTCTATGCATGGGCGGATGGTGGCTTTGTAGAGATATAGGATACTGTCAGATGTGAGAAGTTTTTTAGCTTGGTCATCTCTGGATACCTTCTCTTCGCTTCACCTACCACAGTCTTACAATGTTGCTTTAAACTCTATTCATAAAATAATCGGATTTAAATCGCTTCCAAAACTTTCAATATCTTAATACATAAGGAGTTGCTAGGAATGTTAAAGTTAGAAATGGCTTTCTATTCGACAGTTTAAAAGCTTCCAACTTCGTTTCAGATTTCGAAGAACAGAACATTTCAAAGTTAACAGTTTTTTTTGCCACTCACCCAAAGTCCGAGTGGCTGCCAGTTAGAGTTAGGTTAGGGTAAGACCGTGACGAATATTTTGAGAACAAAAATAAATTATTCGAATGTTTTACAAAAATAATTGGTACTTATCTACGAATTACGTAAACATTCGAAAAAAGAAACTGAGAAATATCTGTTTGATGTACATATACGTCACGGAATGAATATATCGTATACCAAAAATCATGTAAATTAATCAAGTCGTTTTTATTTTATAAAAGAAAATTAAGTTTTACCGACAAACGGGTAATGTTGATATATCGGCGGCATTTTTGGTTATATTCAAAGTAGCTAAGGGAGATAACACCCAAAATTCAAGACTTTATTTCTCTATTTCGTAAAAGTTCGTATTATCTCCCTTGAATATGAACAACATTGCGGCGATATTTCCCCCTTATTCGTTTATCGATAAAATTTATTTTTTCTTTTATAAAATAAAAACTACTTTATTAATTTACGTGATTTTTGGTATAAGATATTTTCATTCTGTGACACGTACATACATCAAACAGATATTCCTCAGTTTATTTATTTTTCTTTTTTTCTTTTTTTTCTTTTTTTTTCGGGGGGGGGGTCGAATTTCTCCGTAATTCTAGATAAGCACCAAATAATTTATTTGGGTGAAAGAATGTTTTAAGAAAAAAAAAGTATGGGGTGGATGCAGTTAAATACCTGCAAGTGAAAGAAATGAAAGAATGAGTCAATATCGAGTACAAAATTGACGTAACATCGGTAAGGGGAGACAATAAAAAACTGAAACTAAGCGAAACGAAATCCTTTCAGCCAAGAAAATTCAATAGTACCGATTTTAGTACAAAATAAGTTGATTTCGTCGTTTCGCAGCCAAAATGGCAGACAATGAACCGTCTGCTACTTTCTGATTTTTCCGACCTCACAAATATGTAAGTAAACCCAAATAAATTGTTTGGGACTAATTCCGCAACTGTATTTCCTTAAAAATAATTCAAGGTAAATTTACAAATTAGTCCAAAACAATTTATTTGGGTTTATTTACTCATTTGTGAATTCGGAAATTGGCAGACGGTTCATTGTCCGCCATTTTTGCTGCGAAACGACAAAATCGCCCAAAATAAGTTGTTTGGGAGCAATGCTGAAACTATAGGGATGATCAAATTTCGTCTGCTCAGTAGCCATTGACAACTATCGTTTAAAAAAAACGTTATTACGAAGCCACGCCCCTTTTTTTCAGAACTATGGAAGTTCATAATCATCAAAATTGTCGGCCTTCTTGATTGACTCTATTTTTGTATTACTTCTATGCATTTGTACAACGGATCTGATATTGTATGCAAAAATGGACCGAAATTTAAAGATGAAAACCGAAATTTTCCGAAATCTGAATTTTGTAACAACTTCAGCCAGTTTATTTATTTTAAGTACTGAAGCTCACAGTTGAACTCAAGTTTCGATAATAAAACATTTGGAGTTGTCAATTTTTGCGAACATTTGTTAGAATAATAAAACAAATATATTTTTAATGTAGTTTGAAAAGTCACACATTGAAAACGTTGCTGAAATGGCAATAATAAGGAGAATATTTTTTTTATATTTTGAAAACCTGGACAACGCAAATTATTTATGTTTTTTTAAATAAATTATTTATTTACTTTAAAATCTTGAGTACTTTCGGTGATATACACCCTTGTCAAAAGTATAAGCATATTATTTTGAATAGTGTTTTACTACCGTATCTATAATAAATTAAGCGAACATTTAAAACAAAAAAATTGTCTTGGCGAGCAATATTTTATTTATGTTACCATTTTTAAATTTCCAAAAGTAAAGGGTCAATTCGACTAAAAGTTGATTTTTTTTTTTTCAGAAAACAAAATAAGATATTAAACTACGAGGAATTATCTTTTAAAAATCATTAATTTAAACATGTACCAAGCACTTTTATTTTTTTGCAACCATTGATTAGTTGGTGGGGGGCGTGAAAAAAACTACCCTACACAATAAACGATTGCCTTCAAAATTTCGAGTTACTAATTTTTTTAAAGAAAAATAATCCCTTAACGCTTCTAATACCGAAAAATGATCGAAATACAATAATTAGTCTATTTTTGGTGAATTTAAAAAAAAAAATTAAATTGTTCACCTTATTAGACTGAATTAGATCAGGTGCGTGTTTTTTTATCGTAAGCAATCATACATTAGGAAACTACCTGTAGTGATTTCCAAACAAATTGAAAAATTGGTTTATGTACAAAAAGTAGCAGTCTTACATTAGGTAACCTGTGACATTGATGGGAGATCGGACACTGGTTACTTGGTACTAGATAAAACTACTCTTTTTTCTTTAGTTTGTTTTTATAAAGGGAGATAATACATAAACAACTTTGTAAGAGTTATTTCCCTTGAATAATAAAATATGTATACATTATATGTACGCCTTCAAGATTCTGATTTCTTGAAGGCGTACATATGATCAATCCTACTTTACGGTTGCGAATGTTGGAAATTGTCCAAAGTGGCTGAAAATCGTTTAGAAGCAGCGGAGATATGGTTTCTAAGAAGAATTCTACGAATCCCATGGACAGAAAGGAAGAAAAACGAAGAAGTCATGCGTAAGGCGGACTACAACAGATCGCTTCTCAATACTGTCCACGCCAGACAATTGAAGTTCTTCGGCCATATAATGCGAGCGGACGGCCTGGAGAAAAGCTTGATGTTAGGAAAAATCGACGGCAAAAAGAGTAGAGGAAGTATGGTGAGCTACGATGTTCACTCTTTCGCTGCCGAAGGTTCAAGTGCCCCGAAGCATTTCTGCGCATGCGGCTGGACGCGCGTTTTTTACAAAATAAAATTGTAAAATTCAATAAATTTATTTTGGACCAATCAGATGATTTTCCAAGTTGGTCCGGAATTCTGTGTCTGTGGGAGCCGATGAAAACCTTTAAAAGAGATGTGTATTTTCCAAAAAGACTAGTTGATTAAAAATTCAGAGATAGTGTTTGAAAATAAGTATGCTGTCTGCAACTCTACTCGACTCAAACAAGACTACACAACACTCAATATAGCAGTCAGCAAATCAGCCAAGGTAGGCGAACACACAGACACAGAAACAAAAACAAACTTTTGCATTTCCCTTTTTTTATCGTCTGCTCCTTTAAAAGTACATTTATAAAAAGAACTATTTAAAAACTTCTCATTGAACTTTCTACATTGATTAATTTTCTCCAGTCATTGACTCAGTAAAATTTATTTCATATAATTGAGTGAGAAGTTTGCTCTCGATTTTTCAGACCAGTGGATTTTTCACAGCTCTTGAGTTATCGATTCAGTCTTCTTCGATATCTCAAATTCATTCCCCTTTGTTCACCAAAAGACATTCATAAAAGATCTTTCATTTTCAATGAAAAAGTTTCCTTAAAACTTAATAAATATTTTTCCTTTTGTAAATTGAGAGTTTACTTTGTTTATTTTTGTTTATATCATTTCTACGAATTACCTTCGATAATTCGTCCCGTCCGTCTCTCACTCTCTTTCCTTTCCCTTCTCCCACATAATAAATCTATAAGACAAAACTAAAATCCTCCTAGGCCAAAGAAGACAGCGTCCCAAGTTCACAGATAGCCTCAACAGGGTCACTGGAATCACGACTCTAGATCTCATCAGAAAGACTGCAAACAGACCTGATACCTGAAGAACAAGATACATTATATATTGACTTTGAGAGATGGTGATAATTTATTGATTTGCTAAAAATCATGATAATGGCGAATTTATTTGCCGATGATGTTAAATTGAATCACAAGATATACAAGTAGATCTTGATAGTTTATCAAAATTAGAAGATAAATCGGCATTTGTGCAGTTTAGTAAACAGCAGGAAGTAACGACCAATAGATTAAAGCATTTTCATAAATTTATTTATTCAATAAGATATAGTTTCTGAAAGAAAAACATTGTAATAAAATTAAGTTTATTTTCAATAAAGTAACATTTTGACAAAAACATTGTAATAAAATATAGTTCTATTATCATTGTTCGTTTTATAACATTTTAAATTATTTTAAAAAATCACTGTCAATTTCAGAAACTATATTTTATTACAATGTTTTGCCCAAAATGTTACTTTATTGAAAATTCCCAGAATTTCGAAAAAGTTACAAACGCTCGCTATGTTGTTACATGGTTTGTTTCCGTCGCCTTATAAAGTGATGCTACGGTCAGTGTGAAAATCAAGCTCCAAATTCAGATGAAAATGACAACAAGCAGACGATCAGGACCTGTGCAGTAAATGCACCCAAACACAAGTTCACGATATAATATATTTCCTTTTGTGTCTCTTGAGATAAGTCTTAGCTAACTGCTTTTCATTAACTTAAGGTGTAACTCTTATGTCATTCACATGTGCGTTATTCAAATTGTTTGGGTATCCATACATACAACAGATTCGGGTTGAATTGGTGACAGCGATTCTCAGATGACAAGACCAATGTTCATGATGTTGTTTCCTTCAATTACAAGAAACCTCTTCAACCACCGACTGTACAAGATTTTCTTAATTAAAGTTGATTTAATTTGATAAAGATTTTTTTCCCAAAAAATTCCGTTCGTGGAAATTCCGTTTGATGGTAGTAACATCGTAGTAAATTGGGGTCATAAATGGTTGGTAACTTTTAATGCCGCAAAGACAAAGCTCCTTTCCTTCAATAACTACAAGAAACCTCTCCAATCATCGATTGCCATGGCAAATAACACTCTACCTGAAAGTTCAACTCCTCAGCCTAGCATTCACAGGTAACATGAATTAGAGCAAATACATAGAAGACATTGCAAAGCTGCTGCAAGAAAAGTGGGCTCGAAAGCTAGAAAACTTCTCACACCTGATAGTATCCTATATCTCTACAAAGCCACCATCTGCCCAAGCATGGAGTATTGTTGTCACATCTAGGCTGGTGCACCATCCACTAGTCTCCCCCCCTTAAACAAGGTCCAAAAAGAGTCTCTAATCTAATAGGTCCCTCACTATCCACCGATGAACTGGCTGCTCTGGTGCCCCCTCAATGTAAATTCACTAGACAAACCCGACAATCAGCTAAATCCCATCCATTCACTGTGGAGGTCCCTAGATGGCGAAGAGCCTTCTACTCCAATAGCTTCTTTCCTCGTGTTGGTGGTCTTTGGAACCTCCTCTCTGCTCCGTTTCCCTGACTGTACCGATATGCAGAAATTTAAAACTAATGTGAACAGGCATCTCGCTGCACAGCTTCTAATTTAGAATGCCCCCCCCCCCCCAAAAAAAAAAAGACTTTTACCCTAATTCATAGTAGCCCCTTACGTCTACAGTGGCGGTCTGCCTTGTTTGGGGTGAACTATGTTAAAAAAAAAATTTACAGAAGGACAAAATAAAGATTAAAATATTTTATATAAAAACTATGAAGGATGTTGATACAAGAAATATCTATAAAAGTCAGTATCTGTCTGTCTGTCTGTCTGTCTGTGTTCCCTATAAAAAGAATCGTTAGAGAATCTACATAAAAACTCAGTGTATTTAAATGTAAAATTTTCCAACGAAGAGAATGGAAGTGATTTCGAATCTCTAAGTGACCTCCTAAGGGAGCTATAGGGTCAGAACTTCCTCTACAACTTCAAATATATCCTAATTAACTGCATCTGTGTAGCTTAATTGCCATATATATATATTTTCATAACATATATATATATATATAAATATATATATATTAATGATGTTCTAATGTATTATTTATAATTAATGGTTCCCATATTATATTAAATTCTATACAAAATCTACTTAGGAGGTCATTATTGCCCAATGTATGCGCTGATTCTTTGAGCCGTCTTTCTCTCCACCGTTCTGTCTATAATTGTTTACTTTATCCCATAAGGGTAGATGGTTGCCCCCTTTCACTTCTATATGTGGTTAGCCATACCTGACTGTTCAATATCTCCATGTAAAAACCATGACCAAAAACTGTGTGTATACAATTCTATGTAAGTGTAGAAAATATATACAATATATACATGCCACCCAATGAAAGTAAGGCTAGAATAACATCGAAAATGAAAACAAAACAGAAATGCGTAACTGTCATAATGCTTCCCCAACAGCCGTTACTATCAACATAGAATGCGGACAGAGCTCAGAAGTGATCGGACAGAATAAAGGTGGTTTCATAAATTCTGTAGTGGCAATGAGAACATTGAAGATGAAGAAGGTAGAGGACGGCCATGCACGCTTTACAATGAACGTTTTGAAAGTAATTGTTGAACAAAAACATTTGTCTCACACTTTGACATTTGGTTAAGGAACTTGATGTCAGTATTTCAATGGTATCTGACTATCTGAAACAGATTGCTATGGTGAAAAGGCTCAATAAATGAGTCCCACATGAATAAATATTTGGGTACTCTTATAGCTGCAAAGTGTAGTATCTGTTCCGGTGGATGCTGCACCTCATACTGGTGTTGTCTTGGCCTTCGGGTCTTGATTTACGCCAGTCAGTGGGTCTGTCCTGTACAGTTCTAGGAGGTACACCTTCCCAGGCTTTGCCTCCCCTCTTTGGGGAGGAGTAAGTTTATTGCTTAGTGTCTGAGGCACCTCTACCGGGGAATGCCGACGGGGCTGCCCAGGCAATTTTAAATCCCACTTTCCCGACCCGACCTTGGGTCACATTTTACTTGTGGGAGTAAGATAAAAACTGGCCTTGTGCCTAACTCCTGGAGAGGAGTAAATCAATACTCTTATAGCTGACGCACCATGTTTCCGCGATTTCACGTCGGCATCGTTCGGGCAGGTCTTGGAAGCGCCCGAGAGTTGACGAAACTATCAACCAAGCAGCTGATAACTTTTGGAAGAAATTAATCGCGTTCAATAAAAAAAAAAATGAATTTCTATAATCTGTCAGCTCGTTGAATCTCCCGAAGGACTAATTGAGTTTTTGGAAAAAAATGTAAAAAATTTTTAAAATGTAAAAAAAAATAAAAACACAATAACATTTGCTTAACAAATTAAACAAAATCATCTTTTAAAACTCTCCAATGCACAAACAAAAAAAAACATTTTATCTAAAAACATTTGATTAACAATGGTTCCTTTGACAAAAAACAAACAAAAATAGACATCTAATTGATAACAGTTGTTTAGCTATGGTTTGTTCGTTCTTTATTTTTATGTATGTATTTTAGTTTTGTTTTCTTTGTCGTAATTTATAGGATGCCAGTCTTCAATTTAGCGTTTGGCAGTTTTCGCCTCGTCAACTCTCGAGGGCTTCCGTAACCTGCCAGAATGTTGACAACGCGAAGTCACGGAAACGTGGTGTGTCAGCTATAAGAATACCAATATTTTCCCCTGGAATTGGAATGAATGTAACTTCTTCTTCTTATATAATAATAATAATAATAATAATAATAATAAAAACAAATTTTTTTTCAAAAACAAAGAAAAAAAAAACAAGCATCTTTAGTATTTACAAAAAAAAAAAATTGTTTTTATTATTATTATATAATAATAATAATAATAATAATAATAATAAAAACAATTTTTTTTTTAAACCAAAGAACAAAAAAAAACAAGCATCTTTCGTATTTACAAAAAAAAAAATTTGTTTTTATTATTATATAATAATAATAATAATAATAATAATAATAATAATAATAAAAACAAATTTTTTTTTCAAAACCAAAGAAAAAAAAACAAGCATCTTTAGTATTTACAAAAAAAAAAATTTGTTTTTATTATTATTATATAATAATAATAATAATAATAATAATAATAAAAACAAATTTTTTTTTTCAAAACCAAAGAAAAAACAAACAAGCATCTTTAGTATTTACAAAAAAAAAAAATGTTTTTATTATTATATAATAATAATAATAATAATAATAATAAAAACAATTTTTTTTTCAAAACCAAAGAAAAAAACAAGCATCTTTAGTATTTACAAAAAAAAAAATTTGTTCAGCATTCCTCAGCTTTTCATAAAATCTGATTTTTGTACAAACGATTCTAGTTCTTTTTGTTTTTGTTTTCTTGCGTTACTTTGTTTTCCTTCCAGACCACGCATGTAGCATTCATCCGAGGTCAGCATTATGTTAACACTGACCTTTGAACCCTGTGGACGTGTTATGTTGACCCGGACAGTCACTCATAAATGTGAGCCCAATGGTTTTAACATTTATTAATATGAAAACGTCTATCGTCATCTGGTTTCAGTATTTAAGATGCTGCGAGGAGCCGGATTCCGGGATGAGTAACGGCCTTACACCTGCTTTACATGTGGGCTAGGTAGATTTTTACTAAAGAATTCCAGTATATAAAATAAGTATCTTTCTATATAATTCGTTTTATTAATTAAACATTTTTGTGCTACCAGATCAGGCTGTCTGAAAATATTGGCTTCCTGACTTAAAATGCACCAAACATTAATGTTATTGTTTCTTCCTTCCCTTTGCAAAACTCAATCATGTTCTGCAAAGGCAAAAACAAGAACAACAATTTTCTTTACAAAACAACCAAACCAAACACAATGAATAAATATTTGAAGACATAAAAACTTTTAACAAAATGACTGGATTTGTCATTAAATAACCCGAAAAGGGTGGATATGCCATAAAACAAAACAATCAACCAATCTTTAATGAAGTCTAACAATTTGGTCAGATTTGTGTCGTTAAACAGGTCCTTTAGATTTTTCGAGTTGTGGTATTTCCTTCGGCTTTGTTGTAGATCCTGACAGTCTATTAATATATGTTTGACTGTAAAAGGTTCTTGACATGATACACACATTGGAGGCTCTTCACCTTTTTAATAAATGTTTGTGGGTAATATATGTATGTCCTATTACGTTAAATAATTCAAATAAGAACTAAACAAGTGTATCTTGGAGGCATGACACCCAATGCACTGTTGGATCTGTGAGGTAAATTGTAACTAACAATTGCATCGGTTAACTCTTCTCGAGAATCCAACGCTCAAACTCCTCGGCTTAATAATCAAAGTAAACTAGTTTTCTGAACTAAATTATATATATTTCTTAAAAACTAAATAAAATATCCATGAAAAATGCCAGTATACTGAAATCATATGCCCTTAATAGGGTTAAGATGAAAATTCATATACACTAAATGTACAAAAGCAAGGAAATTCCCAAATTTTTACACTTTTATTGTCATTAATTAAGGGTATGCCTACATATCAACCAAACGATTTCATTATCACATCACTACAGTATAAATCTCTATGCATGAGTGGATGAAGTGTGTGAAGTGCGCTGAAGAAAAATTCCTACCAGTAAAATGCATAGCCCTATGTGCTCGCATACCCTTAATGACAATAAAAGTGTAAAAATTTGGGAATTTCCTTGCTTTTGTACATTTAGTGTATATGAATTTTCATCTTAACCCTATTAAGGGCATATGATTTCAGTATATTGGCATTTATCATGGAATGTCACTACTTTTGTAAAGGCTATGCCTCAATACAATGCCTTCTCATAACTGATATAGTTGGTAGTTTGACTAATCAAGGTATATGGTAAACTGAAATTAAAATGCCATCAACTAGACACTAGAACCTCTATCTTTGTCAAAAATCAGCTGAATCCATCAAATGGTCGATAAGATATAGAATAAGGTTTTTGGGAATTTTCTGGAAAACTAAGGTATATGGTAAACTGAAATTAAAATGCCATCAACTAGACCCTAGAACCTCTATCTCTGTCAAAAATCAGCTGAATCCATCAAATAGTTGATGAGATACAGGGTGGCACATACGTATGTACGTACACACAGATAACATGATTTCATGATTGAACTTTCTGGATCTCTGGGTTGCCTTGACTAATGATGCTGAAATTCTACACACTTATAGAACCTATCAAATAAAAATTTTGTGTAAAGTTTTAACTAATTTGGTTTATTGGTTTTTGAGTCATGATTGATGAAAGAAATGAGATTTTCAGCATAGGCCATTCGTGAAGTCTATTAAGAGATAGAGCGCTCTCGCGCCTCCCTTAATATCCATTAATCTAGTTTAAATGGCATAGTAGTTTATTGCATAGTTTTTTTGTAATAAAAATAAACTTATCTGGATTGGTTTCTCTTATTTTGCATTTATCATACCTCTCATTTCGTAATCTGAATTATTATATAATAGGGTTTTCTTTTCACAATTATTCTTGCATTTTTTTTTTTTGCTTGGCCATAGACACTCCCTAGTGTCTGAGATATCCAGGCATGTGATGGAGTTGATGCAAGAGATGTACAATGCCAAACTCTCGTCATGTGGGTAAAACGGACACACACGTATCCGAGGCAATGACTGAATCCTTAGAAAATGACCTCCAGTCTGTAGTGAAATGGAGTCATAAATGAATGGTAACATTTAATGCTGCTAAGACAAAGTGTTAGGGGCAACCTAACAAAACAGAATAGTTATTTCCCTTGGATTAAAAAGAAAGAGTTATCGCCCTTGGATTAAAGAAGTTGTCTGCAAGAGAGATGAAAAGTAAACAGAACGACTCTCACGATCAAACAAGCATCTCGCATTCAGCGATTTTCTACATTCAATCGGTGTTTTTGTTAAATAAATCTGTTAACGGTTCAACTTCGTCCTTCCTTCATTTTTGAGTTGTAATTAAACCGATAACAATGTATAAACATTCAGACGTAACAAAGCTCCTTTCCCTCAACAACTACAAGAAACCTCTTAAACCACTGATTGCCATAGCAAATAAAACCCTACCTGAGAGTCCAGCGTTCAAACTCCTAAAAGCTTCATCCACAGACTTACTTGCTCAATAAAATTTGTTTCTCTTGAACACCTATGATGTTTTCTGAGAATGAATGACGACTCCAAGTGTACTCCTGCTCCCAGCCTTGAAACCCATATTTGTACCATTTGTATATTTTATTTATTTATTTTTTATTTATTTATTTTTTACTATTTCTATAATTTTCAGTGTTATAAATAAAGTTAAAAGTTGTATTTGCTGTTTTTGGTTGTCCAGTGCGAACACAGGCCTCACAAATATATATATATATATATAAAAATACAAAATAAATACCACCATTTGACCCCTTCTAAAATTTTAAGAAACAAAAAAGAAATTTTATTTTTTGGAATCTTTCTTGGTTGTTATTGTCACAACGTTTCAGCCGATGCAACCTCTGCACTTCTTCAGGTGCATCTTTTTTCTTTTCAGGAAATTGGGAATTTTTACGTCGAACTCTGGAACCTATACAGAACTTTAAACGGAACCCTATATTTATATCAGCTGGACCTGTGGCTTAACGGCTAAAGGTGTTGATTAACAATCAGTTGTAAGTGGCAGTCTTCTGGAGGTGGAAGGTTCAATCCTTACTACAGGCGATAATAACTAAGAATAACATAATAATGAATACTTCTATCTGGTCACGGAACAAGAACAATCTACCCTCATGGATTGAATAATGGGTGAAATGGCCCCTTTTTTGACCCCCTCCTCCCGGCCCATTTGGCATAATGGGTTGAGTGTTAGCAAATGGGTTGAGAGAATGGTGTTCAATCCTTGATAAAGTCATACCAAAGTTTTTAAAAAAAAACATTTTTTTTTTTTAAAAATAAATAAATAAAAAAAAATGGCACTTAATATTTCCTTGTTAAACACTTGGCATTATAATATAAGGATCAAGGGTAAGTGGAGCAATACAGGGAAAGAAGTGGCACTCTCCCCTACATCTAGGTGAAGTAACCAACGAAAAGGGAGCCTCGGGTTGCCCTTGACTATGCTAGATTTATTTACTGCCTCCCAAGTATGTAACACGAAGAGAAACACATGCGATAAAAAACTTTATTAACTCAACAATGTTTGCCAAAAATAAAAATTTAAAATTTAAAAAGAATAAAAATAAAATGTAATTTCACAAAATGAAAGAAGCCCTCAAATCTGCTGAAAATGAAATCTATATTTTTAAACAGACGTAATTTTAGTGAGCGGTTGTAGCAAACTTCAAATGAACCTGCATTATAATACCTGCAAGTTCACACTTTTTTGTAACTAGTCAAAGAGAACCATTTGTTAATGTAGATGCTAGCAGACTACTTCCTGTGGTGAGAATAGCTGGGAATCATTTTGGAATGCAACTGAGTTTTAGTCAGTTGACATTTAAAAATAAGTTAATCATGGATTCAAAATGAGACATGAAGAACATTTAGGTTTAGTGGATGGTGTCGGCTCAAATAGGCTAAACACCACTCGGAGAGCGGAATGAAATCGAAAATTTTGAATAGTTTTGTGCCAGACGAAACTGGTCTGTATGTAACATTTTTTAGAGTAAGAAAAATATTTGACTCCTCACGAGTTGAGGAATGAACAACCGATTTTAGGATAATACTTGCGAGAGAATATTCCGAAGCATGTTCGGCATGGGCACACTGTCCATAAAATTAGAAACAAAGGCAAGAAAAAAAAAATGGAATAAAACAGCAGAAAACTGATGTAAGAGCACTACAGCAGTGTGATTCACAAAATTAACTCTTTTCTCTCTCACACTCACCAGTGCAAAAATGACTTTTGGTCTTGTCATGGATTGACCACAATGTAACAAGGTCCCTATTTATTTGCCTCCCAAAGAGGGCAGAGTTAGACACAAGGTCGATTTTTAATGTGGGGAAAACCCAGCTCTCTCAAAACGGGTACTCTGAATTTAGACAAAAATAAAAATTGCTTAAGTCTAGAAGGATCTCTCTTTCACTGACCGAGGACAGAACAGTTGACGAACAGATAAGACACTTTGATCATAGAAGGTTCCTCAACAAATTTGGCAAAATCTTAACAATTTTCTCTTTTATTTTATTTATTTGCTGCTAGGATGCGAATGTGGAGGATGGGGTGAGGTGTACTTTTATTAGGCACGGAGGGAAGAAAGAAAGGGGGCAAAGATGCGTTTATGTAAGTACGTATTCGATTCAGATGGGTAAGTTAGCTAGTTTTAATTATAAAGTGCGATTGTAGTGCAAGTTAGGCAAGTGGATTTAAGTCATCCAGAGTCACTTTCTCCTTTCGTAAACGTGATACGTCCAATTTATTCCTTTCTCTTCTTGCTCTTCACTGGGAACATCAGGCAAACTGGAAAAAGAAAAAAAAAATTACTTCAATACGATACAGAGGTGGCTGTCAAGATGTAACATTTAGACGCGGGTGTAAAAAGTGAGGTTAAAATAGGAAATTTCCACATAAAGTTAAAATTAAGTAAAAAAGTGGAAAATTCCATTTGAAGTGAAAAGTTTAGAATTAGGACTACGTGGCAGAATATGACGTCATGAAAGGAAGTATGTGACAGAGAAATGAGATCGATTTCCCTTTTTGGGTGTACGACGTCAAAGTGATGAGACGTCGATTCCAAGGTACACCACCCCTACGAAGGTGGGTTGTGAAATTGTAATTCATCTAGATATAGATTTCTGTAAATTGCTGAACAAAGTAAACTAAACCCCAGAGGCAAATAATGAAGTTATTTGTTGTTCTTTTAAATTCCTCCAATTATTACAGCTACCAGGAAAGAAGCTGAGGCTGCCACTATTCAAGGAGTCAACTACTGTGTGTCCATAAGAGATGAACAGCAGTTTTTTGTCAACTACAGAATACCGCACGCATTGTTACAAGTTATGGTTATGCTACAGTGATCTTAAATACGAGTTATCTTTACTTTTTCGAATAATCGTTAAAATGGCTTTCTAAAATGGAAGAAAATTTTCTTTTAAATGACTAATTTAGTTCTAATAATTGTTATTAAATTAGTACCTAGTGATTTGGATAGCAGTATTAGTACTTCTGACTGTGAGGGTAAAAACTCCCCCGCCTTTTTTTTACTTATAACTAATAAAAAATAAAATATTCATCAGGATTAAATTACATAAACATATGATGGAACTATTAAAAAACATCTAAAGAAGTTCTTGGCATATTTGCTATACTTAAGAAAATTATGCTGGAAATTTGCCGATTATTTATCAAAAAAATCGTCACAAATTTTCAAAGGAGTTAATACAGACAACAAACAAAAACTTGATTTATGACTATTTAGATCAGGGGCAGGTAACTTTTTCAGAGTGAGGGCCAGATGAGACTTTTGGAAGGAGATCGCGGGCTGGAGTGAAAAACGAAATCTCAGAATTACTATATTATGTTTACAGGAATAAATTGTAGAAAAATTGTATTGAACACTCTACAAATCTAATATGTTTTCTCAGTAGACTTCTGCATGTAATGTTATAAAAGGCGCCAACGAAGAGCTATTTTGGAATCATAAAAAGTAATGACGGGGGAAGTAGCAAGTTGATCCAGCATTCGTTTTCACACACCTCACATAAGTTCTATGTTTTATGCCCTTTCCTCGTCTCTCGTTTCCTCATTGCCTCTCTCTTTCTCTTTTTCTATTTTTATCTCAGGCCGAGGATTTGAAATTAATAGTTAAAGAAAAATGAAATATACATGCATCATCGCTCACTGATATTCACACATTTTTACCCCACTGTAAATCTTAATTGAAACCTACATTTACGTCTATGTCACAAAATGGTATGAGTTTTACTGGGAGGTCCGCGGGCCGGATTGCAATAATAAAGCATAGTAGGGTGGTGGGCCGGACGCTAAGCCTTCGCGGGCCGGATGTGGCCCGCGGGCCGGAGGTTGCCCGCCCCTGATTTAAAGTGTCAAAATTAAACCAAAATCCCACACTAAGCATTCAATTAGCTTCAAATACTCTGCAACAATTAATTAATAATAAAGAAAATTCAGATATGCGTCAGTTCCCAGCAAATTTTCACTCCAATCCATCAAGATAAAAAAAGTATACACTAAATAGAATCAAAATAATTTTGAGTCCTCTTCCGTTCATCTTCTAGAAGGAAATACTGCCTTCCATTTTCTGAGCATTGTAGAGTCTGGACTACCACAATTACTTCAGTGATCGGAACATAACCTTTGTCGTCACTTTGTGGCCAGTGAAATCTATTTGTAGGACCATGAGGATACATAAACTTACAGGTCAAGTCTTTCTCTTCAGTATTAACTGAATCAATCAGTGCCAACCACCAAAAGTCATCAAATACACAGGTAAGATAATCATTTGGTTTCAAGGAAGAAATAGTTACAGGTGTGATAGAAACCTAAGAAAATGAATGAATGACTAAGGGAAGAGTAAAAAATAAAGCATAAAATAGTCATCAGGATTAAATATTAAAATCGATTGAAAGTAAAAAATTTTGCTTTAAACAACATGGACCAATATTTGCTGTATATCATTGAGGAAACAGATTTGTTCATGAAACTTGTAGTAAAAAAAGCTAATAATCCCAAAAGTGCAGGATAAAAAACAACTTTATTTCATCTACAGATGAAATTTTCTTAAACATTTCATCATAGATCTTATAGATCCTGTGTAAAGGATAAATGTATAAGAATAAGCAAACATTACTACAAAAATGAAAAGGCTTTCCTGATATAAAACTTTGAACGAATATGAATAGATTTCTTTTGAATGTTTCTGAAAGGAAAGAGAGTAGAATTTCTTTCTAACTGTAACTGCTAAGTTTTGGCACTCATTGAAGAAGTGTGTCTATACGTCTTGCTTACTTCATGCAATTTCTGCTACAAGTTTGTCGTAGCATTTTTTGTGATGCTAGTACAGTATGTCATATGAACTTACCAAGGGTCTGAAAATGTCCAGCTAACAACTGATCTGGTCTTTTGGGGGTTTTGATGACAAAACGGACTCTCTTATGTTTGATAAATCACGTTTCTCATGCATTTTCTGGTCGATTCCAAAATAATTAAGTTAAATATTTGATCTTGAAGCCTATGTCTGCACGTGTTCTTTATCTAAAAATTTATCTTTAAATTAGTACCTAGTGATTTGGGTGGCAGTATTAGTACTTCTGACTGCGAGGGTAAAAACTCCCCCGCTATTCTTTACTTATAACCAATAAAAAATATAATATTCATCAGGATTAAATTACATAAATTATATCTGTTGCTTTCTATATAAATCCTACCGTATGAAGTAAAGAGAGTTCGGGGAGAATGGGTGAGATTTTAGAAGCTAGCTGCACAACTTACCCAATAACTTCTGGAAATTCTTCAGCTTTGAATTCTGGGAAGAAAGTATCACATTCAAAATCTGCATTGATCTTGGTCAGATAGATACGACAAGGATAATCTGATGCAATGACTTCCTGCAAAAAGAAAAAAAAAAGAAAAAAATTACTGGGGATGATAATTAAATATTTTATGATTATATATGTGCATACTCCAGTGAGGACATTTCACTTGTCATGGCTGTTCTGTTTAGTGTAGAATAAGTCTCTTAGATTTATCTCACTTTGTCGGCCCCCCTTCTTGTAAGGGATTTTTTAGCCTCGACATCGGGCGAGCAGCTTCCGATGCTATCTCCCTGATCTCTCTGAGCTGCTTAGTCTACATAGAGGAATTTCTATCCACTTAAATATTCCGATATTTTAGGCATCTCCGGTAAGAAACACTACCTTTATTCTCTTTCAAAATAGAATTGAATAGCATGAGTATTATTTCTTCTATACATTTCTTTTATCTAAGCCAACTTTATTCACTCTTTTTCATCATGTGTGAATCTCCATTTTAACCGCTCGTAACTTGTGTATCTCTCCTGTCTCGTATTATCTTTATGCTCTAAATATTTTCTATTCTGCAATTCATTAGTTCACAGAGTTTTTTTTAGATTTTAGTAAACTCCTCGTTTTCTGTCTCATCGACTTTTCTGAGAATGTTTTTTTTTAAATTTCTTTTCAGGTTTTTACCTTATTTGATGAATAATAAAACCTGGGTTTAAACTACACTATGCCTCAGAGTCTTGTTTGTCGATAAAAGTTTAGACTAGCTGTCCAACAGTTACACGTAGCCATAAGACAGCATAATGGCCTTTGTGTGTTTTTTTTAAAGAAATAAATGTTTTTCCTCTTCCTTGTAATGTGTTTCTAGTTGCATGTTCTATTACATCCGTTTATTTCACTTTGAGTCTAACTGTACACCCCTAAATATTGTTTTCTACCCGGTTTATACTGATTTGATGTATTCATACCACTACTCCTCTCTTTGTTTCTAATTTGCTGTATAATATGTGCGGTTGAACTCTAAAGCCTTGATGCTGTCTGTATGCGTTTAAATTAGTGTCTCTACCCTGTGCTGAGGAGAGAATTTAATCAAATAATTAAAAAATATATCGTCTCAGAAACGATCGTACACATGTTGTTATATTAACTGATCATGTAACAAAGTTTCCATTAGATCTATGTTATAATAGCTCTGGTTGATCTGATAGGTCTACCATTGAGCTGATTCTACAGCTGTAGTATTTCTGGGCACTTTGACAATATACATGCTTTCCCCTATGATATAAGGGTTTACGAACTATTTTTCTGTCCATAGTATTACTTGTTTTACTTAAGACCTCTTCAATATATATATATATATATATATATATGAATTGGAACAAATGCATTGAAGTCATTGCCAAGGCTGTAGCAAAGAAGGTAGGCTCTCTCTACCGTGCTAGTAAACTCCTCACATCTGACATTATCCTGTATCTTTACAAAGCCACCATCTGCCCATGCATGGAGTATTGTTGTCACATCTGGGCTGGTGCATCATCCACTAGTCTCTCCCTCCTTGACAAGATCCAAAAAAGAATCGTCAACTTAATAGGTCCCTCACTATCAACCAAGCTCCAGCCCCTGTCCCATCGCCGCAATGTTGCATCCTTGTGCTTGTTTTACAAATACTTTAATGGATTGTGCTCCGATGAACTAGCTGCTCTAGTGCTCCCTCGACGTAAATACACTTGACCAACTCGACAATCAGCTAAATCCCATCCATTCACTGTAGAGGTCTCCAGATGCCCGAGCCTTCTACTTCAATAGCTTCTTTCCTCATGCTGCCGGCCTCAGGAACTCCCTCCCTGCCTCCTGTTTCCCTGACAGTATCAACATGCAGAAGTTTAAAACTAATGCAAACAGACATCTCGCTGCACAGCTCCCAACTTAGGATGACACCTAAAACCTACACCCTAATTCTCAGTAGCCTCTTACGTCTACAGTGGCGGCCTGCCTTGTTTGGGGTGAAATATGTTAAAAAATATATGGTGCTTATGCTTATCAACCCTGACATGTTAGACCGCTCTTAAAAATAAAATAGCTAAAGAAATGTATAAACTTTGTTATGTTCTTACGTGGTAGATGAAAAAAAGACTGTACACCAAAAATTATGCAAATTCATCCAGTATTTATTTAATTAGAGATAAAAAACGATTTTATCACTCGGTAGATATTTCCACCATTTTCCAGTAGTCAAGGACGATAACTCATATTTTCACGATTTCGGGGTTTGGGGTCTCCATTGTATACAAAAATATCAAAATGTACGTAAAATCATTTTTTTTAATTTTCTTATAATTTAATAACTACTGGATGAATTTGCATAATTTTTTCTGCACAATCTTATTTTCAGCTAACACGTAAGTACATAATAAAGTTTATACATTCTTTAAATATTTCAATGTCAGGGTTGATATGCATAAGCATCAAATATATATATATATATATATATATATATATATATATATAATTCAGTGTTCTAGGAGAAATAACAAGAGTGCTCAATTACTTGTGCAAGAGGATATATATTTTTTTTAATATACATTAGTATCTTCGGTTTCACGGAAACACTGGAAACTCAACCCGCAGGATTAAAGATACCAAATGTGGCCGGTTCATCAGCTGATGTTTTGATAAACACACTATTAAAACATTGTAAAATGATCTCATTTCAAGTTCATTCTATCATTTTAAGTCAGCTAACCAAATTTCTTTCTTTTTTCTATGCATTTTTTTACTGGGTTCTACTTTAAGGCGTTTAATGGTAAAAAAGATTTGGTCAACTGCTCTAACAAAAAAAACAAACTAGAATGGCCCGGAAATGGGGTATCATTTTATGTTAAATTTATATGCAAAACTGATCCCCCACTCTAAATTCTAAATTAATTGTTCTTTTGTTTCTTCATTCTGTAAAGATTTTCAGGGTGTTCACATGTAATCGTCTAAAAAAAAAAAAAAGTAGAATTTCATTTTTCTTGAGGGGAGAAGGGGGGCTGAGGCTGTTAATCTACAAATTTACCAAAATAAATTTAAAAACAAAAAAACTCAACTCACCTTGTAGGCTGAATATCCTCCAATGACAAATAATTTCTCTACTTTGTCCTTGAACTGGTCATTAGAGGTGAGAGAAATGGCTTCTTTAAGACTTTGAGCCAAATAACTGCCCTCGGCTGCTTCACTGGAGTCAGTTGGAAGGAGGAGCAAAGGATCACGAAAAGAAAAGAAAGCAATGAAAGGAATGTGTCACATAAAAATTGTTTCTCTTTTATTACAGTATAAAAATTAATTAGGTTGACACAACAAAAGATTTTTCCAGTCTGATTCTAAAAAGAAAAAAAAGAAAAATAAAAGGAAAAAGAAAAAGGAGAAAAAAAAGGAAAAAGGAGAAAAAATAGGAAAAAGATAGAAGAAAAAAAAACGGAAGAGAAAAAAAGAAAAACAGACAAAAAAAACAAAAAAAAAACGGAAGAAAAAAAAAGAAAAACGGAAGAAAAAAAAAAGAAAAACGAAAGAAAAAAAAGGAAAAACAGAAGAAAAAAAGGAAAAAGATAGAATAAATATAATCGGAAAAGAAAAAAAGTAAAATGGAATAAAAAAAAACGGAAGAAAAAGAAGAAAAACGTGAAAAAAAAAAGAAAAACGGAGGGGGGGGGGGGACAAGGGAAATGTATGATCGGAAACACATTGTTCTTTAATATGATGTTGGTTTTTGCGCTAAAAATAATGTTCCGCATGAATTGTTATTGATTAATTATAACAATACCTATTATTATGCATTGTTATTGATTAATTAATGCATGCTCACTAAAAATTATGAAAAAAAAACAAAAAAAAACCATGGATGGCGAGTTTGATAGTAATACAATTAACACACTTAGGTACAGACATGATCCCTATCTACCTTCTTTTTTTTTTTCTTTTATTCACAAGGCATATATTGCCACTGAAGCATAAGGGGCCACTGTGATGATGCCAGATTTATAAGGGGCAACCTAGGTGGGGAGTTGGGAAGCAAGATGTTTGTTCACATTACATTTAAATCTCTGCATGTTGGTATGGTTGGGGAAACAAGGAGCAGGGAGGAAATTCCAAAAGCATGCAGATAAAAGAAATAAGCTATTAGGGTAAGAAATCTTTCTGCACCTAGGGACATCTACAGAAAAGGGGTGTGATTTTACTGATAGTCGAGTGGGTCGGGGTTATTTACGTGGGGGGGGAACAAATGTAGCAAGTTCACCGGAGCACATTTCATAAAAGTACCTTTAAAACAAGCACAGAGATGCAACACTGTGGTGATGCGACAGGTGCTAGAGTTTTGCAGGCAGTGCGGGATCTGTAAAGGTACCCCACTTTGATCCTGCGTCATGGCATCAGATATAACATACGACCCCACACGCCTCTTTCTGACCCCGTGGGTATTGTCGGCCCCTCACGCACAGGTGTTTGATATCCTAGTCGCGGTGCCAAGTATAACAGATACCCCACTCTGTTCCGCGTCACGGAACCACTTTAAAACATAGTTCCCCCACTCGTATCTCGATTTCTGTACTCACGCCTCTGGTTCTCTACACAGAGATTTTGCCAGACCGTGAACACTCTCTGGCCGATCATCGTAGTGGCAAAAAAAAATATGTTGGTCAAATTTCCTCCAAAGCCGGGATGATGGCGATGATGATGATGGCTTCATTGATTCTGTGAAGGCAAGGGTTATTCAAGCAGAACAAATCAACAATAGAATGATGCAACAACTTGGCGAGGTCTTTTTGTATGAAAGTAATTATTAACGAAGATAAAAGAATTATTTTAACTTTGAAGGAAAGTCTATCTTTTGATAATGTCTTTGGCGTTCAACTATTTTGTCTCTCTGTGCGTGTGTGAATTCATTTACGATTGCAAGTTATCAATTAAGTCATTAATCTATGTTTAAGGAAAACAGTGGATTTTTCTTTTTCACGCACGCCTTTGAATCGGCGTGCGTGTTCCAGACACGACTCGCTCGTTCTGTCTCCGGGTTCTGACTGACTTTTCTCTTACTGAGAATATCCATCGCTACACTCTCTTCCTCTCTCATCCTCTTTCTCTGGGTCCCTTCTTCCTCTCTCAGGAGTTGGGAGGGGCGCGCCTCTCTCTCAACGATACAGATAAATGAGATTTCTCTCTTTGGTTTTTTTTTATTGCTATTATGATAAAACAATTATTCTTCCTCTTTTGTTGTGGAGTAAAAGGCCGTTCGCTCTAATTACAGATGACAGCTTAGATGGTTATCTTTGGCCATCAGCTTAGCCAGCCCGGCTAGTCGTAGCACTGATACACCGATCATATGTTTTTTTGTTGATGTTTATTTAGCACTCTGGTGATTATGAGATCTTGCCCAAATTCTTGGCAACATATGTTTACCGTCGGCTTTGTGTGTGGGGAGAAAAACAAGGGAAAAAAAAAAAAAAAAAAAACAGAAAATGTATGATCGGAAACACATTGTTCCTTAATATGATGTTGGTTTTTGCGCTAAAAATAATGTTCCGCATAAATTGTTATTGATTAATTATAACAAAACCTATTATAATTAATCAAAATAACAATGCATGCTCACTAAAAATTATGAAAAAAAGACAAAAAAAAACAAAAAAAAACAACAAAAAAAACATGGATGGCGAGTTTGATAGTAATACAATTAACGCACTTAGGTACAGACATGATCCCTATTTACTTTTCTTTTCTTTTTTTTTTTTTTTTTTTTTTAAATTTTGTTCACAACGCATATATTGCCACTGAAGCATAAGAGACCACTGTGATAGAGGCCAGATTCATAGGGGGCAACCTAGGTGGGGAGTTGGGCAGCAAGATGTTTGTTCACATTACATTTAAATGTCTGCATGTTGGTATGGTTGGGGAAACAAGGAGCAGGGAGGGAATTCCAAAAGTATGCAGATCAAAGAAATAAGCTATTAGGGTAAGAAATCTTTTGTCACCTAGGGACATCTACAGAAAAGGGGTGTGATTTTACTGATAGTCGAGTGGGTCGGGGGGTATTTACGTTGAGGGGGGAACAAGTGTAGTAAGTTCACCGGAGCACATTTCATGGAAGTACCTTTAAAACAAGCACAGAGATGCAACACTGCGGTGATGCGACAGGGGCTAGAGTTTTGCAGCCAGTGTGGAATCCATTAGGTTAGAAATTATTTTTTGCACCCTATCCAAGAGGGAAGCTAGTGATGTGGTAACAATACTCAATGCACTTTACTCCCCGTTATACGTTAATGTGAGGAAATCCAGCTCCCCCAAAAAGGGAAGTTTGAGACATAAATAAAAATTGTCTCAGTTTAGAAGGATTTCTTCTTCACCGATTGAAGACAAAACAGATGAAGGCCATGAAAGAGATACTGAAATAATTATTATGATCCGGACGTAGATTTTGGGAGAACAGGTAAGAGTTATTTCCCTTCAATTATGATCTTTTTGAAATTATTTAAAAATAGATTTAAACAAAAAGTTATCATCGTATGCGTTGCTGGGTGGTTAGAGAATACAAACATCACTTCTGCTTTGTTTGGAGATTAAAGTCTGGCACAGGGAACCTACCATTACATAACAAATAATCACCTTCTCTGAACAAAAAAACAACAACTCTAAAACAAATAGATATAAATGCTGACATAAAAAGTAAAGTCCTACTAAGTCACTTACAAAATGACAAAATAATAACATACAATAAAACAAAGAATTAACAAGTTTAATGTGGTTTTAACAAATCTATGGCTTTTGTACATAGATAATGTAATAAAGATGCATCATAAAACAATTAAAATGGTTCAATTATTTTCATTTATAACTAAAAAAAAAGTTATGAAGTGATTTGTGAGTGGTAACACACAAATATGAAGAAATAAAATGGATGAAAACGATTCTATGTAAATCAATAATAAATAATCTATATAATACTAAAACTCTATTGTTCTTGTATGTTTTCAACATCCGGTTGCGCATGCGTAAATAGCATCGTCTTCAATCTGTTATTCCAATTCCGTTATTCTCTATTATGATTAACGAACGCATGAAATTTTTCATTCTGGAAATTTTTAAACAATTTCATTTAATTTCATCAAATAGTTTATTTGTTTTCTTCACGGCTAAAAACATTCAACGGGAGGACTTCGTAAAGTCTGTCGCAGTTTCAAAAAAACTCCTCACTTTTAAAAAACAAAAACAAACAAACAAAAAAACAACACTCATTATTAATATCAACCATACTAGCGGTCGGTGAACGAAACCACCTCCCACTTTCCCTCTCATAGATTTCACCACTCCTACTCCCTCTGTTTTCGCTACGTACGCGAGAAAGCCTGCTGTCTCTCGGTGGCCACGGCTGTACCCCCTTCCTTTCTCAAATCGCCCTAACCAACCACTTATAATTCAGTAACTGTAATTTTAAAAAAAAACAATTATAATAAACAGAACGACTCATAGAAATCTATCTATATTCTTTTTTCATTTTAATATACTTTCATAGAAATGCTTCTGTTATGTAAAAAAAAACTATTTTCTTTATGCCACAAGTGTCACGCTCATACATGAATTCCATAGCTAATATAACAAACTGACCCAACGGGTCACGGGTGGTCTAGTTTATTATAAAATTTACAACTGAAAGCAAATTCCTTTGAAAATGAGGTTTGCTAAGTCGATGTCAGTAACGTTTCGATTTGAATTTTTCCTTCAAATATAAAAAATATTGAAAAGTATTATTAGGTGATATGTAGTCACCTGACACTATATTAATAAAATTGTGTAACCATTTCTCTCTATGTGTGTATTTCTCGCAATTGGATGACTTAAACATTATTATTCTTTGACTTACAATTCGTTTATTGAAAATCAAAAATGCAATTATGTACTAAAACAAGCTATTCAAAAATTAATCATGAAATTAAATCTACCACAATGCATTTCAGCTTCTTCGCAAACAAGACACCGATTCTAATCTTTTGTTAATAGTTGTATAAAATAAAAGTGAATTACTTTGTGATTCAACAAAATTTCTAAGAAAATTCAAATCATTTAAACTATAGAATAAAAAATCATTTCTGGCTTTAAAATATTTAGCAAATCCTCATGTATTAACATATTGAAAGTTTTGAAAGCTTCTATTTATCTTCCTCCCACAAGGTAAGATGTGACACAAGGTCGGGAAAGTGGGAAAAAACCAGCTATTTACATACAATAATTTTATAAATAGAGATTTAAACACTAGAATAGCTAACCCGTTGGGTCATACATTGAGCTCAGGTTAGATTGTTTGAATCAGACAAAAGTGAGTTTGCAAAGGAAGTTAATTTTTTTTTTAATAAAAGACAAAATCTGCTCCTTTTCCATCTCCAGTACAGCTTAAATAATATTAGTCTTTTCTTGCTGTCTCTCTTTATCAATATAGGAAGAGATGAGGAGGGTTAAAGAAAGCAGCGACAGAGAGAAATTGATCACTTATGATTGTTAAGAAAGAGAAAAATGGAAAAAGTGACAGAAGGGAGAGTGATAAACAGTGTTTAAAATAAGGGGGGGGGGGGTAAACATCATACAGTGAGATGTGGTAAAAGTGATAGACAAGACCCGAGTTAAAATGGAAGTTTTTTTTTCCAAACATAACCAAGGAATATCAAATGTTAATTAACTCAGCTTTAGTATAAGTTAGTATTATTTAGTATTAGTTATTATCAGTTATATGAGGAAACAAATGTTAATTAACTCAGCTTTAGTATTAGTTAGTATTAGTTATATAAGGAAACAAATATTAATTAACTCAGCTTTAGTATTAGTTAGTATTAGTTATATGAGGAAACAAATGTTAATTAACTCAGCTTTAGTATTAGTTAGTATTAGTTATATAAGGAAACAAATGTTAATTTACTCAGCTTTAGTATTATTTAGTATTAGTTAGTATTAGTTATATAAGGAAACAAAAGTTAATTAACTCAGCTGTAGTATTAGTTAGTATTATTTAGTATTAGTTAGTATCAGTTATATAAGAAAACAAATGTTAACTCAGCTTTAGTATTATTTAGTGTTAGTTAGTATCAGTTATATAAGAAAACAAATGTTAACTCAGCTTTAGTATTATTTAGTATTAGTTAGTATCAGTTATATAAGAAAACAAATGTTAACTCAGCTTTAGTATTATTTAGTATTAGTTAGTATCAGTTATATAAGAAAACAAATGTTAACTCAGCTTCAGTATTATTTAGTATTAGTTAGTATCAGTTATATAAGAAAACAAATGTTAACTCAGCTTTAGTATTATTTAGTATTAGTTAGTATCAGTTATATAAGGAAACAAATGTTAATTAACTCAGCTTTAGTAGTAGTTAGTATTAGTTAATATTAGTATTAGTTAGTCATAGTTTTATAACAATTTGATTCAAATTAATAATTTAATGACCAAACGATACAGTAATAATGAAATTTAATGTTTTCATAGGAAAACCAGACAATTTCATTCTCCTTATTTAAGTAGTATATGAAAAAAGTAAATAAAAAATAAATCATATCATACTTACGTCATTGTTGCGCTTAGGACAATGTTGATTCTCTTTTGGAGAGGGAAATATTTCTTTGGAATGCTCTCAAACGTTTTCCTTCCCATAATCACAGCGTTCATCTTTTCTGGAAAAATTAATGACAACCATCACAAATGGATAAAAAGCAATCAACAAATCCAAGACAACAATTATCCTTCCTCTCCCTTTCATTTGAAATAATTTTTTTTTATCGTCTGTAACCTCTTTCAAGGTGAATTATTTCTGGGAAAATGTTTCATTTTTAATCAAATTTCTTAAATTAAACGAAAGAAACAAGTTAAATTTCTTTAAATAAAAAGACAAAATCTGCTCCCTTTATTTCCAGTACAGATTAAATTATATTACTCTTTTCTTTGCTGCCTCTCTTCCTCAACATAGAAAGAAAAGAGGAAAGCGACCCCAGGGAGGGAAATTAACCATCTTTGTCGTTACGAGAGTAAGAAAAGAAAAAAGCGACAGAAGGGATAGTGATAGACAACATCTAGAAAGAGCAGGGGGAAAGAGAAACATCATTTAGTGATGAAACAAAAATCATCTAACTCCCCCTACTCCCATCATGATTCATTTAAAATCTTAACCTTCACAGAAAACTTAACCTTTTCAGTTTTTAGAGAGAACTGTCATAATAGGGAAAAGTAAGACAAGGCAAGACAAGACAAGATAGGGAGAGGAAGTGATAAGAAAAAACAAGAAAAGAGAAAGAAAGATAAAGCAAGAGAGACAGAGGGGAGGGGACAAAGAAAGAGAAATAAAATCCAGTCAAATAGCGACAAAAAAATAGTGACAAAAGTCTCTAGTGATTAGGCAAAAATCAGCTTTTTCTTATTTTTTTTTATTTTAAAAAAAAGCGGATTTCGACCAAAAAGTGGAGAACTCAAATCCATGGGAGGCTCTAGCAACTTGGGCGGAAATCCGCTTTTTCCTGGATTAAAAAAAAAATAGCGGAACTCCACTAAAAATCAGAGAACTTTCATCCGTCGTGCAATACTAATTTAAGATGGCCACCTGAAAGAATCAACAACCACTAGATGACCAACGAGTGACTATCATCATTGGAAGACGAGTCGACTCAAACACATGGGACCAACTTGCACGTGGCTATCCTCACCTTGTCTCGCTTCCATTTTTTTTTTTTTGAAAACCCGTTGCCTGTTGCTTTTTCCCAACTCCAAACATTCTTGTGTTTCCCTTCAACTGATCTTTAAAATTTTTATAAATGGTGAAGTGACTGTGTCGTGGTATTTGAATGATGCTTGAGTGGGTCTAACTTTGTAAACAAAAATATGAGAAAGAATTTGTGAATGTGCGTTAACAAACAAAAATGAGAAAGAATTTGACTGAGGAAACTTAATATGGTCAAGAATTAATTATTTACTTTTTACAATTGGAAGAAGAGGATTTACTGACATTTATAGCGGGAGCTAAAACGATAACATAATTACAGAATGTCTGTCTCCGTTGGAAACAAAGAGGACGTAACTCTCCAAATCAAACACAAGGAAAGCAACTCTGACAAGTTATCTCCCTTTAATATGTCCATTGTGAATGTTATTTTTCCAGCATGAAATGCTTCTAGCTAACAAATGACAAGAAACATTCTATACCGACCCCTACATAAAAAGGACGTCTACCATAAATCAGTTTTTAACTAATCGTACAGATCTTTTGATGTGGAGTTTTATAAAACACCAATTGCCCACCCTAACGAGAATGTCGGACAAAGCAAAAACTTAGATATATTATTCCTTTCAAAAACTTAAGTGGACTTACCTGGATTTTCTGTTTTTGTAGTGATATGGGTAAAATATGCCATTTCTTTTCTGGAAGAAAAGAAAATTTATGGCCTTAAGTTAGATGTGTTATTCTGATCAAAGAAAATTTAAAAAATGAAGGAAAAAAGAAGAAAAAGAAATTAAAATTAAAAAAAAAAACAAAGTTTAATGGTCAAAATATTTAATTGACTTTAAAATATGTAAATAGAAGAGGCGGTGAAAATATGAAAGAAAAAATCAGACACCCAACTCCGGAGGCGGTTTAAGAAGAAACAAAAAACTGGTAAATTATCCGAGTGATCTCACTTGAATCATTTTGGCCAATATTAGAGAAATGTTTATTCCTGTCCAGAAGTTAAGAAAAATTGATCCACATGTGCAGAGGGTGGAAAGCGATCTTATCCTCTTTCTTGTTGCTCTTTCAAGGTCATATTGTCTGACTGGCTGTAATTTTTGCATGGCTTTTAAAAACCCTGCTGATGGGTCTGCCAGACGTCTTTTCTGGTAGCAGTTGCATGGACTCCCAGAACACAATGAAATAAGTGACATTTACCTATCTACTGCTCTCACACATATTTTCTCTATGATCCTGGCAACACGTCTTTCTTAGTATTGAATAATGAAACAGCATTTTGAATAATGAAACAGCATTTTGAATAATGAAACAGCATTTTGAATAATGAAATGCAAAAAAATTGAATAATGAAAAACAATTGACAAAAATGAAAGTAAATTTTACAACTACAAATTTTTTTGAAGGAGTTGTAATAAATAAGTGTCAGTACTAGACTTAAAAATTTGTGATGTCACATCGCAAATTTACAAGTCGAGTACAGGCACAAATTTATTTAGAATCACTTGCTCAAGGAGAGGTCAACAGCTTAATAAAATAACAATGTCTTTGTTATGACAGGGGCGCATGTAAACGTAGGCTTTCCTTTGGTTCAAAATGGTGATGTCAAGACTTTAATAGTTGGAATTTTTTTTTTTTTCTCATCGCATGCTACTTTTAAATTTCTCAACAGAACAAATTTTATATTTTTTTTCAGAATTTTGTAGTTGAATCTTTAATAATCAAAAGAAGTTTTGACTCAAATCTAAAAAAATTAAATTATATCATGATCCCTGGGGTATGGGGGTAATTTGCAAACACAACCCTAACCCGATAGACCGGGGTGATTCGCAAACACAACCCTAACCCGACGGACCGGGGGGTGATTCGCAAACACAACCCTAACCCGACAGACCGGGGGGGGGGGGGGGGGGGATTCGCAAACACAAACCTAACCCGACGGACCAAGGGTGATTCGCAAACACAACCCTAACCCGACGGATCGGGGTGATTCGCAAACACAACCCTAACCCGATAGACCGGGGTGATTTGCAAACACAACCCTAACCCGATGGACCGGGGTGATTTGCAAACACAACCCTTACCCGACGGACCGGGGGGGTGATTCGCAAACACAACCCTAACCCGACGGACCGGGGGTGATTCGCAAACACAACCCTAACCCGACAGGCCGAAGTGATTCACAAACACAAAGGATAAGAAAGAATGAAGGAGACGAAAAGAGGTGATTTTAAACTGAATAAAAATTTATTCTCATTCATGTTTATTTAAAGAGAAGATATGAATTTATAACATCATTAAATTTTAATTGAAGTCATGATTATAATAAAAAATAATAATAATAAAAATAATGATAATAGTGATAATATTAATAACACCCTACCTGAGAGTCTAACATTCAAACACCTCGGCCTAACATTCACAGGTAACATGAATTAGAACAAATACATAGAAGACATTGCCAAAGCTGTTGCAAAGAAAATGGGCTCCCTCTACCATGCTAGAAAACTTCTCACACTTGACAGTATCCTATATCGCTACAAAGCCACCATTCGCCTATGCATGGAGTATTGTTGTCACATCTGGGCTGGTGCACCAACCACTAGTCTCTCCCTCTTAAATAGGGTCCAAAAAAGAGACCCTAATCTATCCACCAAGTTCCAGTCCCTGTCCCATCACTTCAACGTTACATCTTTGTGCTTGTTTTACAAGTACTTCAATGGAATGTGCTCCGATGAACTTGCTGCTCTGATGTCTCCTCCAAATACCAACCCGACAATTAGCTAAATCCCATCAATTCAGAGTGGAGGTCCCCAGATGCCGGAGAGCCTTCTACTCCAATAGCTTCTTTCTCTCGAGCTGCTGGCCTTTGGAACTCCGTTTCCCCCGACATGCAGAAATGTAAAACTAATGTTACCAAGCATCTCGCTGCAGAGCTCCTAATTTAGGATAACCTCCTAAACTGTCACCCTAATTCTCAGTAGCCCCATTACATCTACAGTGGCAACTTGCCTGGTTAGGGGTGAACTAAGTAAAAAAAAAAAATAAATAAATTTGAAATAAAAAAAAAAAAATTTAACTAAAAAAAAAATGGTGTAGCCACCATTTTTTAATTAAATTTTTATTTTTTTTAAATACAAAAGGAAATGGTTACTCGTTCTATCTTATGCAGTCAAAAAGTTGGTAATTGTTGGAAAATTTGTAGAATCACCCCACCAAAAAGAAGAAAAGTGAAATTCTACTTTATTTTTAGGCAATTACGTATGAAGAACACCCTGAAAAACAAAACAAACAAACAAAAATTGTTTTAGAATTTAGAATGCGGGAATTGGGGAGGAATAAATTTTGCGTATAAATTTAACGTAAAATTATCCCTCTCCCCCCACCCCATTTCTGTTGTTTTTTGCTATGGTTTTTTTATTTTACTAACTTTTCAGCATAATGCTGAAAAGTTAGTAAAATAAATATTCTACCACTAACCCTAAGTCCCAGTGGAAAACTCCCCCTCTAAAAAAAAACTCTTTAACATTATATCTAAGTGGCATGACCACCCCCCCCCCCCCAAAAAAAAAAAACGTAAAAGCACATGTAATCGCTTAAAAAAAGTACCCCCTCAAAATTTGTTAAAAAAAAAAAAACGTACAGGATTTATCTTCTCAAAAAAATTGTTAACTGCCCTAAAACGCAAGAGTGGTCCGGAAATGGGGGATCATTTTACATTAAATTTATATGTAGAATCTCAGGAGGGGGCGGATGGTGTTAATCTACAATAATACATAATCGTTTTACTTTGAATTTATGAAACTCACTTAAAACAATTTTTTTTTTAATTTGCAACATTTGTTGACACACGAAAAAAAATGATTTTCGTACATACACTGCAGTTTATTGCTTAATCTTTAAATAATAAAAAAATTCTGAAATATTTATATTTCTTAGCATGAAAAAAACAAATCTTGGCAAATGTTGTTGCTATTTATTTATCTCCCCGCGAGGGAGGAGTTAGACACAAGATCGATTTTTAATATGGGGAAAATCCAACTCCCTCAAAAAACAAGAACAAAATAAAAATCGCCTCAGTCTAGAAGGATGTTTTTTCACCGACGGATGAGAGAAGCGATGGCAAATGTAGGGCACTCCAGAAGATGACACTGCACCGCTGACTTCCGGTTTACCCTACGGTAAATTTCAAGTACGGATGATCAGAAATTATTAAAAAAAAAAAAAACCCTTTTTTTTTTAATTCATATTAATTTGACACTTCACAAATAGATTTTATTAATAATGTAAGCGATGGCAAATACAGTTGAATTGGTAAAATAGTCGAGTTTTGGATTTTCATTCGTTGGTCACTTACCGAAGATCCCAAGGTAGTTGTTTATTAATACCGATTCCTCTGTTCTTACACATTGCGCAGACGAGATCGACGTTGATACGTCGTTCAGCCATGATTTGGTTACTTTCTTCTTATTATTGTTATCTTATGAAGATGAGCGAGTCACTTTCTGGAATAGGCTGATACACACAAACTGCGTAATAACGTCTTTCCTTATCGACATCTCGTGTTAAGAATGACTTTCTAAATAATATTATTTAGAACCCCGTTCTTAACATGAGGAGGGTAGGAGGTGCATTGTTTAAAAACTATTCTATACCTTCCCCGGTTTCCAATCATTGTTTACTTTTAGATATAAAGTCCGCCCACCGGCTTCTGTTTCATGTGATAGACGGAGTCTCATAGTACAATTACATAATTCTTTGGTACTGTTTTAGATATTGACCCTAATTTCCGTGACTGCCCGGCAGCAGCAAGCCGACAGCTAACGGAAACGTCCGAGACGGCAGACGACAACAATGTAAGACGATGAATATACGAAAAAAGAAATGCATAAATTTTTATACAAAAAATGAAATAAATGAACAAACCAATAGCTGAAATAAATAAACGTTTTTTTAATTATTATTTAGGGGCGACGTACTGGCAAAAGTTAATGCACTGCTCCGGAGAGGCAATTGTACGACACAACACTTCAAAATTCATTTTCTACAAGTGCCAAGCGTCTCTTCTTCAAATCAATATCGTCTGCCAGCCTCGTTTTCGATTTCGGCAGGTCTCGGACGCTTCCGTTAGCTGTCGGCTTGCTGCTGCCGGGCAGTCACAGAAATTAGGGTCAATATCTAAAACAGTACCAATTCTTTTTCTTTTCTCTCTCTCCAATGGGCAAGTTTTTTTCTTAATTTTTTTCTTCTAGAGAACAAGTATTTTGGCAAATTTGAAGATTAACACTCTCCGCTTAATACCCCCCCCTCCCCCAAAAAAATGAGATTCTACTTTTTTGTCGGTTATTACGTGTAAACATTAACAACTTGACGGAAAGAAGTAAAAAAATAAATAAAATTAGAATTTAGAATGGGGGATCAGTTTCGTATATAAATTTAACGTAAAATAATCCCCTATTTCCAAGCCATTCAAACATGTGGAACTATTAACTACTTTTGTTTACCACTACTAACCCTAAGTCCGAGTGGCAAGATCGTGATAACACACGAAATAATCGTCTATAAAAGTAGAACCCTTTTACTAAAAAAAGACCCACAGAACCTATGGTGCGTGTTCGTTATTTGCCACCACTTGCTTTCAACTTTTTACGGGCCATTTTTTTTTCTGTGTACAATTACCTATCATGTCGCTAGCGAATTCTCGGTCTTAGTTTTTTCAAATATTTTAGATTTTCGCACAGGGGGACCAGTTTCCTATATAAATTTAACATAAACTGATCACCCACTTTATGACTTCACAATCACCGATAATCGCTAAAAAAAATTTTTTTTAAATCACACAAAAATACTGGTAATAAAAATATACAGTTCGGTTGAACATTACATTTTCGCACGATTGGTGACAGTTATTAGCTGTGATTCTGTTTAATTTTCGATTTTTGAGCGATTATCGAGACTCCACGTGACCATCTAATGTCAGCTATATTTTTTCGTCCGAGTTGACACTAGTTTTGGATTGAACTAAAAAAAAAAAAAAAAAACGCTTTAAAATAACACAAAAAAGTTTTGGGAATCTTTAATAATAGCCCTACAACTCGCGAGTCGGGTTGAAAAAAAGTTGTAGAACGTAGTCAAAAAAATGAATATGCAACAAATAAATGCGACGTACGTAGACACTGGAGATTTTCCTAGTTATCTATTCCATTTGTTTGTATGTTTACGTAGGATAAATGGCTTTTTATTAGACATGAAAAAAAAAAATTTTTTTTTCGCCAACAAAATGTTGACTTAATAAAGATGGCGTCAATAGTTGTCACGTGGTGTGTTTTTTTTTTACCGGGAGTCATAATGAAAGCGGCGTTTTTTTTTGTTGTTTTTTTGCTTTACTGAAATATGAAAAACTGGGGTTCGGTTTAGATTTAGGTTTAGGGTTAGGTTAGGGTATGAAATTTTTTACAGAAACAACAGGAGAAAAAAAAACATTACGGTGTGACGAATGAAAATAAGGTATTTTTTTACTATCCATTCCCAGCGTAGTTTACCACTTAAAAAAGTTCAAATTCTACTGTTTTTGTGCAAATACATTTAAACAGCCTAAAAAACATCCGCAAAGAAGGAATTAAAAAAAAAAATTAAATATTTAAGATTTTAGCGTGGGGGATCACTTTCCTTTATAAATTTAACGTAAAATAAGCACCCATTTCCTGGCCACTTAACATTTAACGAGACATGTAACCGACTTGAGTTTCTAATTCGAGACTGGAGATTTTCCTAGTTAGCTATTCCATTTGTTTTTATTTTTACGTAGGATAAATGGTTTTTCATTAGATATAAAAAAAAAAAATTTCTGGGCACGGATTTTTACAGCAAAAACATGGCGTCGACAGTCTTGTTTTGTAAGCCTCGTTTCGGGTTCTCGTTGTCAAGTGTGTGTGTTTTTTTAACGGGACTCATAATCAAAGCGACGTTTGTTTTTTTTAACGATCAGGGCTGGGGTTGGGGTTAGGGTTAGGGCTGGGTTAGAGTTAGGGTTAGGGCTGGAGTTAGGGTTAGGGTTAGAGTTAGGGTTAGGGTTAGGGCTGGAGTTAGAGTTAGGGTTGGGGCTGGAGTTAGAGTTAGGGTTGGGGCTGGAGTTAGAGTTAGGGTTGGGGCTGGAGTTAGAGTTAGGGTTGGGGCTGGAGTTAGAGTTAGGGTTGGGGCTGGAGTTAGGGTTGGGGCTGGAGTTAGGGTTGGGGTTAGGGCTGGAGTTAGGGTTAGGGTTAGGGCTGGAGTTAGGGTTAGGGCTGGAGTTAGGGTTAGGGTTAGGGCTGGGGTTAGGGTTAGGGCTGGAGTTAGGGTTAGGGTTTTTTTTATTAAATAAACACGTAGAAATTTAGCCAATTTGGGGTGGGGGTATTTATTTAATAAAAACACGTAGAAATTTAGCCAATTTAGTTTTCTGGGTTTTTTTTTAGGGGGGAACTCAAGTCAAAGTTTGCCCCCCCCCCCTCCAAAACAAACACGAAAATCGCTAAATTTTTACGTGTTTTTATTAAAAACTCAAGTCGGTTACATGTCTCGTTTTACGCTAACTGGCCAGAAAATGGGTGCTCATTTTACGTTACATTTATAAAGGAAAGTGAACCCCCCACTCTAAAATCTTAAATTTTTATTTTTTTTTTATTCCTTCTTTGCGGATATTTTTTTAGGCTGTTTAAATGTATTTGCACAAAAAAAGTAGAATTTGAACTTTTTTAAGGGGTAAACTGCGCTGGGAATGGATAGTAAAAATTTACCGAAAATAATATGTAAATAAAAGCACACTGACATGTAAATCAAAAGAAAATTATTTTATTCCTTTTGCTTAAAATGTAGTTTTGTTATGTTCTTCTGCTTGGCTGAAAAATGCAAAAATTGCGCTTTGACTATGAGTCCCAGTAAAAAAAAAAACAATCGAAACGAGAACGAGAGCGGCCATTAATTTTTTTTCACTTCACGTACGCTAAAACTATCAATTTATAAAAAATAGAACTTTTAACGGATTCTAATCATTAATAACTGTCACAGTTAACTTGGAAATTCAGTTTTATCGGCTACGGTAACTTTTATTTGTTGTATATTTGTTTTTTCAGCGTTTTCGTTGTAGGGCTATTCGTAAACATACCCAAAGTTTTTATCCAGGTAGGTAGAAGACTAACTTATTTTGCCTTGGGTAACATTTATTTGGTTTTTTTTTCACACCTTTGTTTTGTTGGCTCTTGTTAAAAATGCCCCAAAAAATCTTTAAATAATAAAAAAAAAAATTGTCAACAAATAACTGTTACCAAAGGCAGGAAAGGTTACTTTTTTACGGTAAATGATTTCTACGGGCCAAAGAGTTTTTTGTTTTTTTTCAAAGATTTGAATAAAACTAGTGTAGAGGCGATAATAGATGTGTGTGTGTGGGGGGGGGGGGGTATGTGTGTGTGGGTGCGTGTGTGTGTGTGGGGGTATGTGTGTGTGTAGGGGTGTGTATATGTTGGTGTGTGTATGTGGGTGTGTGTGTATGTGGGTGTGTATGGGGGGTATGTGGGTGGGTGTGGGTGTGTATGTGGGTGTGTATGTATGTGGATGTGTGTATGGGGGGGGGGGGGTGTATGTATGTGGGTGTGTGTGTGTAGGTGTGTATGTAGGTGTGTATGTGGGTGTGTGTGTATGTGGGTGTGACAATATTATTGAATGGAAAATAGTTGATTCGAAACCGGACTCTGGGGTTTCCTAGGAAGGCTTTCAGCTTATTTTGCATAAAAAAAAGACGAAAATTGATATAAAAAGAAAGGAGAGAGGAAAAGGGGGATGGTGTTGTTGCCAGGATAATGTTGAATTATCACAACATTGTTGGGTTGAAAGAATCAAACTGAGAATGGAGTTTGTTTTCTTAGAATATGAACACGTGAAAGGAATTTAAACAAAATGTTTTCTTTGCCTCGAGGTTTGAGATATGAAAAGGCGAAGGACAGAAACGAGTGACCCAGGGGCACAGCTGTTTTGCATCCTCAACGTTGAGTAGACATTAACATATTGAGATAGCCCACGCCCAGGAATTAAAATTTGTTTGTAAGAAACAAGAATTAAATTGTTTTTTATGAAGGAGGTGGGGTGTCTGCTGAATGACATTTTCCGGTGTTTTATAAATTAATACTTTTTTTCTTCTGTGAATAAGTTTCGAGGGAGAAGGAATCCTCCCACCCCCTCACTGAAGTAACAGTGGAAGATAGCAACAGATGAAGAAGAGAGGGGCAAGATAAAAATACAATTAGCCATTCTAGAATTAGAAAGGGCGGACTTGAAATACCAAATATGGCGAGAAAATAATAATGAGAATATATTTTTTTATTATGGAATTAATTCTATTGGGAGAATGGGTGGAGTCACGCCCAGTCTCAAACCATCTGGATCTCAATATAAACGAGCACAAGTTGAGATTCGAGGACTCCATTTTGCTCACCACCAGAATCCATGTCGTTAAGAGCCGGACCACTCCAGACTTAGAGTTAATATCGCCAAACCAAAATCGCTCAGAAAGTATTAAGATTTTACCATTCCGAAACACAGAGTTAGAAGTTAAAAGTGTAAAATTACCCTGCCTTGTAACGGAACAATGTTTTTTTTCTAATTCTTCTTCTAAGGAAAACCCCAACAGACGGAGTTGTTGAATTATTTTATTTTTTTCATTGTTTTGCTTGAAATGACCCCTTGCTTATCAATGGTACCAAGTTGCTGACCAGTGCCAGACAATTGCCCTCTGATCTTTAAATCACAACGTGGGAGAGCAGTGATTGCCGGACAGAACCTTTCGACCTTCAGTACAGCAACTTCTCCCGAACAGTATCATGTGACCAACCGAACTTAAGAACAGCCAGATTGATGACGTCAGTGGATGAGGAGTAGTCGAAGGGTACATATATATGTGTATGTGTGTGTGTGTGTGTTGACTCTGCATTGAGGATTCGAGATGGCAAGCTGCCACGCATGGTAGGGCAATGCTGAAGGGTTAATGTGAATTCACGGTTGATTTTGGGACACTTCATGTCACGCTACAGTGTATAATTTTTCAAAATGAGAACTTTTTGTACTTTCTGAAGAGTTCAAGGAAGACAGATCCAATATTGACTGTTGGTTGGTTGGTCTCCTATGAGTGAAACGAATTCGTAAAATAATTGCACTAAAGAGTGTCTGTTTTGAAAATGTTTTCGTGAGATAAAATAAAATCTTGGCTTTTGGAATGTAAATGAACCTTGTTTACTTATATATATATATAGTGTGTGTATTTAGGCAGCATTTTCTCATTTATGCAAACATTGTTAAAAATAACAGAATTCGTCTGTTTAATTATACCTTCTTTTTTTTTCAATTTTTCTAATGGTCTTTTTTGTTTCAAAATCAAATAAAATTTATGAATGTTGCATATGTTTCACGAACGTTTTCGATTCTTCGTAGAATTATGTCAAAAGCAAATGAACAAAAAAGTTGGAGAAATAAGAGAATTTTGGAGGTAAAATCAATTTATTATTATTATTATGTAGTAATGGGGTAAAAGACGTTTTAAGAGTGTTTCGTCTTAACCGATACAAAAAAAAAAAAAACATGGTGGCATCCCGTAAAACTCCATTTTGTGAAAATCACGCTTATTGTAGTATATTTACACATTTCAAGCGTGTCTTTCTTCAGATTACATGCGTTGTACTAAATAGATTTTAATTCGAAATGGTTCCTCATTAAATATTATTTTTAAAAATAAAACAAAAACAACTTAAAACCATTTTTATCGTCCATACAATTTTTTATCTCATTATGTTTACCCATTGTCACTTGCATTTTCTACTTACCTGTCTATTTTTTGTGTTTTAAAGTATTCTGAGTCTTGTAAACCCGACGTATTAAAGATGGCGTCGGATTTTACTCGAAGTGAAACCTCGATGTCGTAGAACAACTCAAAAATCGAAAATTATACAAAAATACAGCTACATCTAATAATAAACAGATCGGTTGAAAATTAAATTTTCGGTCGATTTGTGACAGTTATAGATTAGCTGTACTTTTGTGTCATTTTCGATTTTTTAGTTGTTCTAATGCATCGAGGTTTCACTTCGAGTAAAATCTAGCGCCATTTTGAATACGTCGGGTTTATAAGACTCAGAAGGCATAAACATGTAAATAAAAGCACTTTAAAATATTTTAAAACGCAAAAATTAGGTAAGTAGAAAAGTAACTTTTCTCGCCTTTGGTAACAGTTATTGACTTTTTTTTTGTTGTTTTCCTCTGTTGGAAATTGTTAACAATAGTCGAAATTCTTAGCCTAAAAACGAATCTTATATCAGCAAAAATATCTGAGTTTTGGATTTTCATTCGTGCGTCACTTACCGAAATCTCCAAGGTAGTTGGTTTTTTAAACCGATTCCTTTGTTCTTACACATAGCACAGATAAGATTCAGCTTGATACCTTCAACCATGGTTGGATTACTTTCTTATGATTACTATTATTCGAGTTAAAACAGAAGTCGACTTGATTTATAAAGGAAGAACGGCGAACGAAAAAGTAATACACAAGATGACATAACTTAAACCAACAACACGTGTTTTCCTGTTCTATAAAAGTGCGCCAATTTTCAGTGGGAAGATAACTCTTTGAAAATAGTAAAAGAGTTATCTCCCCTTCGGTGGGCATGTTTTTTGTTTTTCAAGTTTTATGTTGTTTGAGAACAGTGAGTTTTTATTTTCTAAATTTGAAATTTATAAAAAAGAAAATTGTTCTCGAATATTGACGGAAAAATAAAAATGAGATTCTATATTTTTCCTGTGATTACACGTCAATACCCCCCTCGGGTACAGTTTTAGTAGACGTCTCTACCTCTTATTTTTCTATTTTGTAAAGACAAAAAAAATAGTTACCCGTTCTGTGGTATGCTGATTTTACATTAAATTTATATAATAAAGTGAACTCCCGCTCTAACCGTTGACATTTCTAGGGTATATTGAAACGGATAGTTCTCAAAACGGTTTCCAAATTTTATCGACTATTTTTATCTGTATTTTATAAGCAGTGACAGGAAAAACTAATCCACCGTATTAATTTGTTGCCTGATTTTTGTGGGTTTCTTTGTTTTTATTTTGCAAATACTATTTTGTTTTCTGATGTTTGTCGATTAAATTGTATTTTTTCGGATTATTTTGTAAATGTTAATTTATTTACTGATTTTTGTCGATTTCTTTTTTATGAGGATAATTAACACGGTGGACTAATCATCAAAACTCAGAAAACAAATTAATATTTGCAAAATAAAAAAAAAAACGATAGAAAAAGAAATCCGCAAAAAATCAGACAACAAATTAATACGATGTATTAATTTGCCCTGTCACCGCATGGAAAAAAAAAACAGACAAACTATTCGATAAAACTTGGTAGCAATTTTAGAAGCTAACCGCTTCAATATACCCCATTTAAAAAAATAGGTTTTCCAGTTATTTTCCTGGGTATTGACGTATCATCGTAACAAAACAAAAAATAGAATCTTACTTTTCTGTTGACAGGCAAAAGGTGAAATTTAACCGATTTCTTTATGTGGTTAGGAGTATTAGCGCTGTGAATATTGTATAGATGGAGTCTTTAACAACTGCGACCAAGCTTTCTGAAAGGCATGCAGAGATGGCCTGCCAATCGGAGCCATATCTGATGGCATAGGCATCCAAGCCAGAAAGACGATGATAGACGGTTCTATATTACTCTTGTAGATAGAATTAGATATATCTTTGACTTCTGTCACAGTAGAGCGCATGCTTTCGTTAGCTAGTATAATAAAGAAGCGATAACTTGGATATGATTCAAGGGAAGTCACTTTGGATAATTCTGAAATCAACAAAAGTATAATAGTAAAATCAACCCACATCTCTGTGTTCATGAAAATAAGTACTTTTTTTATTTTCTGTTTCTTTTTTTTTTCCTTTTTTGTTTCTTTTTTCTGCACACGAAAATAATTTTGTTGTTTCTTTTTTCCTTTTTTGTTCCTTTTATCTTTTTCTTTTCTTTCTTTTTTTGTTTCTCTGTACATGAAAATAAATATTTTTTAAATTTTTTGTTTCTTTTTTATAATCATGATCGCAATAGCCAGCAATTGGCGGAATTTTTGGGGTCGTTATCGAAGTTCGTCTTTAGGTAACTATAAATGGAAAAAATGGGTGGAACCAACAAGAAAATAAAAAGGAGCAAATAATAAATTAGATCCAGAAATGTAACATAATACAGTTTTATTTATATTAAAAAATAAAAGTTGTTGCTTTTGTTTCCCAACCACAGGTAACAATCAAATTTTAAATAGCCCAATAAAATTAGAATTAAATTGAGCTAAAGAAAACATATGTTAAAAAAATGGAGGAAAACGTGAACTAGTCTCGCTTTTCTCCCAAAATAAAAGGACAGGCTTACTTGAAAAAAAGGCTAAAAAAGAAGCGAAATGCAATAATACAGAGTAAAAATTGTCTTTCTGAGGACTGGCTTCAAATGTCTTTTTTTTCTCTCTGTCCGATATCTTAAAAAACAAAACAAAATCTTCAAAAGGTTAAAGGTGCTTGAGCTCTCTCGCTCAAGAGTTATATAAAAAAATCTACTTTTTTTTATATTTATCCCTTCAAAGGGAATTCTTCTAGAAAAGTTCAGAGACGATTCTCTTCTTTTCTTTTAAACTGCTTCGGGTTTCAAATCTTCGGGCTTTTCTCAACCCTAATAAATTTGGTTAAAAAAACTTTTGTTTTTAACTTCTTTCAAATTAAACCCACAAAGGGTTCAAAGTTTCTTTCAAATAAAACCCACCAAGGGTTTTAATCTTCTGTTCATGAAAAGGGATTTTTTAAGGACGCTTTGTCCTTGTACATGAAAGTCTCCGGCTTCTTCAAATCATTCTTTAAAAGGGCTCTCTCAGAGTCCGAGTCTTTTAGAGAAGTTTAAACCTCAGTGTTCACTTGCTGGTGGAGTTCGGCGAAAATGTCCTTTCTTCAAGCTGGTGCGCCGAAATTTCCGAGAAAAACGCAATAAGGGGGTGCCAAAATTTCAAAAAGGGAAATGAATCTCTATCAGCCAATCAAAGGTTAGTTCCTTCCTTCTCCTACTTGTCAGAGGACTACTAATCCCCCCCCCCGTCGTCGCTGATGCCGACATGGTAGAAAGGACTATGCTGACTATGATCATGATGATGGTGATAGGTGAAAGGGAAGGACAAGCAAAGAGCTATGCTGAAAATGAGCGATAGAGAGGGACAAGCTGATCCATGGCATTGAAGATAGTAGGTCATAGAGTGACAGGGACAGCGAGTTTAAAAATCAGCAGTAAATACTGACCCCTACCACCACCATGCCCAGCGCTGCTTAATGGAGAAGAAAATAAAATTTCCCAAAAATCTGCAGTTTCATTGCATTTTACAGTTCAGAGAAGGAGGGTCTATTTCCGGTTACTTCGACTTTTTTAGTACTACCATGTTTGCTAAAAGTAAACATTTATTTAACGTCTCAGAGATAACTCAACTTGCTATAATCATTGTTTTTAATCAATTTTTTTACTACAACATGGTTTTAAGTGAGAATATATTGTTTAGGGATAGCGCCCAAAGTGACTAAAATAGGGTTTAACCATGGCCGTTGTAATATAAGGCCTGTCAACTGAGTCAAGTATTTCTTGTGACATCATTGATAGTGGGAGTAAGAACCACTATCAGTGAGGACCGGAAGTTCCCGAATGCACTAACGCACATGCGTCCATCTGTTGTCAACAAGTAATCAGAGCGAGCAGACTGAAGTCCATGGGATTATTCATTCACTTGAAAATCATTGTTAACTTGTTCCTTTTTTTTTTCAAACGTATTTCCTTTTTATAGATGTCAAGCGCGAAAGAACATAAGAAAATTACAACTTGGCCTCAAACAATTAAAGAATTGCATTAAAGTTCGATTTTCAAGTCTGAAAAAAATAAATTAGAATTTTATTTCGGGATAAAAATACAGTTTTAGACTAATTAATAAGTTTCATTGAAAATGTGTGCAACAATCCAATAAAATAAGCGAGATATTCAAACATTATATTGTAAATAAAATGTCCGTTTGAAAAAAAAATGCCCCCCCCCCAAAAAAATGATTATTTTAATTTATTACAAATTTTTACTATATAATAAACTGTTTGTTTTGCTAAAAGAAACAAAACAAAAACACACATTTTAATTTATTTAAATAAATGTTCTATTAATTAATTATTTTGTATTATTGATTTTCTGTTACTTTACTGAATTTTTAATTTTTTACCGGAAGCCAGAGGTCCTCCATGTTCTTCGCATCTGCCATCAGTTTAAACACTTTGATAAATAAAATTTTAATGAAGATTATGAAAAAAATGGAAATCACTCCAGGCAGTGCATGAAGCCAATTGATGTAAGGAGCTAAAAAAAAAAAAACCACTTCAAAGTAAAAAACAAACAAAAAAACTAGCCAACGATAAGCTTTAGATGGATATATTCCGACCCAGAAAACAGCAATTCTCCCCCTTTGTCAGAAACATTGCTCATGAAATGAGGGAAGCGAGAGTTACGAGACTGCCGAAAGTAAACCCAATGTCCACTTTCTACTCTCCTTTCTATTTAATGTGCTTATATATATATATATATATATATATATATATATATATATATATATATATATATATATAATATATATATATATATATATATATATATATATATATAATATTTATAAATAAATTTGAATTATTTATTACCTACAGACATCGATGTTTCATGCTAACGCAATTTTCAGTGCAGGAAGTTAATTCTCAACGGTCGGTGGACGCGAACTCCGATCACAAATCGCCATTGATTCGTAGTCAAGAGAGTTACCCCCCCCCCTCCATAGGGAATTAGCTAATAATTAAAGAGGAATTTAACTTTGTAAATAGCGAGTCGGCGGCTAATTTACACGAGCAGTGAAAGTGATCAACAAACTGTATTTGGATCTTGCATGAAGCTATTTGTACTGCTTGTTATTAAACTCACTCAGAGTGCCCAGCCTTTAGTAAAGGGGGCTTATAATAATATTTATAAATAAATATTAATCATTTATAACCTACAGATATCGATGTTTCATGCTAAGGCAATTTTCAGTGCAGGAAGTTAATTCTCAACGGTCGGCGGGCTCGAACTCCGATCACAAACCGCCACTGATTCGTAGTCAAGAGCGTTATTATTTTTTAACTTTTGGTAAAATTGCAGAAGGGAAATAAATATATTTTTTAACTTTTGGTAAAATTGCAGAAGGGAAATAAATATATATATTTATTTCCCTGCTGCAATTTTACCAAAAGTTAAAAAATAATAACTACCGAAAAAAAGCATATAAAAGAAGCGCACAAAATAATTTGCACGTTTAAATTTCAAAAGAGGACAACTTTGAATTTGTACCGCTACGAAAAACAGACAAAACTAGTTGTGAAAAAAATGTCTGCCTCATTTAGAAGTTAACATCTTCAATTTTTTCACCTGTAGGCAAATTTTAGCCTCAAGCTTAAAAACAAGACAGATATCTTCGGAGACGAAATAAATAAATGAATAAATTAAAAAAAAAAAATTTAAAAAACTGCGTATAGTTCGCCAAAAATATCCGGCCAAAATTTTATAGGGTGACTTTTCACCGCCCAACCTTTTTCTTGCCTTCAATACTAGAGAGTTCTCATCATTTACCGACGCAGTCAATGAGAACAAGAAAATGATTTAATTTCAACAAACTTAAACAATAAATTTATATTTTTTTAAAACCTTAATCATGAGTGAAAATATTCTTGATAAATTAATTGCTACCGTCGATTGTAAACAAGGAGCTGTGCGAAATGTTAGATTTAATAGTAAGTTATTTTTGTTATTTGTTTTCAACTGAAAATGTTTTTTCGATTAAAGTGTACTCTTTGATCCCAAGCTATCAAAAAACAAAAAAAAAATGAGGATACATCTACAGAATTTGAACCGAACTGTCTCTCTTTTTTTTTCTTTTTTTTTAACTTAAACTAACCCTAACCTCAGTTTTAGGTTTGGTTCGGTTAAAATTCTAGAGAAGCACCAAAAATTAGAATTTTTTAAAATTTAATTTCTCGTGCAAGTTTGCATCAACAACCGGGAACTACACGGAAAATGTGTAATAAATAAAGGTGCTGATATCAATCCTGAACCAGTTTTCGTGAGGTTCGACTCGGAAGCGTTCGGCTGTCCTACGCAAACGCCCGAGAGTTGACGAGCCGATTTGTACCAGACGACAATTTTTATACGGTGCTGCGTCCTATGATAATAATGTTTTGCTTTTTGTTGTTGTTGTTAGGGTTTAGGGTTAAAAATATTTATTTGATAACAGTAATTTCGCTCTGTTTTGCTTGTTTTGTTGTTTAAAAAATTGGCACATGTCTTTTCCCACAGTCCGTTTTTCACTTTTTACTGACCAGTTTTTTTTTTCTTTTTTCGGTGTACACTTACCTATCAGGCTGCTAGAGAATTCCGGGGTTTTTGGGGAAAAAAATTCAAATATTTTACATTTTAGGAGGGGGGATCAGTTTCCAATGTTAATTCAACGTAGACTGATCCCCCTCTTTTTGACCATCTCAATTTTTAAAAAAATCTATTTCTGTGTACAATTCAATTACCTATCATGTCAATAGAGAATTCCGGGGTTTTTGGAAAGAAATTTTTTTTAATTAAGATTTTAAGACGGGGGATCAGTCTTGTTCGTCTTTTACCATAGTCTGTTTTTCACAACTTTTTACGTCTTAAAATCTCAATTTAAAAAAATTTATTTCCCAAAAACCCGGAATTTTCTCGCGACATGATAGGTAATTGTAAGCAGAAGAATAATTTTAAAAATTTGAGATGGTCAAAAGTCTACGTTGAATTTACATTGAAAACTGATCCCCCGTCTTAAAATCTCAATTTTTAAAAATTTATTTCCAAAAACTCCGGAATTCTCTTCTGACATAGGTAATTGTACACCGAAAAAGATTTTTTTAAAAATTGAGATGGTCAAAAAGAGGGGGATCAGTCTACATTGAATTAACATTGGAAACTGATCCCCCTCCTAAAATGTAAAATATTTGAAAAAAAATTCCAAAAACCCAGGAATTCTATAGCAGCCTGATAGTATACCGAAAAAAGAAAAAAAAACTGGTCAGTAAAAAGTTGTGAAAAACGGACTGTGGTAAAAGACGAACATGTGCCAAAAAATTTCTTGCAAATATAACTAAAAATTATAGGACGCAGCAACGTATCAAAATAACAACAAATATTTATTTGATGACAGTAACTTCGCTATGTTTTGCTTGTTTTGTTGTTAGAAAATTTCTTGAAAATATAACTTACACAGCACCTTATCAAAATTGTCGTCTGGTACCATTCGTCTCGTCAACACTCGGGCGTTTGCGTAGGACAGCCGAACGCTTCCGAGTCGAACCTCACGAAAACTGGTTCAGGATCGATATCAGTACCTAAATAAATAAATATTTTAGAGTGGGAAATTCATTTTATAAAACTTAAAATGATCGCCCAATTCTTGACCACATAGCCTAAGTCAGAACGTAATTATTTATTTTTTATTTATTTATTTTTTCAAGTAAAAGTCTATAATTATGAACCACGGACGATAAATCGATTTCGCATTCGCAAAATTTTAGTCGAAGTTTTAAATATCGCTTTTCAATGTTTACCGTGTCCATGAGATTTGATTGTGATTTGGAAGCCTTTAAACTGTCAATTCTACAGTTTTCAAAAAAAAATGTTTAATGAATATTTTCTGTGTTTTGGCTTTTTTCTCTCTCTCTAAAAGTTTGGCTTCAAGCATTTACTATAAAGTATAATCTGGCAACCCTGAGTTCCAGAGTTCAATTCATAGGTCGGCCGGGTAAACATTCATTTTACATCTCTCAAAAGTATGATTCAACGGTTACAATCGCATATCATTTCCTTAATTTTTTGTTCCTTATGTTTTTAGAAATCGTAAACAAAAGAAAACAATAACAAATAACTTCTACCAAACGTAGTACAATTTAATTATCTACCAACCTGTATACTTTTAATGTGCTAAAATTAATTTCTTTTTATTTCAAAATTTGATTTTCTTCAAAGCTGACTTATTGACACAAGAATAAAAGGTGCTTCTGCTGTTTCATAATGTTAGCCTCTCTTAAAAAAATAGCTAAAGAAATGTATAAATCGCATTTTTTCAAGCAACAACATTTGGCCCTGGCATACACTAGAATAAATCCAGCACGATTTAGGTCCTCTTCGACATTCTGTTGAAAGAAAAACATTATTTTAGCATTTATTTGGCTGAAAACTTTCATCATCACCATCATCATAATCGGTTTTACATGCATACACTGATTTTCGAAATTTGTGAGATGAGGATTGATAATTTGTATTATTTAAGGCTCCTAAAATTCATACTAGAATTGTCTGCAACGACCCATGGTGCAACGGATAAAAGTCATAAGTAATAATTAGTTGTAAGTGACAGTCTTCTGGAGGTTGAAGGTTCAATCCTCAGTACGGGCAATACTAAGAGTACAATTATGCATTACTTAAGACTTCTACCGGGTCATGGCTGACAAAATAAGAGAAAGCTACTCCTGTTGATTAAATAAAGGGTTTCCCAAGTACAGCACGACACACCTGAGGAATGCTGGCAGTTGCATCGGCCGAAACAATTTGAGAATATCATTCTAGATGAGAACAGTAGTCTGAATAATCCATGCACTGATACACCCTTTATTGGTCCCCCAATTTATAAAATCGGGGGACTTATGTTTTGAGGCATGTCCGTCCGGATTTTTCTCCGCAACCATCCATTGAATTTCTCTGTAATTTTGCATGAAGTTGTAACTTTGGTTAGGTTAGAAAGTGACATTCTCCGATTTTTTCAAAACATATGGTTAGCCCCCCCAGGGGGTCAAAATGCCCCGAAATGGCAAAAAATGACATTTTTTGCCCCATAACTTTTCATCCATCCATTCAATTTTTCTGAAACTTGGCCAAAATGTGGAGGCAATTGTTCCTGATAGAAAATAAGTATCGCTGACCTTGAAAAAAATCTGGTTCGCGCCCCCAGGGGGTCAAAAGCCCCCAAAATGGCAAAAAATGACCCTTTTCTCCCATAACGTTTGATCCATCCATTCAATTTTTCTGAAACTTGGCCAAAATGTAGAGGCAATTGTTCTGGATATAAAATGAGTATCCTTGACCTCAGAAAAATTCTGGTTCGCGTTCCCAGGGGATCAAAGGGGGGTCAAAAATGCCCCAAATTTATTGCATTTTACACTCGCCACATCGAGTCACATACAGAGGGGGACCATGCACGCGTGGCTTGTTTACCTTGATAACTATAATGTCACATCCGAAAATTAATTTCAACTTTGATTTTTTTTTTTGTTTTACTTCTCCATAGATGATGGCCAATATTGTTTGAGTTGCGGCAGTGACAAGTCCATTAAATTATGGAATCCCCATCGGCAGTTGTTGCTTAAAACCTACTCTGGACACGGATACGAAGTCCTTGATGCACACTCTTCTGGAGACAATAGCCAGATTTGTTCCGGTGGAATGGACAAGTCTGTTATCCTTTGGGATGTTGCTTCTGGTAAATTGTTGAGAAAATATCGAGGACATGTCGGTAAGTAACACTATCCTCCGATAATGTACTTGTATGTCTGTTAGTTATATGTACATGTATGCACTGATATACTTTCTTTTTTTTTTTTTTTACTATAAGTAAAAAAAAAAAAATAGAGTATTGGTGCATACACAAAACTATAGTTGTTATATATCATAATTATGACATGGCCTTATCGTTCAGCTGTAAAGTTGTGCCCTCCCCCGTATCTTCTTTATACAAAAGTCTGTAAAGTCCTTCAAATGTGTGACATTGCTTCTTATGTTTATGTGTCTTGTGGGGATTTGCCTTTTTAACTCATCAAACTGCCACGTCACACATAAAAATGAAAATCTGCACTTGGTTTCTTCGGCTGGTGGATTCGTCTAGCGTTTTTTTTAATATTTTCTTCCGCAGGTTTCATCACAAATAAATATCGAAACAATCGGGATTTTATGTATTACTTTGATTATTCGAACTACTGTTTTCATCTTGACTGTTATTCTCACGTTTCATTCGATGTACCATCCGACCTTCTTCAGGTGTATCTTGTCGAACCCGGAAATCTGTACGGAATTTGGAACAGAACCCTTTATTTGATCCACGGGTGTAGCATGCTCTCGTTCCATCAGCCATGACTGGGAGATGTCTTCAGTAATTCGCAATTCTGTGTATCGCCCGCACCGAGGATTGAACCTTGTAGAAGTATTAAGTAATTCGCAATTGTATTCTTAGTGTTGCCTGCACTGAAGATTGAACCTTCCACTTCCCGAAGAGCGCTACCCCTGTGGATTAAATAAATGGCCCCGTTCGAAATTCCATACAGATTTCAGAGTTCGACAGAAAGATTTCTGAGTTCGATAAGTTGCACTTCAAGAAGATCGTAGGTTACATCGGCTTAAACATTGTGAGAATAACACTCAAGATGAAAATAGTAGTCCAAATAATTAAAATTATACAAATTATCAATCCTCATCTCAAAAATTCAGAAACAGGGATTTTACGTTAACATTTATTTCTGATGTATGTCGACATTATCTTATTCTCACACTCATTTTTTTATGTATAGTGGACTCCCTGATGAAGTCCCACTATTGAAGCAAAAAACAAGACGTTCTCGCTACTCGGTGTCAATGTTTGTTGTTGTTTTCGAATCAAAATCTGCTTTTGTTTTACATTTTTTTTCTAACCAACAAAACACATAATGTCGTTTGCACGGCAACTGATTAGGTTGAACTGCTTTAACTCCACCCTTGACTCCACAAACCACTCCATCCCAAATTTACCACTGCAAAGACAAGCCACACCCTATGATCTGATCATCACCCTTTCCCATGTCCTGGATATCATAAAAAAACGTTGACACCTCCAAAGCATGTGAGTCTGATCTTACCCCTGCTATAGTAATAAAGAAATGCTCTGCTGTGCTGGCCCCTGTCCTCTCCAAACTCTACAACAAAGTCCTTGTCTAATCTTGCTTCCCCGATAGCTTGATAATTGTCTCTGTGGCACCAGTGTTCAAGAATTTTAGTGAAAGAACTGACCCGCAAAATTATTTTTAAATCACAGTCATTAATTTGTTTCAAATGAACGAATATTGCAGTATTTATTCTTACCATAACCTGTTTGGGATTATACTAAATCAGAATATGGTAGTTTTAGAGTTTTAATTGGACGAATTTCCTGTATATATACAGCATAATCATGTTGACACACTGGTTATTATTAGATCACCAAAGTTTGACTTGATCAGTGCCAGATGGGTGACCATTTGGGAATCCCAGGCGCTATATGTGGGAAGACAACACTTCCCTGCAAAAAAAAAAACAGGAAATTACCTCACCGTACCGCGATTCACATGGCTTTAGCCCTGTACTAATATTAATTTAATTTTTTTTTTTAACATAATAGATGGCCAATGAATTTTTTAAGAAAGTTTGCTGAAAAAGTCACCCTTTCTTTGCTATATATTCTTCTTTCTTCCACTCTCTACACAATCTAATGTTGGCAACCACGTCTCTCCAATCAATTCTGTCCAAAGTCATTTTCCTTCTCTTAGGTTAGTTGCTTTACCCATAGCTAGGAAAAAAGTTATGAATTAATATCTTTGCCGGGGGTGTACAGGATAAACGTGTAAGGATGAACAAACACAGTACTATAAAATTGAAAAGATTTTATTGACATAAAACTGCGAAGGAATGTGAGTTGATTTCTTTTTAATGTTTCTGAAAGGAAAGAGAGTCGAGTTTCTTTTTAACTGCAACTTTTTCACTTCTATGATGACAAAGAGGCTTGAGAAAAAATCCTGCTATATTTCAAACAAACTTTTTGCATGTTTGGTAAACCACATTTCCTAAACATTATTAAAATATATTTGTATCTGGAGCCCGTGTTTGCACAAAAAAGAATATCTTTTTTTCTTGATAAGGAAATATGGTGATTTCTCCATAAGGGTATTAGTGAAAATTATGAAATTCCAGTCTGCACGCATAATCACAGCCAGTTTCTAGCAACTTTAAACCAAATATGATGATGCAGATGATATGATGATTAAACGCCACACATCACATCGATTTTAAAGTTTGTTTTTGCGAAAGGGCTATTTCCTATTTTTTACATTTAAAGAAATAACATTAACAATGGTTTAATGAGGGTAAATATTATATTGTTTATTTTTTTCGTGTGTGTGGGGGGGGGGTGCAGGGTGTTGTTTTGAATGAATTCAAATCAATATTTTTGTAAGGTTAAATTTTAAACTGCAAACAGTAAACCATTTCCTGGAAGACAATGTTTTAATCTCAGAAAATCTTTATATTATCTTTTCCAGGAACTGTCAGCTGTGTGAAATTCAATGAAGAATCTACTGTCATCCTCTCCGGATCAGTAGATGGCACAATCCGTAGCTGGGATAGTCGGAGTCGAAGAAATGATCCAATTCAGGTGGGTTCTTTCTTTGTTTAGATCCAGAGTAAATTCGGCATCCCGGTTCTGATAGCTTCTGAAAGAAATAAGTTTAGCATGACACCATACCTGACATTACTTGAACGTGCGACAAACAAAAACAAAACATGAACCCATATATTTAAAATTGACTTGGAGCAACATTAAGTTTTGGTGAAAGTTTTGTTTTGTATTCCCTTTTTATTTTTCTTATATTCCAACCATTACTTACCCTAAAGATATTTTTTAGCGAAAAATAATCAAAGCATTCTTGGACACCATATTCTCTCTCTCTCTCTGTCTCCGTCTCTCTCTCTCTGTCTCCGTCTCTCTCTCTTTCTCCCTCTCTCTCTCTCTCTCTCTAATATATATATATATCTATATATCTATATATATATATATATATATATATATATATATATAATGTGATTTTTTGAAGGCTTACCAAAGCTTTCCGTTCAGGAGATCATTCATCACCACAAAAGACTTTTTCTTTCAAAGATTATTTATTTATCATATATATCCAAATTAAAGAGTTTTTTCCTACACGTGTTTCACTACCAAGCAGGGGAATTAAGTACCTGGAGTAAGAGTTTCAACAACTGACAATACACAATGTGGTGTTACCTTAATTGAGGTCACTTAAGAAGAGAACAGAAGAAAAAAAGAAAAAATGTCTTAAAAAAGTAGCTCGTAAGATTTTCGCAGTATTGTTGCTACTAAGCAAAACAGCAAAGAATTAGTCCCAAATGCATTCAAAAGAAACAGGAACAATGTGCAAGAATACACCTTCTCATCGGGCAGCACAACGATGAAAAGCATCCCCCCCCCAAGACAAAAATAAAACAGTCAAAACAAAGTTCACCAGTTATCGTTCCAAGCCACTGATAGTATGGGCATTCCACATCTATTCCATCAGAAGAAAACACAACATAAATGTCCGTTTGGAATGCATGTGGTCATGCGAACCTTTTTTCTAGGGCTGACTTGCTCCCATTCGAGATAAACACACAACAAGGCAAATGATCAATAATCCTGCAGAAACCCCCTTTAAGAAAAAACTCCTTAAATAGTAGATACAAAATATTTATCCATAATACTGTTTCTAAAAATTTGGTTTCTATTTTAAAAATTATTCTTTATAAAAATTAATTATCCAACGTCTGGGACGTCTTTTTACATTCCGGGAAAATATTTTTTACTGCCGAGAGCTAAATGCTCTGTACCCTGTAATTGAGTATCATCGAGCTTATTTTTATTGGCTTAATCCCGGTCTTCACTGAATAAAATATCTTCTAAGTGAAAAATCTAAATATATATATATATATATATATATATATATATATAATAAACAACAACAAATATTTATTATTTGTCGCTCCTCGAAAAAGTAGAGCACTGTAATGGTAGTATTAACACAGCATGACGTCACTTGCTTTATAATGCATCGTTCCTTCTCTTAAACGAAGTAGAATGCTTAGACGTTAAGCCGCCGATAAACTGTTAAAATTATCATCGTTTATTAGCTATTTAAAATTGACCGAGCGGTTTAAGACGTCGGATTTGAATTGAAAAATACTTGTAGTTCGGGGTTTCGTATCGCATGACCGGTAGTGAATAGTAATATCTCTATGCTGATGAGTCCTGGTTTAAGGACGAAATGTATACTTACATAGATAATAAACAATAACAAATATTTATTATATATATATATATATATATATATATATATAATGATAGATAGAGAGGTTTCTGTATTTTATTTCGTTTTTGTTTCATGTGTTTGTGATCATTAAACAATTTCACTTTAAGGAATGAATCCATCTTAAAAAATAAATATACATTTGACTTTTTAATCCAATTATTTTAGTCTGCCATAAAAGGGAGAAAAAAAAGTTTCTTGATTTTTTTTTTTTGTTTCATGCGTTTGTGATCATTCAACAATTTCATTGTTGGTTTTGCCTGTAACAAATTGATGATGATTTTTTTTGTGCCAAAGATGACATTATGGACAATACATTTCTGAAACATATGTTCACAAGGATATTTGTTGATGTTGAATTTTTCAGAGCATGATTACAAAATATTGATTATGTCATAAATTTTGTATTCTACTGAGTTATAATATATGAGCTCTATTAGATTTAAAATCTTAATCATTGAGCTAAATTTCACCAGCAGTATTTACTGCTGTATCATGCAGATTTGGAATATTTTAGTTTTATATTTATATAATAAAATCGATGCTTAACTCTTTTACACATCTCTCTCTCTCTCTCTATATATATATATATATATATATATATATATATATATATATATATAAAGCTATGAAAATATATTTATGGCAATTAAGCTACACAGAGGCTCCCGCATTTTATCCCCGGGGGGAATCTTCAGGCTAAAATGAATGGAGTTATTTTTGCCGGGTGTTTTTATATACACGGCTAGCTAGTTAACCAATCAGATTCTTTGTTGTTCTCTCAGCCAATCATTGGGCTTCCCGCGAACAAAGGTCTTGTTGGTGTTACTTCCTATATCCTGTTCTATTGTTCTGTTTTCTATAGATTGGCCTATATCCTGTTTCCTTTGTTGTGTCAATATAGTGGGTGAATTTATTTTAACACGTGGTTCCTTGTATTTCTATTTTAGGTTTTAATTTTTAAATTGTTAAGTTTTTGTTTAGTTTTTTTTTATTATTTGTTTATTTATTTATCTATTGTTAGCCTAAGGTAAATTTATTTCTGTGTAAGCAGCTGTTTGCTATCTCACTTCTACAGTTTAATAGATTTCGAGGATCTTTAAAGTTTAGGATTTCAAATTTTTCATTCAGGCATAATCTACACGGGTCGTCTAAATTTCTACATGTACTACCTAGCTCTACTTACGTATCGAGCACTGTTGAAGTAAATACTGAAAATTGATACATAAAAATTATATCTCCTTATAAAATTTTATGTGGATACATGAAGTACTAATATTATATATATATATATATATATATATATATATATATATATTCAATTTTTATATTTCAAATATAAATTTTATAACAAAGTTATTATAATAGCTCAATAGTGTTAGGCTAGAGCTGTGGTAGAGCATATTTTAATGTTATTTAAAACCACATCAAATGTAGGGAAGAACAGATTCACACCATTTCCCTAAAAAATCATTTTTTTTATTACCAGCATACAATTGTTTCGGCCTACCACCAAGACATTTATAATGTTCAAGTATTCAAAGCATTTATTTCTTGGGGCGGCTATCCTCAGTGCTTGTAAAAAAGGATGTAATCGTCCAGGTAGGAAAAACCTAGATTACAGTCTATTTTTTTTGGGTTTTTTTTTTACAAATGGAGCAGTTTACTTCAGTAGATTTGAATCGCGACATCCACATGCCATGTGCATTTCTCAGTGTTGTTTTTTTTTAATCATTCGTCATTGACTTAGATATCACATATAAATTAAATGTTTTTACTGGCCGTTGTTTTGTGGTTCTGATCTTTTATTCCCTTTCATCTAAGCATTGAGCATCAATTTTCCTTATTTTTGTATATCTTTTCTTCAAAGTTTATAATTACCATATAATAGTAGTCCCATAGTCATTTCCATTTTCCTGTCGGCAGAAAGTAAACAAACCCAACCGTGCGAACCGTTCGTAAATAACTAGATCTATCATTCTTGTCTTAATTATAATATGGTGTAAATAATACTATAATATGTAAATCTAATTTGTCTTGTATATCCCTTATTTTATTTTAAAAGTATTCTATTAGAATATATATATATATATATATATATATATATATATATATATATATTCTAGTCCTATATCTGTGTGTTTTGTTCTTCCGTTATGTATCTCACCGTGACCTTAGCAAAGGTCATTATGATACAGATTCTCGATTACAATTTTCTCTTTGAATTAAATACGATAAAATATATTTATTTTAAAAAAATTTTTAATCACAAATATTTTAATATAATTATTATAATTATAATTATAATTGACTTTTTCATTTAACAGTGGTCACATTCCGATATTTACTTCCTGTCCGTGATCGGTAAATGAACATCCTCATCAATACACGCTATATATACATAAACCTCTTATATATATATGTGCAATGCTGTAGATGCATTAGTGGAATGCATAGATGCATGATACTGATAGCAGGCCTGCAATGGGAAAATATTAAGCTTAGAGAAAACACAAAAAGTGAACCGGTGTCTTGGAAATAATTAGATACATGGTTCTCTGCTGTAATTGCAAGCTACTTGAGATTTTGGAAAAGTTATGTAATTGTGAGCCACTTGAGATTTTGCAAAAGTTATGTAATTGTGAGCCACTTGAAATTTTGCAAAAGTTATGTAATTGCGAGCCACTTGAGATTTTGCAAAAGTTATGTTCATTAAAAATTGTGCGCCCCCCCCCCACCCCACCCATGGCCAGTCAGCTTTTAGGTCCATAGATTAACAGCTGATAAATCTTGCATTCTGTCACGGTGTGGTCCAATTGATATCTATATATATTCCAGCAAAATGGACAGAGGGTTCAATTTTGGTCTCCTCTTTCTCTGGGAGACAGAGTGGCCTTTGGAGCTGGTTGTGGGAAGATGTAAAATACCCTAAATTTGATTTTTACGTTTATCAAAAATCTTCTCAATAATTTTCCCTAATCTTTTGTGATGATACTTATATTTAAACAAGAGTTTTTATTTGGAAATGCGTTTTTCATATCTGCCCTCATCTGTATAAGCACCAAATTTCATTTTTTTTCTCTTTATTTGCAGACTATGAATGAAGCAAAAGACAGTGTAACATCAATACAAGTCTCAGACCATGAAATCTTGTCTGGATCGGGCGACTGTCGGATTCGGCGTTATGATTTACGGATTGGACGTATGTTTTGTGATTATGTTGGAAGTGAGTAGAAGATCAAAAACACTGAAATTTTAAATAATGTATGACCATCCCCTAACCCAACACAAACTTGGGTTAATGTGAGCGGAAAGTAAATCCCATCATTCCTTTTAGAAAGGCCGCACTTTATCACAACGTCACATGTGGCTGGATGATTTTTGTCAACATGGCCTCCAATTAAGTCATCCTGTGACGTGTTGAGGTCATTTAAAGAATCGCTCTCATGGTTTGAAACCAATAGTCATGACTGATTAAAAAAATGTATATCTTATTTAATTATTATAATGCTCTGCCTGAGAAGGCATCGAGCACTATATATAAGTGTAAATCTGAAATTTTAAGCCGGTTTCAGAGGTAGCTACTCATGAACTATCAATATATATATTATAATGTAATAATTACATATCTATTTATTTTTTATTTTAACTTTTTAAAATGGTTTTATGGAAATCACTCCAGACAAGGTATGAAGCCACTTGATGTAAGGAGCTAACAAGAAAAAAATATGATTATTGCAAAGACAGGAGATGTCTATTGACCTTAGTCTTGAAAAGACAAAGGCTATAGGTAGGAGGAAAACAGTCAGCAGGAAAAGAGTTCCACAAGCCTGCAGTTCTTGGAAAGAAGCTACTGAAATAGGAAGCTGTATTACAATGAGGTATCAAAACAACAAATTGATGGAGACCACTAGACCAATAAGCTGGAATAAAGGAAGCGGGGAATAGATCACACAATTCTGAAAAACATGTGCCATAATAGTATTTATAGAAAATATTGAGACTAGCAACATCACGTTTGTGAAAGAGAGGGTGCAGAGAAGAAGAAAGGGTAGAGCCAATCAAATTACAGATGCGTTTCTCCACCTTATCAAGAACATTCAAATGGGACAGAGATTCACAAGCCCAAATATGACAACAGTACTCCATATATGCTCTTTAATTATATTTGTGTGTTTCAGTAGTGCTCAGGAGCCATACTGATTTTCTTTTTTCTTTCCTCACAAAAAAATGGAATTTCTATACAAAGATAGCAGAAGGGGGATTGGATTTAATAGGGCTCTGTAGGCCTCTTTAATTTTAAAAGTGCTCATTATCATAGATAGAGCGGGTGTTTGGGAAATACCGGTACCATGGGATGGCCAGGAAGACTCTTACAACTGCGTCTCCTTCCTTCCTTCATTCATTCCTTCCTTCTTTAACACTTCAACAATTCCAAACCGACAATTATTCTAAACATTAAATTTGTACGTTCTGTCGGATGTTGACAAATTTTAATTGATTATTTTATATTTCTCCCGGGCAACGCCGGTGGACGGGTCCAGCTAGTCTACATTAAAGAAACCAAAAGAGAAAAAAGTCAAAAATAAATTTTTCTTCAGATAATTTAGTAGTTCAGAGTTTTCCGTATCATTTAGGCTGCAGTATGGAACGTGCTCATCTCAGTTGTGCTCGTGATGCCCCATCTTACCATGGTAGCCCAGACACCCTATGCCTCTGCATAAATGTTTGAGCTGAACCCAATCATGATGGCGGAAGCTTGCCATCTGGAAGGTCGGTGGACCATTGACTCAGGTAGGGAAGGAGTTGGTTCGGTACTGGAAGCTCTGGAAGTGGTCGGTTGTCATCTACATCCTGAAGGTTGTACCATGAGCACAGTCTACAAATGGGCTCCCGGACATGCATCATTTCGTGGCATAGATAGGTTCGGGCTTTCAGAGCTGCTCAGAATCTCTGCATAACGATTCTCTCACCGTAAGAGACCAGACAAGAAAGCATGACAACCGACTATATTGTCACATAAATAAATAGAATACACCTAATAAGAGTTTTACTTAGCACAGCTGATTCCATAGTCTGCCATGGTATCCATTAGGCCATATATAACCCAACAGACGTATGCATCGTGTCTATTATCTGATTTGATAGAAACAAAATTGCTGGATATTTTAATTTTTTTTATTCCTTCTCGTTTCAGAAACGGTAACCTGTGTCAATTTCACACGTGATGACCAATGCATTTTGGTCAGTTCATTGGACGGAGTTGTCCGTCTTTTTGACAAACAGACAGGAGAATTATTAAATGAGTGAGTGTAAAAAAAAACCTTTTGACTTTAAAAAAACTCTTAAATAAAACCCTTTTGACCGTCTCGGGGCGAAATATTGAATTAAATGATGACTTCTTGGTTGAAATTTGCTTATTTCCATTATTGTTACCTATAAATTCTGTTGGAGTATCATCCTCTAAATATACATCACATAAACATCGTCTTGAAACAGCTGTAAACAGCTTTAATAATTATTTAATTTTATTTTTAATTATTGCAAAATTATTTAAATCGTACAAAAATATATATATATTTGTTTTCATTTTACTTCAGTCGAAGTTCTCAGAAATCAAGGGGGCCCCTTTCTTGGGTTAACACTTAATTTCTATATGAAATACATAGATATACGAGTGTTCAAACGTTGAGTTAGTAAAGAAGTGAAGAACATTAATTTTCCTCTCCCCAATTATGTTATAGTTTACTTTTATTGTGGTCTTTTCTGACTTTTGCTGGATTCCAGGACAAGAATTCATCTTGTCTGGTGGAGTATTCAGCTAAATGCTGTTAGTTAAGGTAACATTACTAGAAGGTGCATCATTCCTTGTATGAGCCAGTGTATAGCTTTTGGGCTTCGAATACTATGTTATTTTGAATATTTGGTCAGGGTTTACTTGGCGGGTGAAATATCCTCATTTCAGGTGGTCCTGACAAACCTTTGCACAGAGGGACAGAATACACTCTACTGTAGGTTATTAAAACTCTGTGTGTATACTAACTGTATCTATCAGGCATTGCCTAGGATTCTTTTTACTTTCATTTTTATTTCACTCATTGCTTCACCTCACCCTTTTTTTGTCTTTTCTTAAATTATTTTCTTGTAATAAAATATTTACATTTTTGGAAATATAATTAAACTAGTAGGGTTATCCGGCGTTGCCAGGGCAAAAGTGTAACATATTTCTGTTAAAACTTCTATCTCTCTTTCCCCTCCCCGGTTTCCCCCTCCCTCTCCCCACCCTCTTTCTTCTCTGCCCAGCGCATTCCTCTTTCTCTCTCTGGACATACACACATACACACATACACATGCACACAGACAACTCCTTTTTATAGATTTCTATAGGAATAAGTCAGCCTCAGGGAAGTAACTCCTTTATTAAAAAAATCAGAGTTACTTCCCTTTTGTTAGTACACAAAATAAATGGAAAACCGACCCCCCTTCCCCTGATGAATCTGGTGTACGAGCGAAAAAGTGGACATCTTTCTTTTTAATTAAATAGATAAGAAACCAAAATGCATTCTGGTAGATTTCTAAGAAATTAAATTATTTTTTGAATAGGATTTTTAATATTTTTTTGATTGTATTTTTTATTTCAATAAATATTTGATTATTATGTTTCGGAATTTTTGAGATGAGGGTTGATAATTTGTAGAATTTGGTATATTCGGACTACTGTTCTCATCTTGGGTGTTTCTATCACAACGTTTCGAAATTCTGTCCAGATTCCCGAGTTCGACAAGGTATCCCTGAAGAAACGTTGTGATAGAAACACCCAAGATGAGAACAGTAGTCCGAATATCCCAAATTCTACAAATATTTGATTAATAGTAAACAAAAATAATTCGATGTGTAATTATCAAAGTTACGTTGAGGTGAGAAACACACACACACACACACACACACACACACGTCATAATTTTATTAGTATAGGAGATATATAGGTGTGTGTGTGTGTGTGTGTGTGTGTGTGTGACTATATTTATATATGATTCTTATTTTTTCCTTCCCTCCAGATACAAAGGTCACAAGAATACCGAATACAAAATTGACAGTTGTATGAATGATAAAGATGACTATGTCCTCAGTGGTTCGGAAGATGGTTTCGTTTACATGTGGGATCTTGTTGAAGTAAGTTTAAAACTAAAAAATAGCATTGTACACTTTTCGGTGATATTGGTGGTTGTTGGGCAAATTGGACTTCTACGCAGATCTCACGCAGATCGTGCCTCATGAGTGGTCTGCATGAAGTTCTCCTAGTTGGCCATGGATATTTATTATATCTGCAAGACTCGACCCTCCAGGCCTAGTATATATATATATATATCTAAATGAATAAATGTGAAAGATGTTTTCATCTATCCTAACTATATTAACATCAAAACAAGCTATGCTTATTTTATTCTATGATACAAAATACACTTTTAAAATACTGTATGTATATATATATAGGCAACTTCAAATACATTTAGGTCTTCTTAATTTGCATATTTATTTCATAAACAGCTTCTAATAAATTAATATTCTGTAATATACAGTTGTAATTTTGCATTCTCATATTTCTTATATATACGCAATATTTTCGTCGATAGTAAAACGTCTAAAGTCGCTGGGATACTGAGAACAGATAATACACTTTGATCTTTATCAAAAGGCCAAGTAACCATGAAACCATATTTATGGTTAGGCATTTTTAAATGAATGAAAAAAAAATTCTGATTTAATCCATTATTGTATTATTTTTGAATGCGGGTGGGTAGTGTACTACCAATTCTGTTGTCATAAGATCGTCCTCCCACGAATTATCTCCTTCTTTTCAAGGGGATGGGGTAATCTTCCCATGTAATACATCCTCATAATATCTGTTCTGGTGTCATGAGGCCATCTTCCCAGGGACTACCGTCTCCTTTTTGTGGGGGGTGGGGGGGATAGTATCTGTTCTGTTTCCATGATACCATACTCACAGACATTACCGTCTCCTTTTATGAGAGCGATTATACCAGGCATTACCTTCCTTTTATTGAGAGAGGCAATATAGTATATGTTCGTTCCTCATGATACCATTCTTCCATGATTATCTTCTGCGTTTGGAGAGGGGGGGGGGTAGTGTACTATCTGTATTATTATGATATCATCCTCCCAAGCAATAACTCCTCCTTTTTAGACGGGGTGTGGCATTCGTCATAATATTATATTCTCAAAAATGCGACCAGAGGGAGAATATTCTTGCTAGTATATATATATAAAGCCATGATAGGAAAGCCATGGATGTGGATTCCGTCAGGCCTCACCCAAAACAAGAATGGAGGGGAAGACTTAGATCGAGATTAGACAATCAAGCCCCATTAATTGTGGTCTGATTCAACAAATAAACCAGTTGATGATGATGATATATATGGGCCCAAATTCTAGTATTATTATATATTAAGTTTTTGACGCCAATACATAGTTAAAGCAAAAGACATTTTTTTGGACTATTAAAAGAATTTCCAATGTTATCGATAATGTTTGACCATTTATTTATTTTTATTATCGCTTATGTTTGAATCCGTGTTTTGAAACGTGACGTAAATCATAAATCTATAATGCTACATTAAACCTATAATTATTTTGTTATGGTAATGTTTTAAGATCTATTTATAAGAAAATCTAAATAACTCAGTTCATAGAACCTCAGACTGAAGATCTCAAGGTTTCAGTTTCGATTTCCGGTCATGGCCTTCGCTTTATTTGTTTTGAATTTATTATTTAGTATTAATGCAATATTTTCCATTTATTGTGACTGACAGACACACACACACACACACAGAAAGTGCCCTTTATATTATGAGTGGATTGCAAATTTTTACACCCGGCACTCAGAGCAGCAAGTCCCAGACATTTCATACGAAGTTGGGGAAGGTTTGGTCCAGAACACAGAAAGAAATGGTGGTTATGCAGAAGCAACATTGCTTTCTCTACTTTATGGATTTGTGGTTCCTCGCTTGACATGTCCTTGCTTGCCACATGCAGAGGCAGAGATGACCAGAGGACGACGGATCCTGATGTCGACTCCTCTTGTATATTCACCAGAGCCCTGTTAGCCGGGTAGCTCTGACACTATCACACTGCCACCATCCCTACCACGGTGAAGAAGGATCGGACTTTGGAGAAGTGCTGATGCTGGTAGTATGCGTGTAAGGTGTGGGGATAGTTCCCAAGTTCAATGCATCCTGATTAATCGGGGTGTCATTGAGGTTGGTTAGAACACCATATGGGAAATAGATAGTTGATTGACTCAATAAAATAAATATTTTTCAAATAATTTTCAATTAATATTTTTACTAGTATTCATGATTGATTGGCACGACCCCGTGGAAATTCCATGGTGCTTTCTACATCAATCTGTATAATTGACTGTTAATAATAATATTCCTTATGTCTGTTAGGCTCAGTACTATTAAGAATAAAAATGACTCTTCTTCTGTAAAAATAATTGTTATTCTCAGGTAAATATTCTTTAAATAAATGAATATGTCTCTTTTTAGTTATTTATTTAAAATTCTAGCAATTAAATTCCTTTTAAAGCAATAAATGTTCTGTCTTCTTGCCGTAAAAATAATTGGCAGATAAATATTCTTCAAATGAATAAAAATGAATGTCACTTTTTGAAATGCATTTATTCAAAATTATCATGTTTGATTTTGGAACAATTCATTTTAAAATGAGTAAAGTCGGAATTTTTTTTACTTAACGAAATAAGATTAATCACTAATTACCGTCTTTGCTGATCGGACGCTCTCATTTTTTTAATGGGTGTGAAAGGTGATAACATACGTACGTATATTATTATATAGATGTTCGAAAATCATATAAGTGCCTGATTGGATGAGCCGCTTGTGAGAATAAGATATACAGGGTGGGCCAAAATAAGGGTCCTATCTTTAAATTTGAATAACTTGAATTTGAATAACTTCCACAAAATAAAAGTTAAACTCACCAAACTTTATGTGTGTGTAGACTGACCCTTCCGAGATTTTTTGAAATAAACAAAACAAATTTTAGCCGAAAAACACTTCTTAAAACTTACAAAAACTAAAGTATTGTTTTTTACACTGTTTTGAGTTTTTTAAGCAAAAATAATGTTTTCTAAATGAGGGTACGTTCCTTAGGGCTAATACGGCTCATGCTTGCTTCGGAAAGGGTCCTTTATATATTCTAAAAAAAAAATTTTTTTTAAATCGATAAATAAAAAAGTTATGAATTTTTAAAAATAGGACCCTTATTTTTGCCCACCCTGTATAAGTAACATTTTTGTCAGTTATTTTTAAAAGATTTCATAAAGATCTTACACGATTTTGTAGCTTGCTACTGGGTAACAAGCTACTATTTGATCAATATCAGCTGGGTCACCTGAGTGAGGTGGACTGATGTGTCAAAAAAACAAACCCCCTAATGATCTTAGACATACAACATACCTACAATGTTTTCTACATGGCCATATTAAAATCTGTAACACTAGTAAAAACAGTAGATATAATTTTGTAGCTTGCTACTGGGTAACAAGCTATTATTTGATCAATATTAGCTGGGTCACATGAGTGATGTCGCAAAAAAAACAAACCCCTCATGATCTTAGACATGCAACATACCTACAATGTTTTCTACATGGCCATATTAAAACATGTAACGCTAGTAAAAACAGTAGATATAATTTTACATTCTTTGTTAAAAAGAAATAAATAATACACAATTTTTTACATATATTTTGAATCATTTTTCAATGAAAATAATTTTGTTCTTCTTTCTCTCAGGCAAAAGTGAAAAAGAAACTCTACCATGAAACCAACCGTCCGATTCATTCGTTGTCTCATCATCCGAAAAAAGTGTGCTTGTTGACAGCATCTGGTGGAAACATTTACTTGTGGTCTTCACCTTATGAGGATACTGACCAGTGATACACAGACCAAGATGAAGAAGGGAGCTAATGAAGAACAGAGCTGACCTTATAAGCATTTCTTTATGAAAATCACCCTTTTTGGGGAGGTTAAGAGATGCCCTAGTAGTAGTAGGGCTACTTCAGTCATAACTGATTATGGAAATTGTACCCGAGGAGCTCATGGTGCTGTGGCTTGAACAGCATCATCTCTGACCGGTGAGTCCAATGCGGGAGCGGGAATCTATGCTGCACAAAGAGCAAGTTTGTTGGTTGCAAGGGGATCTCTGTGTTTGTTTTCTTTCCGCTTGGCTCTTTTTTCTTCTTCCAAGTTCATCACCTTGTCTTCGTCCTTCCTCAGCTGTTTGTGGATCAGACAGCACAACCTGCTGCAGTCGGCTGCAACCCTAATCTAATATATAAAGTACAGCTAGTCTTTTTTTTAAATGTTTGTCATCCATAGCTTTCTTCCTAAAAAATCAACGTTTGATTCTGATTCGTCAGTTCTTTTGGTGGATTGTTACAGCATGTTAAGGACAAACATAATGCTATTTAATTCCTTCCAGAAAATACTCTGATGGGTCGGAATTATTTTCATATGGACGCCATCTTTTAAAAAAGGACGTAACTCTGTATTCATCAATGCAGAGTTACTTCCCTTTGGAGCCAAAAAACTACTATTTTGGGGAAAAGCTAGCATAGTTTAAAAAACAAAACAAAAATAAATTTCAAGTAAAAACACTACGGGGCAACGTAACGCCAGGTAGGCAAAACTAGTAGATTATAATCTGTTACATTTCTCCAGCTCTCCTGACTACTAGCCTAGTTTAATAATACTAAGCCAGCAGTGATAATGATATATTAACATATACTCTCTATGTCCTATCCTGGTCTCTTTCACTCATTCCTTTTCTCACTGTTGTTTTCTTTGTTTCTTTTTCTGCTGGTTTCTTGACACAAACGGTTTTTCCATTTAACGCATTAATAGACGTCTACCTTAGCATGACTGCAGGTTGATTGTTAGTAGTATTATTTACCCACTACGAATTTTCACATGAGTCGTTATCAGTGATTGCTCACTGGCAATAACAAGTGGTGTTCCCTGGAGTCTCCCCAGATTTCCAGGACTCTCCACCTCTTTTGATAATCATTGAAAATCAGTTTGCATTATCACAACAGCCGTTTAACATTGGTTTCTCGCCAAAAACAACTATTGACCTTCTCTGAAACTTGAGTGGCAATAAGCCTCCCCAAGATACCAATACTCTCTGCACCTTTAAAGTGTAGGACTGGATAGTGGTCTCCCTCCTTGGTCTTTCTATCCTCCTTGACCCTTCATGACGATGCCACCACATGCGTGTGTGTGTGTGTGCTTTTGTTTTGTTTGTTTGTTTTTTTTTGGGGGGGGGGGTAGCAGATTATAAGATTGCTAACAAATTCAGTTCCCTTGTTTTTGTACAATATTCTTTCTCTATTTTTCTGGTTTAATTTCTATTTCAACTTACCTGTAGTTGGTTGGCGTTACTTCGTACTATGGGTTGGGTTCCTTGCTATTTCAGCTGTTTTTATCAGTTCCATGCATTGTATGGTGTAAATACTCCCTTTCATTTCAATTTCTCAGAGTCTTTTTTCCAAGGTTTTCGGAACTGATTATTATTATGATTACTACTACTACTACTACAACAACAGAGAGAGAGAGAGAAGCTAGTATTCCAGATAACTGAATAAAAAGTATGTCATTTTTTAATTTATTTATTTGTTTGTTATGCCCCCTTGGACATTTCCCCTTTAACTATCTTCTCAATTCAACTGTTAAAAAAATAATAATTAAATTCTTAGTACAATATCGATATCCAGATCAAATTCTGTTCAATATTTTATTTGATAACTACCAAAAGTGCCTCCTCAATTTCTCCCTCCTACAACTTTCTCTCAATGTATCCAACCTCATCATAAACTGATCCACACTATTGCTGTTCTTAATCTGATCTGGCAACTTATTCCAAAAACATATTCCTCTGTGAGCAAAAAAAATTAACTGGTTAACAGATCTAGCTTTTGAAAACTGCCTTGACAATAACCTTCCAGATCTAGGAGAAATACTAAAAAACTACCACCATAGTTAGAAATGCCATTAATTATCTTGAAAGTCTCAATCATATCACCTCTCATTCTTCTCTCCAGCAAAGTAGTCAATCCCAATTTGTCCAATCTCTTCCTGTAACTGTACTCCTTTACTTTACTTTTTGATCAATTCATAACTATACAAGTCTGATTATCATAAATAAATGCTTCTGAGTTGTTCTGAAGGGTTCAGTAGAAAATTTACAGAAATGTTACCAATTATGACAAACGATATCCGTGTTGTATCTATAAAAATATAATTGTCTATCTTTATTGCTTAAGTTGCAACAAATGGGTAGAGTGAGTGAAAGATGAAAAGGTTTGCTGTGCACAAACAAGAATTGATGGGAGACAAACTTTCAGTTAAACCAGTCATTCTGCTCAGATCAGGAATCGGACAAGGGTTAAATAACATTTGGGACACTTAATCAACTTCACGTCGCCTTCCTCACGAGACTAATGTTTATCACAACTCTTGGTTCGACACTCGTGTCTCTTGCCAAGACTTGCAGTATCAAATGTGATCATTTACCAGGAAAAGTTCCCGGTCTGAAGAGAGAGAATTTCAAATAAAGATAAACTGCTACTCCAATTCTTAAACCAGTTACAAATGCAAAATTGAGTCAAAATTATTTCAGAGCTGCAGACTTTTTTTTTTAATAAAAATAAAATCTTATTTTTCTACATTCACTTCTGTGTTCATTTATTTCTATATTTAAAAAAAAAAATTTTTTTTAAATAAAAATAAAATCTTATTTTTCTACATTCACTTCTGTGTTCATTTATTTCTATTTAAAAAAAAAATTTTTTTAAATAATATAAAATCTTATTTTTCTACATTCACTTTTGTGTTCATTTATTTCTATTTTTAATTTTTATTTTTTTTTTAAATAAAAATAAAATTTTATTTTTCTACATTCACTTCTGTGTTCATTTATTTCTATTTTTTTTTTTTAAATAAAAATAAAATCTTATTTTTCTACATTCACTTCTGTGTTCATTTATTTCTATTTAAAAAAAAATTTTTTTTAAATAATATAAAATCTTATTTTTCTACATTCACTTTTGTGTTCATTTATTTCTATTTTTTATTTTTCTTTTTCTTTTTAAATAAAAATAAAATTTTATTTTTCTACATTCACTTCATTTATTTCTATTTTTTTAAATAAAAATAAAATCTTATTTTTCTACATTCACTTCTGTGTTCATTTATTTCTCTATTTTTTTTTATTTTGAGGCATCGAAAAGGTCCTGTCGTTGGTTTGCCACATTTAAGTTTGAAACAGCAATTTCATCGCTAAATGAACACATCTGTAGAATACCTCTTCATCTTTTATACAAAGTGCGGACTTTTATTTATCTCTCATGTCTGTCATCATTATTTCATTTGTGATATTCAGTTGAAGTTGAATTTTGATTCGACTGTAAGATTATGCCCCTTGTTCTTTACTCATTTCAAAATGCGAAAGGTGTTTCAGCAAATTGAAGAATTGAAACCAGAAAGGTGCTTAGTTGGCTTCTCTAAACCCTAACTCGAACCCTAACCAGAAAGGTGCTTAGTTGGCTCCTCTAAACCCTAACCAGAAAGGTGCTTAGTTGGCTCCTCTAAACCCTAACCAGAAAGGTGCTTAGTTGGCTCCTCTAAACCCTAACCCTAACCAGAAAGGTGCTTAGTTGGCTCCTCTAAACCCTAACCCTAACCAGAAAGGTGCTTAGTTGGCTCCTCTAAACCCTAACCAGAAAGGTGCTTAGTTGGCTCCTCTAAACCCTAACCAGAAAGGTGCTTAGTTGGCTCCTCTAAACCCTAACCCTAACCAGAAAGGTGCTTAGTTGGCTCCTCTAAACCCTAACCCTAACCAGAAAGGTGCTTAGTTGGCTCCTCTAAACCCTAACCAGAAAGGTGCTTAGTTGGCTCCTCTAAACCCTAACCAGAAATGTGCTTAGTTGGCTACTCTAAACCATAACCCTAACCAGAAAGGTGCTTAGTTGGCTCCTCTAAACCCTAACCAGAAAGGTGCTTAGTTGGCTCCTCTAAACCCTAACCCTAACCAGAAAGGTGCTTAGTTGGCTCCTCTAAACCCTAACCAGAAAGGTGCTTAGTTGGCTCCTCTAAACCCTAACCCTAACCAGAAAGGTGCTTAGTTGGCTCCTCTAAACCCTAACCAGAAAGGTGCTTAGTTGGCTCCTCTAAACCCTAACCCTAACCAGAAAGGTGCTTAGTTAGCTCCTCTAAACCCTAACCCTAACCAGAAAGGTGCTTAGTTGGTTCCTCTAAACCCTAACCCTAACCAGAAAGGTGCTTAGTTGGCTCCTCTAAACCCTAACCAGAAAGGTGCTTAGTTGGCTCCTCTAAACCCTAACCCTAACCCTAATCAGAAAGGTGCTTTCTGTGAACCTGTATGAGTGCATTTACTGCACTGTCCGCGATCGCCCCACTCGTTGTGCCGGTCTAAAGTTGTCGTTCGACTCCGTCAGTGCTACAACAAAGAATTCTCATTCCAAGTAAGGCCACAAACCCAGTTTATAAAAAAGTAACAGCTTTTGGCAAAGATCACAGTGTAGTATCTGTTCGGGTACTACATTTCATCTTTTTTTGTCCTCTGTCACTGAAGGAGAAATCCTTCGAAACTAATTTTTGTTCTAATCAACAGTTCCCCTTTTTTGGGAGCTAGATTTTCCCCACATTAAACACCGACCTTGTATCTAACTCTGCCCTCGTGGGGAGGCAAGTAAATAGGAACATCTTTATTTGTTGGAGGTTACAAATGAAACTCGTGTTCCCAAAGTTGAATAGCAGACTTGCAGAATGAGATTTTTGCCCGACCAAAAAGATAAATCCAATCAACACCATCGATTTAGCTAAGATCCCAATGGGCCCAACTTGTCTGAAGAGACACCCACCTCTAACTGATTGCCAACTCTCAGAGGGACCAACTCCTTTGTCCGGGTCAGGTCTCCCCTTTCCATCTCCTGGAATCCTTTTCTCGTGATCGGAAATCTTGGATTCCAGTCTTTCTCACTGGTCACCATTCGACCACCCAGAGGCTGATCACTGGATTCAACCACGAGATAAATGCCACACAGTCCACTTGAAGGGGCCTATCATGGAGACAATCTATGAACATTACTTTTTGGGTCTCAGCATGATTCCCTGTTTTTATGAGGCACTTATTTCAGTTCAAAGAGAAATAAGATTCTGGGTGGCCCCAAGTACAAAATCAGAGATATTTTCAAATTCCTCTGTGCCCCCCCTCCACCTTTTTCCTTTAGCCGTGCATCACGTGCAACTTCTGCTATTCACATGCACCACTAAAACATGCAGCCTACTGCAGGTTTACACTTACAACTTTATTGTAGTAGAATATTGGCATCCTCTTATCATCCTCTGCTTTGCATATACAGTCAACTCCTCAACCCAAGCTGGAGGGAACAAAAGGTAGAACATCTGCTCATTTAAATTTTAAGTCTCACTCTCCCTTGGCATTAACAATAAACATGTTAAATAATCTTTTTTTACGTCATCTGACGTCAGCTTGGTTGTAAACAGCTATGACTCGATTCCCAATCACAGCTTCCCTGAACAATATAATTTTTTTGCAGATCAGAGAGCCTTCTACTCCAATAGCTTCTCCCTCCCTGCTCCATGTTTCCCTGACTGTAATGCAGAAATTTAAAACTAATGTGAACACGCATCTCGCTGCACAGCTCCCAATTTAGGATGACACCCAAAACTTTCACCCTAATTGTCAGTAGCTCCTTACATCTACAGTGGCAACTTGCTTTGTTTGAGGTGAACTAACTTTTTAAAAAAAGCATTACAAAAAAAGATCGTGCTCTTCGTCATCGGGTAAAGAATATTTCCGTTTTGATTCAATGTTTTTTTCTTTAATGGAAATCGCTCCAGACAAGGCAGGAAGCTACTTGATATAAGGAGCTAAAAAAAAAAAATACCACTTCAAGGTCAAAACCCAGTTAACGATAGATTCCGACCCAGAAAACAGCAATTCTTCCGCCTTTGTCAGAAACATTGCTCATGAAATGTGAGGACTAAAGGACAAAATAAGAGAAGCGAGAGTTACGAGGCTGCCGAAAATAAACCCAAGTTAGTCAATTTGTTTCCAAAACAATTCTTTGTTCTTTTTATTTTGACCTGGCGACCCAGGTTCAAAACCCACATCCTGTCTAACAACGGAAGTAATCCAAATTCCTTAATTAGAAAAATTTATACCAACAGCCCCCATTTTGAGGAAATGTGGTGGATTTATTGAGAAAGAAAAGCCGCTATGAATCAAACATGATATTGCTAATATTGGCCGTATATAGTCATCCACATACAGAATATTTTGCTATATCACAGCTCTTCAGTGCGGTAAGACCAGTTAGTGCCTCAAGCCAGAATTGAAACTCAACTGTCAAGCTGACAGTCATCGCCTCTACCCCTGCGCTATCACACGACAATGACTGAATGTAAGTGATATCTCAATGTAAACATTGTCAAGTGCCGGGAGCTCGAATTAGTTTTATCCAATGAGCTATGCCTTAAAGCTAATGGCAGTTGGCGATATCCTTACAAATAAGCTCTACCCAAGAAAGGGAGCTTTATATAGTCATCCACATACAGACTGTTTCGCTGTATCACAGCTCTTCAGTGCGGCTAGTACATATAGTGTAATGTATATAAAAAATAAAACTTATATGTATATATACATATATCAAATGCTTCTTTAATTTTAAAATATTTTTTAATGAAACTAAAATAAATATAAAAAATAAAAATGATATGTATATATACATATATCAAATACTTCTTTAATTTTAAAATATTTTTAAATGAAACTAAAATAAATATAAAAAATAAAAATGATATGTATATATACATATATCAAATACTTCTTTAATTTTAAAATATTTTTAAATGAAACTAAAATAAATATAAAAAATAAAAATGATATGTATATATACATATATCAAATACTTCTTTAATTTTAAAATATTTTTTAATGAAACTAAAATAAATATTAAAAAATAAAAATGATATGTATATATACATATATCAAATACTTTTCTAATTTTAAAATATTTTTTAATGAAACTAAAATTAATATAAAAATAAAATAAATATAAAAATTAAAAAAATATAAAAATAAAATAAATAGCAATATAAATACGTCAAAAATCAAAACAAAATAAAAAGGGGAGGCGATTAATAAGTAGTATAATGGATTCGTTCAAACTATAAAATACAGTAGTTTTATGAATAACTAGTACATTTTCTCGAGCAAAGACGAACAACACAGGTAAGGAGAATATTTTTAAGAACAAAATAAGTTAGGAACCGAATTTATCTCGAGCAAAAGACTAGATCAGAAAGAAAGGAAATGTGTTGGTTTTTGTCACATGAGCTAAAGTGTTTAGAGGTTAAACCTCCAGTTTTTCTTGGGAGTACAAAGTCATGAACGGGGTTCGCACGATGGGGGCTAAACTGCTTTTTGTTAGGGGTGCCGACTCATAAAACAGAGTCAGCATGACAATAGTAAAGTAGAAAAAACTGTTAATGACACAAGAGAAAGAATTGCATATTCATAAAGAGAAAAGATTACATTTTTTTTTCATCCAAATTTTATCAAAATAACCAAAAAAATAAATGAGATATCTGGAGTTGAAATTGAAGGGAATTTCACTTTATCCATTTTTTGCATACTAAACTGGCTTGTTTGTGATTGAGAAGTCTAGATTATTATTGATACAATTGATTTATAAAAATTATACAATTTTCCTTGTTCTATATGGAGTTATTTCCCTTGTTCCAAAACTTGTTATTCCTATTCAGTTTTTGATTTGATGCTTATGGAACCTGTCTGACCCAACAAAGCAGTAACAGCAAAAAACAAAAACAACAGCATGATGAGCAGTCAGGCAATCCTTACCGGCAACATTCGTTTGCACACACAACCACCACTGCTACTACTTGACTCCCAATCCCTCGTGTGAAAAATTGATTTATACAACAGGAAACCTTTGTATTTTGATGAGGTTTTTATTAAAAGTCACTTTTAGATGCATCCACACACTTTATCAGCATCCTGTTTTTATAAAGTGTGTTTGTAAAAGATAGGTAAAAACACAAGTTTTTGTTCAAATAAAATCTTCAATATGATTTCCATCATTTACAATGCTGATGCGTTTCGAAACATTTTTGTAAACTTGAGCTAATAAATCCACATTACCTTCAATGTTAGCACATTCATTGTGTCTAGTGTATTGGATCTGTGATTTTTGTTGAATAGATTTAATCATTTAGCATCATCATCATCATCATATTCGGTTTGATGTATGTTTTACATGCTGGCATGTTGCTTTAGAAATTGACTCCAAAACTAACCTATCTCTGGCCAGGTCTTTATTTATCCCTCTTTCTCTTTTTTTATTTCTCTTACTTTTTCAAGCATGTCACTTAAAAAACAGATAAAAATATAAATGTTGAATGAAGGTTAAGACATGATTAACTAACAAATTTAAACAAATTGGTATGTTCCAGATGCTTTAAATTTACTCCCTTTGTACCAATTTTGAGAGCGAAAGCTATCTTCAATTTTTCAGAAATACCTTGCATAGTACCCAGGTGCAGGATCATCCCTTTTGGTGAGATGGGCACGTATGTCTCGTCAGATCATCCACCTAGAAGGAAAACTCTGATTTAAAACTGGTGTACTGACTTCAAACGTCTTGGCATCAAACCACTGGGGCGGGGAAGAAGCCTCCTTAGTCTTGGTCGACAACCTTTCTAGAGCTGAAGATGTGAACAGAAATATCCGGTTTGCAAACCTACAATTCTTTAAGGAGTAGATAGGCTATGTCTATCGCCTAGATTTTCACTCCTTTGTCTATTAACCAAGTACAGAGGTACCTTCACAGAGACACTTCAAAGACACCCAGTGCTTAGTTTTGTTTCCTGACTAGGATAATGAACACCATTCTACCATCACTATTTCTCTCTGTATGGGCAACTTGGTGACACTTTCTTGTTACTTATTTTCACATGACTAGTCTGACAGCTTGTCTGGCTGCTGTTTCCAACTGGTAGTACAGGAGCCCTAACTCTTTGGTAGCACTAAAAGCGGCTGATCTATCAACAGTTTTATAATATAGGGATAACTGTAGTGCCATGTTGCACACGGAAAAGGGGGCCTGTACTTATCTCCGGTGGGCTTTTTTGAGACCACAACCCTGTAGAAGCGGACTCGGCTAATAGTCTACTTGTGTGAGCTTACTGGCATCAAACAAACACCCACTTTGCTCAACCCACTCTATTTAAAAAATAAAAATAATGCCAACACAATTAATACGTTCAAACACGCTGCCCTAAAACCAACCAATTACCTCCTCCCATTGAGACTCGCGTTCACAAATATCCGTGGACTTAGAACTAATCTTGATGATGTAGAATCCTTCCTCTTTGTAAACCCCCAGATATCCTAGCACTAAGCGAAACTAATATACACTCCTAATCGCCATAAAGACTGACAAATATATGCACAGACTCGCAGTCTATACCATAACACTTGACTAGAGAACATAATCTAGAATCAGATGATCAAGCCTACATGTGCTTTAGATTAACCTTACAACACAGCATTAGTTACTTATATTTCCTTTACCGTTCTCCTTCAACCCAGGATTGTACCCTGCTCGACTATGTCTCTAATAGTGTGGACACAGTACTCTCTTTAGATCTAAGGGCCCATATCCATGTATTTAGGGATTTTAATGTCCATCAGAGAGATTGGCTTTGTTTCTCAAGCTATACTGACGCAGCTAGTAACAGACCACATTTCTCTATTGTACATTCCCTTTCACAAAAAAACATTTTCGGACCCGTCTCTCAGATTGTGAGGATCAGCAAGCCCCACTTCTCAACCTATTCTCGACTACACTGCCTGAGACTTGTGGTACAGATGCTCATAGCCCATCCGAGCGCTGATCTCCTTGTGATAATGGTTGATATCGCCCTGAACTTCTGCCCCCAAACTGAAGCACCGTTACTCAAACGATGAGATACTACCAACGGACTGATTAGGAATCCATCAGAGTCGCCGCATGGAGTAAAACTTTTTCTCTCCCTGCTGAAGTGCGCAAATGAGGTTACAGATGGGGGATCAAAGAAGGCCTATAAGCATATTCCCCCACCCCCCGTGTTAATTCTATAGTAAGCCCACTCTCCCCAATGGTGCAGCTGCTATAGTGCATATTTGACCACCATAGGTCAGCTATAAATAGACAAAAAATTATAGCATCAATTGTTTGTTTGTTGGGTTTTAACGACCTTTCAACCCTTATAAGGTCATCTCAGGTCAAACTTTTTTTCTTTTCTTTTTTTTAAAATTAAATATTGTACAAGTTGGTTTCTTTGAGAAACCCTATTATTTGAGACGGGGCTATATTTTCAAAAAAATTTAATATTAGTTTCTTTGTAGTATTTACTGCGTATATGTGTATATTTTTTGCATTTAAGTAATATGTGTTTTATTGTTTGTCCTTCTTTGCAGTAGTTACACCAAGGCTCTTCCTCTCCTCCCAGTAGGTGTATGTGGGTCAGTCTTGTGTGGCCAACTAGCCGCAGCTAAAAGTAGGATACCGAGATGACCAGAAAACTCATGGAGTTGCAGAAATTAGGAACTTGCGATTTCTGGAAAATCTATAATACAATCAAACATTCCCCACTCTCCAACCACCATGATGTCATTTGCACAGCAATGGATCCACCTTGGACCCCCCCCCCCCCCAATTTTCCACTACGGACAAAAACTACACTTGATCTATTCATTACCCTTTCTCATGTCCTGAATATCATAAAAAACCTTGATACCTCCAAAACATGTGGGCCTGATCTGACCCCTTCTATATTAATAACAAAATGTTCTACTGTGCTGGCATCTGTCCTCTCCAAATATAACAAATGCCTTGTTGAATCTTGCTTCCCTTATAGCTAGAAAATTGCCTCTGTGGTAAACGTTTTTCAAGAACAGACTCGCAAAATTATCACCTGATCAGCCTACTCCCCAAAAAATCTTTGAATGATTAATCAATCTAGCGATAGTCACCACCTCGTAAATAAACTTCCAACAGTATGGATTTAGGTAAACCCATTCCACTGCAGATATTCTAACTGTAATCTCTGAACGCATATACCATACAGTGAATAAGGCAGGTGAAGCTAGGATGGTAAGGCTTGACATATCCAACGCCTTTGACAAGGTCTGGCATATTCGTACAATATTACTTGACGAATATTTAATATAATCAGATCCTTCTTAGACAAAAGAAAGATCTAGGTCATCTTCGATGGCTGTACATCTAAACAACATCTCATTAATGTGGGTCGATCCTTGAACCTTTATTATTCCTGATTTTCATAAACGACCTCCCTGATGCAATTGCATCTAAGATGGTATATTTGCTGATGACTGCACGCTCTATTCAAAATGTAGACAAACGAACATATTTGGTACAAATAAACTTGAGTCTGTGCCTGCCTTGTCCACCAAATTTCAGTCATGAATGTCCAACAGTCTTAATTGATAAAATTAACTGCTACTAGGTTTGTTTTTTTTTCTTTTATGATACAAGGTTGTTTACTCACGTACAATTATTCCATAAAGAGAAAACAAAAAAAACAATAAGGCTTGAAACAATTGTCAGAGAAAGAAAGAGAGAGTCAACAGATGATGATTAGAACGGAAGTGACGCCGCCGTTACTGACATAGCGTTGCCACGAACGATAGCCAAGGAGATGCGTTGGAACAACCAGGCTGACTCACGGGGCTCGTGCCTAAATGTTGAAATCCTCCGTCCAATATCCTGAAAAAATTTAAGTCTCGGGGCCAAGCACACCCGACGTTTCCACTGAAATTGGTTGGAAGATGAAACGGTCAGTGAGCGAGCTATATTTTCCGCGCTTCCTTGTTTCGGCGGGCTTCACCACGGATTCCGCAATCTACTAGGTTATTAGAACAAAGAAAATTACAAGTTTGTTCTATTCAGATTGGCACAGGGTGTTCCCAAAGAGAAATACATCACAAATGAATTTTCCTTCCTTTTTGATTATCATGTTTAAAGTAATTGACCCCTTAAGAGGTGGGGGTTTAATGCCAGAGAATTAAACTTTCCTAACCTTTTAACTTCAGTCAGCTAAGCTATATTATCTTGCAGTTTTCACCACAGGTTGGATGTATTTTGGAATACAACCTATTGCATTTATATAAGAGTTCAAAGGTGATTTTGCATCCATATATATATATATATATATATATATAGGGTTAAGATGTCGGAATGGAGTTATAAACATGATTGTTCCAGGTTTTTAAATCTTGCGATCAGCTTGAATAATTATCTCTACACTGATGATTCCGGAAGGATGAAACGTATACTTATGTAGATAAACAAACAAACAAACAAAATATATATATATATATATATATAAGGTGGTCCAAAAGTAACAATAATAGAGGAACAAGTAATACAGCAATACAAACCACATTTCATTTATTCACTAAACAATAACACTGGAACAATAGATGAACACACAATACAGTTATGGAAAAGAACATGCGATGAATTCAGTTTATTCACTTTCATTGATAAGGCGTGTAAGAAGATTATTTTCGTGGTCACATGATCTGTGTGATATTCTACGAGGATGTGTTTTGATTGTTCCTCCATCGTTACTTTATGGTAAATAAAAAAAATGAATCTTAGAATGAGTATGCTTAGATCTTATAACAAGATTTTCAGATCATCCTGTTGACAAGATTTTGACTTCTTCAGTAGTTTTAAAAGCCTGTGTTGTGTTCTAAAATAATTAGTCTACCAACCCAGACCATTACTAACTTAAAAAAAAATTTTTTTTTTGTAAAAAGAACCTTTGAACAAACAAACAAAAAATTTTTTTTTTTAAATTCAAAGGTTCTTTTTACGGTTTCTCAAAAATAAAAAAATTATAATGCATTTTTTTTTTTAACAAACTGGTAGAATTTAGTGACCACCCCCTACCAATTTAAAATACTAGTTTTCTTTTTATAAGGAAATAAAATAAAAAATAAACTTTGTTACAAGTAAACATGTACATAAAGGTATAAATTTAAAGAAGCAAATGACAAATCTAATGTTGAGAAATACATCGCTCTTTAAATACAGATATTGCATCTCTAGAAATGACCACGTTCGTACATCAGTCAGTACTACTTAATGTTACGAGGTAATTCATTTTTCAAACAATGTCACATCAGCATCAAGGGTATGTATTCTATTTATTTTTTTTGAATACAGAGTGACTCCATGGAATATTCAATAAAATTCACAATCCTTTCTCCAATTGAACCATATTTAGTACAAAAACTTCCATCCGTGTCTGACTTGTCCACCAAGTTTCCAACAGTCTTTACTTTATCGCTGTTCAAGGACATCTGGAACACTTTGGTGATCATCAATACAGTAGGAGATGTGTGATCCTGAACGGTCTTCACACTCACTGGACTTTACCCCCTATTTTTATCAGTGCAGTTATATCAATGATAATATCTATGAAAAACAACCCCTAGACGACTCCCAAATTGAAGAGGGTCTTCATAGCCAAAATCAGCACAATGGCGAGAGAGGAACGTGTCAGAGTTGATACTTTTGCACATTATATGCATGTGTGTTGATCATAGAACACAGATTGGACACTCATGACTGAAACTTGTCCAGTATGTCATGCATAGAACTTGGATTGCAGAAACGATTGTGAATTTCATGGGTGGCTGAGGGAAGATCACTGTGTAGTAACTTGGAAAATATACCGTTTGTGACGTAGGAGATAAAAGAAAATGAAACGATTTAAAACTTGATTCTGACATGTGAAAATCTTTCAATCAACTTTTATTAGTGCTATGGCCTTTGTTTTTTTTTTGTGTTTTTTTTTATATACATGAAGAAGTTCATAATGAAAAAGATACTTAATAAAATGTAAAAAAAAAAAAATTACAGATGGCCCAACATGAGTTGCCTATCAAAGATAGTTGTTGGAGATGAAAAAAAGTTAAAATTTATCAAGTGAAAGAAAAAAAAAAACAAAACAAAAATGTTTCTCCGTAATGAGGAATTAATTCTTTATTGATGATTCCACATTGATAATCTGTGGAAAGATGGAGTAGGAAGGAATGAATTTCAGTTCATTTATTTTTCATTTTCTTTCTTTTTAATGAAAAGGTTAAAAATTTTCTTTAATTTTACACGTGTTCATACAACACTGAAATATTTCAGGATTGGTGAGGGCGACTGACGGCGGCTACGATGATGATTTGCATAGGAGCACACAATGTTGGCCACCACCCGATATAGAAATGCCTTTTCTGCAATGAGAAGAAAAGAAATGAGTTTTATTTTTACTGAAACTGAAATTTAAATTGATTCTCACTAAATTTGTCTATAGTATATCTACAGACCTACTTTACTTTATATACGAGACCTGTCTAAAAAGTATCCGACCTTAGGCCAGAAAAAATATTTCAAATACGTGAAGGGGTTTAGGACCCTAATCCCCTCGTGTTAGATTCAGCAGGTGTTTGGAGAAGATGTGATGCGTAACACAAATTAAGGAGTGTTTTAACCGATTCAAAAATTGCCGCACATCAGCAGAGAGTGACCAGCGTTCTGGCAGGCCTCAAACTGCTAGGAGTGCAGCTGTTTTTGAGAGGGTGCGAAAAAAGAGATAATGTGGAACGCGACGGCAGAGATGAACACAATTCCAAAAGAAGACTCCCAGAGGTGTTTCCGGCAGTCGATGGATCTGTGGACTAAGTGTGTGCAAGCACAAGGGGCCTACTTTGAAGTGGATTAGATTCCCCCCCCCCCTTCCCCTATTTGAAATATTTTTTCTGGCCTAAGGGCGGATACGTTTTAGACAGGCCTCATATTCGGTAAAGTACACAAAGAGAGAGAAAAAAAAAGAAAAAAAAAAAAAAAAAAAAAGAAAAGAAATAGAAAAGAGATAGAGAAAAGAAATAGAAAAGAGATAGAGAAAAGAAAAACAGTTTTTCTTTAATTATGCTGCATTAAAAAAGAAAAGAGAAAGGTGTGTGTGTGTGTTGGGGGGGGGTAATATTCTTTTAAATATTTTAATTTTGGGTATAGCTATTCCAATAGTCACACACTACTGTTTGATAAATAAATACTCCCTCTGTTCAGAAACAGTGGATGCAGTACGAAAATCATTCTGTAATTAATGTTTTTATGACAACTCATTTTGCGTGTGTGATCAAAATTAATGTACATGTTCTGAAACTAAAATATTCAGTTTTTGTTCAAAATCCATTAATAAATAAAAATATGAGTTTTTCTACCAGATGATATTTGAGATTTCTTCAAACCATACACACCATATTCAGAAGATATAAATATGGAAAATGAGGTGGAAAATATTGTGAATGGTAAACAAAGGCATCATCATCATCATCATCAGTCTTTTGATTATCGTGCAGGATTGAGGGCAATGTCCACACCAGTGGACCCCCCTCCCCCATCCAGATAGCTGCACGCATGGCAGTCCTCACCGCAGATCTCAACGTTGTCAGCGTTTAAGAACCTCCAGTCTCTCTCTGTCAGCTCCTTCCAAGACAACTTTGGCCGACCAACTCCGTGCCTATCAGAGATTTGTAGGCTTAGTGCACAGTAAAAAGCACAAATTAACTCAGTATGAACAACAATCTGGCAAGCACTACTGGAGAAACGGTAAAATCCTAATTTTTATTTCTATTTCCGATGAATTACAAGGCAGGTTAGCTTGTATCAAATATATTCTTTTTGGCATTTGTACAATATTTTTCTTTCTTGTATGTTTTTCTATTTAATTCTTTGCACATTATGTGATATAATGTATTCATAAAACATTAAAAGTCTATGGTTGAATTTAAATTTACCCCCCCCCCCCCCACACACACACACCTCACCAATGGTAAAAGTTGTATGCATCAACTATTTCCAACCAGAGGAAATACATTTTATTTTTTATTTTTACTTAATATAAAATTATGAGACATGTGTATATTTCTTGTGTCAATGAACTTCGATAATTATATATTGAATTATTTTTTTTTTTAAATCATATATTTTATTGGAATAAAATAAATGTAATAATGTAAAAGAAAAAAAAAAAGAAAAAGAAAATTTTAATCTTATTTACTTACAAAATTAAATCCACCAGAATGCATATTGTAAAGAAATCAGGTTTTAATCTTTTGTTGATAGAACAAAAATTAAATCATGGCCCCTCTAGAAGTATACAATACTTAAAAAAAAATCTCTTTGAATGAAGAAAATTTCATTTAAAAAGTTTTCAAGCATCTCAATGGCAGGCTTTGTCTGTAGGTTAGACCTCAGTTTAAAATTGCATTTTCATCACTAAACACACCACTTCGATATATCTTCATGCTTCTGTCAGTCACATCTTAGGAATATTTGCCCCATCCGACTCATGTTGAAACCTACCTTTCTGCAAGTTGCTTTCCGCCCATCACAATTGGAACCCATGCGTCATCGTCATTTCCACTGGCCAATTGATTATTCGTCCCCATGCCCCACGAATACAAAACACCTGAAACAACAAAAAACAAGTTTTGTTTAATTCATTCCTCTCGACGACGAGCTGTAATGAAATTTTTTTCCTTCTTTTTTTAAATTAAAAAAAAAAAAAAAAATTTTTTTTTTTAAATGTTCAAAATTCGATCATGTCCAGTCCCATTTAAATTTGAATGATAATCTAATGACATGTTAAGTAGAAAAAGAAAAAAGAACCCCCACCCCCATTTTACCCCTCAATATTCTGGAAGGAATTCCATTCCTGCTTCCCCGACTGTACTAACTTGCAAAAATTTAAATGTAATGTGAACAAACATCTTGCTACCCAACTCCGCATTTAGGATGGCCCCTATAAATCTAGCCTCTAATCACATTAGCCCCCTTACATCTGAGTGGCAATGTGCCTTGTTTGTGGTGAATAATAACAAAGCGAATGATTGGACAATGCTTCTAAGACACAAATAAAAAGCGACAAACTCAGTACAGAACTATGATGTACTCCTTCTTTAACATTAAAGCTATCACTATATGTGCTGTTACTTTGGGCAATTCTGTACATTTCTTGCACAACCTTCACCAACCACTCGTTTACCCCTAAACTACCTTAAGAAAGAAGAACTTGTATTTTGCTTTCGTGGATCTAGAGAAAGCTTTTGTCAAGAAAGCTTGCCTGGTGATCTTTGCTATGAAATAAGGTAAATTAGGCTTATGTTTGTTCACATTCACATTATTGACTTCCTAGAGAGCTCATTTTTTTTTTGTACAAAGACACATGAATGGTTACGTTCTATGTTACTAAGACAAAGCTCCTTTCCTTTAACAATAAGAAACCTTTCCAACCACCGATTGCTATGGCTAATAGCATCCTACTTGAAGGCCAATATTTAAACTCCTCAGCATCATTCACAGGTAACACGAACTGGAACAAATACATAGAAGACATTGCCAGTCTGCTGCAAAGAAGGTGTGTGCTATCTACTTGGCTAGAAAACTTCTCACACCTGACAGTATCCTTCATCTTTACAAAGCCACCATTCACCCATACATGTAGAATTGTTGCCATTATCTGGTCTGGTGCACCAACCACTTGTCTCTCCCTATTAGACAGGGTCCAAAAAAGAACCTCTAATCTAATAGGTCCCTGCCCCTGTCTCCAGGTTTCATCCCTGTGCTTGTTTTACAAATACTTCAATCGAATGTGCTCAAACGAACTTGCTGCACTTATGCCCTTCAACGTAAATAACTCTGACACTTGACAATCAGCAAAATCCCACCTCTTCACTGTAGAAGTCCCCAGATGCCAAAAGTTTTACTATTAGCTTATTATTAACTTATTGAAAATCAAGTCAGTTCCCCTAGAGACAAGAAAGAAACATTTAAAACACTAACACTTATCTACGCGATCAAAACAATAATTGCATTTAAAAACAAAGAAAATGTGGCATCGCAAGCAAGCAGTCATACTCTCTCCTCTATATACTTTTCTTGCTCATGCCTCGTCATTAATTTAATTTAGATTACCTCCCCTGAAACATTTTAAGAAATGTTTTAGTAATTTATCTTTATTTTTTATTAAATCACTGTTAATACTGACAAAACTATTACATATATAGCAAAAATAGAACAATAAAGTTACAAATGAATAACACCAAAAATAATTTATTAGAAGCTGTTTTAAAATAGTTATGCAAATTAGGCATTCAAAAAGCCGTCTTTGGTTCTTTCATCTGTACTATATATATAGTATTTTAAAATATGTTGTATTAGTGATTGAAATAATAGTAACCCGTTTTGATAAATGAAAAAATACTTGTATGCACAAACCTTCTGAAGTGATTGCATATGACACAGAAGCTCCGCCACCAATTGCGACAATCTTTTTATCCTCAAGGGATTTCACCAAAGTTGGTTCTTTTTTTTCCCCAGATTCTTCACCTAATCCAAGACGGCCATATTCACAGCGACCAAGAGTGTAGACTTTATCTAGCAAACAGAAATAAGAATGAATAAAAAAAATTTAAAAAATGAAAAGTTGAAACTATTGCAATATTTTTTTTTATCTTTCAAATTTTTTTACCACCATCCATATTTGCGTTGCCCCAAGAAAATAATTTAATTTGTTTTATCAACCAGATTGTTTAAAAGTAAAGGGACACTCTGGAAAAGCAGCTTCCATACTGGACACAGGTTTGGTTTCCTACAGATTCTTATCTCTTTGGATTATGGCTATTTTGCTCGTAGACTTCAAGATGATTTTATTCATTCAATTAGGTCATAACATATGAAATGTCACTTTATTGCAGATATGTCATTACAAAACAATGGATTCATTAACATCTTCATATTAACTTGCAGATATAATAATGATAATCTTTGCGGTGCTTCTTTAGAGACGTGGCCAAGGACAGCGGAAATATGAAAGGGAGAGATAATTCAAACTTTTTTTTTTTTGAGGGAGAAAGAATTTTTTTATCGAATTTAAAATGAAAAAAATAAAACTTCTGAGGATATAAAATTAAATATATTTATCAAAATTAATTAAACATCAAATAATAATTTTTTTTTAAAAAGGTTAGAGTTTAGGGTGAGGGTTACTTTCTCGTCTAATGGACACCTTCTTCCTACATGTTAAATTTGAGCATCGCCACACAAATCCATCGCTTCTAGTTGCGTATGGGTATAAAGTCTCATCTCAGCGCCACAGATGCAAGTCTCAGCACCTGAAATGTGTGCGTTAAAAAAAAAATCGAGTAAGTAAAAACAAGTTCCAATCGGCTGCACTCATTTTGTGGAGGCAAAAAAAAGAAAAAAAAAAAGAAAAAAAAGAAAAAAAAAAGAAGGTCCTTACGATCAGAGCTGAGGGCCACTGTATGATGTTGTCCACCAACAATGTTCAACCATCCATCACTTTTAAACGATGTGACTTTTTCAGGAATGAAACGGTCATTTATATCTGGAAATCCTACAAGAAAAACATGAATAAGAAAAAGAAAGATAAGCACACAAAAAAAAAGTTAAATAAATAAAAAAAATTACACTTTTTATTCTTACTCGTAGTTGTTAAAAAAAACACACTGAAACTAGGTCAAACAATCAGTCAGCGTTTTTCTTATTATATTGAGCCTGTTGCCAGACAGACGGAGATAGAGATGTTACATTTTACTATTCATGCCTCAAGGTAATGCTGGGTAGCCCCGTTAGTAAAAATATTGAAAACAAGCCAACAAAATCGTGACAGGAAAGACTTACCTAATTGAAAATAGTTGTTTAATCCCCAGGCATAAATGTTTCCATCACTGTCTTGTGCATACGAGCTGTACTGGCCGGCCCATATGTCAGTAAAGTTCGGCTGCGATTTACGAGATGATTGACATCGGACTATTTCAGGAGTTAAAAGCAGCACTGAATGGAGAAAAAATAAAATAAAGTTTTTGCCAGTCTAAATTGGAGAGGAAAATACGTAAACTTTTTCCCATAAAATATTAAGATTTTCTGTATTTTGTGAGGGGGCAATCATAATATACCAGTGTGCGAGGATGCAATCAAAAGAAAGCTCTATACCAAGATCAAACAATGTTTCAAGTACAAATTCATGAAAGATCCAACGGTGGTATTAATTTGGCATTAGGATTTTTACAATAATATTGTGTGTGTATATATATATATATATATATATATATATATATATATATATATATACACATACACATACACAGGTGGTAGGTAGGTAGTTTTGTTTTACAGCATATCAACCCTTTTCAGGTCATTTAATGCTGAATCCAGTCATTTTGGTGAAGAATTTTATGCTTCAAGTTCTTTATACGTTTAGGTATTTATTCATGCTGTTTGGTTGAGTGAAATGGGGGGGGGGGGGAAGACGGTAGAGGGAAGCAGATGGGAGGGAGGAAAATTGTTTTTTGTTTTGCAGAACATGATTGAGTTTTGTAAAGGAAAAAAAACAATAAAACATCAATGTTTGGTGCATTTTGAGTCACAAAGTCAATAACTTCAGACAGCCTGATTTGGTAGCGCCAGTAGGTTCTATTTGACCCATAGATGAGGCCCTTACAGGTACTACCACTCCGGGCCAGAGTGGACCTGGGAGCAATGGCAACTAAGGGGCAACTCCACATAGCCTCACAGTTCCTAAATGGAGGCCTCACCACTGGATGTCTTTTAAAGGTCATACCCAAGTCCTATATAATATATATATATATACATATACATACACCACAGGACAATTTTTTTTTTTTTTTTTAAATGGTAATATGGTGGTTCCAGGCTAAGAACAGGAGTACACAGAATCCTATTCTGTAAATCTCAAACAAGAATGGATTACTTTGTCACCCATGAAAGGAATTTAGACACATTGAAACTGTCGAATACAAACTAAATTAATCTAGTTTTAAGTTTCTTATCAAATCCTCATGTATTAAAAGATTTTCAAAGCTTTTTACATACAATAATTTTATAAATAGAGATTAAAACATTACTGTAAAAAATAAAAAGGTCTCACAGACAAAACCAGGTCGGTACATCTAGCATACAAGCATAATAAAGGGTTGGGATATTTTCCTTTACCGTTAATTTAATGCCAGGAACCATTTTTCTAGAAAAAAATTTGTTGCCTTTGTAAAGGAATTCTTATTTCTATCTGAAATCCATTTTTCCCTAATTCCTTTTACAATCTTAATTATTTTTCCTTCTGCCTACCCTACTTCTCAACCCTGTCTTGGGTATGACTGTCTTCAACATTTTTCTTGTAGTGGACAGTTATTTTTGATTCTACGATTACATTCCTTATTTTTGTTATAACTACTATCTTGGGTCTTAGGGTTAGGGTCATCCTGGGTCTTATTAATCTTATTGTTGTTTTTATATTTATTTCCTTGGTTTAGGATACGTCTATTATGGCTTTTAATCATTATTCCCAAGATTTTTGTACAACTATAGCCAAGTTTACATATATACATGCATACACACACACATATCAATTTAAAAAAAAAAAAGAAAAAGGAAATCGCTCCATAAAGCCACTTGATGTAAGGTGCCAAAAAATAAAAAATTACCACTTCAAGGTTAAAAACTAGGCAATGATAAGTGTTAGATGGATAGATTCCAACCTAGAAAACAGCAATTCTTCCCCCTTTGTCAGAAACATCGCTCATAGAATGTGAAGAGTAAAGGACAAAATAAGGGAAGCGAGAGTTACGAGGCTTCCGAAAGTAAACCCAAGGTCCACTTTCTACTTTCCTCAGCACGTGTGTATATGTATATATGTGCTAATTGATACATGTATGTGCATATTGGCAATGTTAGTTAATAGGTAGGCTTTTTAAGGTCGATCGAGTCGGAGGAAAAAAAATGACATTTCTTTTTAAAAAAATAAAATGGGAGGGCGAAAGTAGTATTCGAATTTAAGTAAAAAGTTTTGGTAGATTTTGACACATTTAACGTTCATCTCCCCCTCTCTAGATTTAACAGAGTATTGATTTACTCCTCTCCAGGAGTTAGGCACAAGGCCAGTTTTTATCTTACTCCCACAAGTAAGATGTGACCCAAGGTCGGGTCGGGAAAGTGGGGTTTAAAAATTGCCTGGGCAGCCCCGTCGGCATTCCCCGGTAGGGGCGCCTCAGGCAGTAAGCAATAAACTTACTCCTCCCCAAAGAGGGGAGGCGAAGCCTGGGAGGGTGGACCTCCTAGAACTGCACAGAACAGACCCACAGACCAGCGTAAATCAAGCTCCGAAGGCCAAGACAATACCAGTCTATGGGGTGCAGTATCCATCGGAACAGATACTACACTTTGATCTTAGAGTAGGCATGTTCTTAGTAATTCGTTGAGATGCTTTATTGAGATACAATTTGGAGAGCTTTATTATTTTGTATTTCTGATTCTCTTGTACCCATTGTAAGATTTATTTTCATGGAAATCGCTCCAGACAAGGCATGAAGCCACTTGATGTAAGGGGCTAAAAAATAAAATTTAAAATAATAATAAAAAAAAAAAAAATTCAAGGTCAAAAACTAGCCAACTTTTACTTTCATTATAATCTTTTGGCCCTAAAGAAGCACAAGGGTGCAGAAACGTAATTGCATAGGCCAATTTTAAATGTTGATATAATAAATATTTATATAGCTTTACCTAGTATTGAGCACTTTTGAAAAAATATTGGTTTTAAATTCATCTTATTTATATATTTGACTTTGTTTAATTATATGGTACTGCTACAGCTTTCGAACCAGACAGAAACGACTTTTGCTGACACAGAATTACATAAACAGACGGAAAAAGCCGAATCAAAACGCATCGGCATCAAAATCGAAACAAGGTGGGTTTTTAACAGAAAACATAATGAAAGAAAAACACTCACCGTATGTTTATTTTTATGACAATTTATTTGACAAAGAAAATCAATGAAATAAATTTTCTGTGTCACTAGAAAGAAAACTTTATCGATTAATTGTTATTTTATGAAAAAAATTGTAAAGACCATAATAAATGTAACAACGATTTTAAGATTTTTGTTTTTGGTACTGGACAACAAATACCGACTAGTTTAGGGTCAAAGTCAATTTGGTCTTTATCAGATTCAAAAGCCGTAAACGTTTTGTTTTTTAAAAATAATTTTCGAAAATTTTGCAGATTTTTATTGTTTTGTTTTTGGTACTGGACAAATACTGACTGATCAAGGCAAAAAAAAAAAGGAAAAAAAGAAAAAGAAAAAAAAGGAAAAAAAAGAAGAAAAAACAGTTTGATTTTTATCAGGTTCAAAAGCCGTAAAAGTTTTTTTTTGTTGTTTTTTTAAAAATAATTTTCGAAAATTTTGCAGATTTTCTTTTGGAGTTAGTGCAGACGTAGGAAGTTTTTTTTTTGTGTTCCTGTTGGGTACTGTCACCAGACCCCCACCCCGGAGTTATATCCTCTGAAGACCTTGAGTCGTCTACTCTTCGAGCCTTCTGATTTGCTAAACGCTTTGGCATCTTCTGGCCGTTTACGTAAACAGCCAGAAGATGGCAAACAAAAAGTTGTCTTGTCTGGTTCAAAAGCTGTACCAGTAAAACGTTTCCCATCTTCCTTTTTCCTGTCTTTAGAATAATATGTTTTCTTATTCCAATTAAATGAACTACTACTCTAATGATCAGCAGTGGTAAACTAAAGACTATATATTTCTCTTAATTGAGCTGTGAAATGCACCTAAGTTATGAAAAAAGTAATAAATTTTGAAAAACAAATATAAATTTTTATTGTAAGACAAAGAAAACGCACAAGTATTCATCGAAATATTAAAATAAAGAAATTGAAGAAAAAATAAAAATTATGGATTGATTTTTTCCTCTCGTCGTTGGAAAGCAACTAACAAGTATATATGCTCTGAAATAATAAATTATATATATATATATATATATATCTAATAAAATAAATCGATTTCCCCCTCCATATTCAGACAAAATAGACCCCCTCCCAAAAAAAAACCCTTTACAGGCTTACATGTTCTGCTAAGCAATTATCCTAATTCCTCATGAGTGTCTGCAGAAATTAGGCATTAGTTTTCAAATCTTTCAATATTTGTTATATTTTATCCTGAAAATTTGACTCACAAAAAAACTTTCAAAGAGTAAGTAGCTACATTTTCCACCCACTTTAACTTATCTACTCTAACCACTACCCAAATCACTGGGTTCTTTGTTTATAGAAGGGAAATTCTGTTAACGCACCGCTACATTCCAGATTCAGGGAATATCATTCCGCCTGCTTCAAACTTATACTTTTGCATAACCAGATTACGTTTTAACGTCGCAGGCCATATTTTTGACGTTGGTCTTTTTATAGCTACTACTAATCTCTTCTTTCAATACTGCGTAGTTTAACCGGAACAAAAAAATACAGATTCTACTTTTGTGGCGATTATGAGTAAACAGCACGAAAATAAATATGGCGTAGTTTAAACAGAAAAAAACGACAACGGATTCTACATTTTGGAACCGCTTACATGTAGAAGAGAAACGTCTGAGATGTTGATGGGTACTTTAGCTAGTTTATATATAATACTAAAAGCATCTCGTATGATGGTACGTCAGGCAGACAACTCTCTAACACGTTATCTCCCTTGATAATTTGTAATCTATCAAAGAAACTATGGGAAATAAGTAATTCAAGAGTCACTTCCCTTTATTTATTTTTTATCTCTCTCCACAGCGGTAAGATGTGACACAAGGTCGGAAAGTGGGATTGAAAAGCCAGTTCCCTAAAGGTTGATCACTCTGGATACAAAAAATGCCTGAGCAGCCCCGTCGGCATTTCTCGACAGGGGCGCCACAGGCGATTAGCAATAAACTAACCCCTTCTTAAAGGGTGAGAAGGCAAAGCTTCAGAGGGTGGAACCCCTAGGTCTGCACAGGACAATCCCTAATACCAGCGAAATCAAGGCCAAGAAGGTACCAGTTTAAAGGGTGTAGCATCCATCAGAACAGATACTACACTTTGATCTCAGGCCAATGGATCTATTTATCTACCTCCCACAGATAAAATGTGACACAAGGTCGGAAAAGTGGGATTTGATAAGTCAGCACCCTAGAGGAAGAGCACTTATGACCTTTAAAAATTGCCTGGGCAGCCCTGTTGGCATTCCCCGGTAGGGCGCCTCAGGCGATCAACAATAAACTAACCCCTTCTCAAAGGGTGAGAAGGCAAAGCCTGGCAGGAGGGACCTCCTAGAACTGCACAGGTCAAACCCACAGAACAGCGCAGCTCCTAATTTAGGTTGACCCCCCCCCCCCTCACACTTTTTTCTCAGTAGCCCCTTACATCTACAGTGGCGGCCTGCCTTGTTTGGGGTGAACTATGATAAAAAAAAAATAATCAAGGCCCGAAGGCCAAGACAATACCGGTCTATAGGGTGTAGTATCCATCGGAACAGATACTACACTTTCATCTTAGCCAAAAGAAACAAATTTTACCACAAGTTTATATGAACAGCCAGATGATTAGTTATGATAGCACAGATGAATGATGTCACAAGGTAATGACACCATTAACTAATACAGCTATTTATCTACTTCCCACAAAGTAGAATGTGACACAAGGTCGGAAGGTGGGAATTTTCACTCTAGAGATGAAGAGTGAGCTGAATCTCAAAAAATTGCCTGGGCAGGGCGCCTCAGACAGTAAGTAATAAACTTACTCCTCCCCAAAGAGTGGAGGCAAGACATAGGAGGGGGTTAACCTTCCATAACTGCACAGGACAGTTGGAACAGATACTACACTTTGATCTTAGCCAAAAGACCAAGGAGGCATCCGAATTCAAAACCATTAACTAATACAGGTTGAAGACATTGGGAAGATCCTTCATAAATGGGATATAAATTTACTTGAAAATGGATGACATCATAAAAGGAAGAATGGAAGTTGCCAAAAGCTGTGGATATATCTACTGCTATATCAATGTCAACAGTTAGGCAAACATTATTAAATAACAGAGTATTTTTGTTTGATAAGACCTTTTTTTTTTTTTTAATTTAATTTATTTTTATTTTTTTTGAAAATCGAAAGTACTTGCAAAAAAAGAAAGAAAATGAAACAAGAAACCCACAAAACTTACATACAGCAATTTGACCGAAACACTAAATCGATCATTCGGAAAATTCTTATTAAGTCTTATTAAGCAAAAACACTTATTTAATAATGTTTGCCTAAATGAAAATATGCTGCCTAAATACACGCAGGACCCGTAGAAATTCCAATATTGTATCATTTATCTATTGTATATTGCTGCTGTACATTCGACGCGGACATCAACCACACATAATTATCGTACAACTTTTGTGCAAACTGAAACATGCTTATCTAAGTACTCTGGTTAGTTTAATGTGGGTCTATTTCCAAAACCCGTGTAGGAGTCTGTGACATTTCTATTGTATACACATCCAGCGCGAACGCAGACCCCATAATATTATCGTACAATATTTGGACAGAACAGATCCCAAAGGCCAAGAAAGTGTATTTTAATTAGAGTTTCATGTTTAACAAAATAGTGACACCAGATAAAATTTCTAAAATTTTGTTTTTGCATTGTATCTTCAGCGATCGGGCAATCTCATCTTTTAAAAAAGGTGTGGAAAGTTAATTATGTTCATATAGAAATTAAATTGTCTTAGCATACTATTGTTGTCGTGGAGTCATCCTATGCCAATAGGCGTAGATAAAACGTTGACAAATTCCGAGCTCTCAATCGGCCATTGCCGACAGTAAATCGGTTCCAAGCGTATTATATATAAGTAGTAGAATACCGATCCAGGACGGGTACAAGCAATAAATATAGCATTAGTTTTAAAAAATTTAATGATTTTTTCTTTCTTTCAAGAGTATGGTACAGTTTTGGTGACCCCCCCCCCCCCCACATGGTAAAGTTTACAAACAAAAATAATGTGCACATGTTAATCACCCTGTTGCCTAGAATATATGTTCCATAATAAGTTTAATAGTTTAGGATATTACCAAGCATATATATATATATGGGTAGATAAAAGGATAAAACAATCCGACGGGATGAAATTCTCCATTTTTAATTTCATAATATATATATATATATATATATAAATTAAAATAAACAGCTTGAGCGCCCGACAATTGTTTTAAAGCCCTGCCAGCTTCTTATACATATATATATATATATATACAAAATTATTTTTAATATTTTAGCTATGTATGACGTTGTTTCGAGTACAAATACTGACCCAATAGGTTACAGGTAATCTAGTTATCTAACGGTCAGGTAAAACAGATAAATTTTTTTTTTTTGTTTTAAATTCGGGAAAATATTTTATTGGTTCTAAATTTTAATTTATTGTTCAAAATAAATCAATGTCCCCATAACAACCTCTGTCGGTTAGATGGAAGAAATTATACTTGAAAATACTTTCAGAATACTTTGGTATCCTGAAATGACTTCCAAGTACAATTTCTACCATCTAACCGACAGAGGTTGTTTTTTACTCCAACATCTAAATGAATAAATTCAAAAGTTAGACTCATTTCATCCAAATGAATAAATTCAAAAGTTAGACTCATTTCATCTAAATGAATAAATTCAAACGTTAGACTCATTTCATCCAAATGAATAAATTCAAACGTTAGACTCATTTCATCCAAATGAATAAATTCAAACGTTAGACTCATTTCATCCAAATGAATAAATTCAAACGTTAGACTCATTTCATCTAAATGAATAAATTCAAACGTTAGACTCATTTCATCTAAATGAATAAATTCAAACGTTAGACTCATTTCATCTAAATGAATAAATTCAAACGTTAGACTCATTTCATCTAAATGAATAAATTCAAACGTTAGACTCATTTCATCTAAATGAATAAATTCAAAAGTTAGACTCATTTCATCCAAATGAATAAATTCAAACGTTAGACTCATTTCTCGCACTAACGGTAAAGTCAAAACGCCCTTTTTCAACTTAATTCAACTTTACACAATAGATGCACCATCTTGTTTTATATGCTGCTTATGCATATGCAATATCAGCTGCAAGGTTAACTAATTTGCATATTTGTTTTGAAAAATGACATTTTATTAATTGACTATTTTTTTTTTAATTCAATGATTGTTTTGATTTTAATAGAACAAATACTGTTTTATTTCCTGTGCAAATATTTTGCATCTCTGTTCACTTTTTTTTAGAGATTGACTTGATTTTGCACAAGTTTTGATCTATTTCTAAATTGCGAGTGAAAAAGCAAATTGATTTTTTCCCCTTTCTCTACGGTCGCATTTGAACAGAAACTACCTAAATGAGAAAGATTTTGTTTCATGTTTACAGCAAAATGATGAATAAAATGTTTATTATTTTAAATTAATGTTTCAAGTATTTCAAAGAGCAAACTTTGCGAAGCGAGCCGACAAATCTAGATAGATAGTTGGTAATACACGGATGAAAAATAAAAGGTATACCGAAAGAAGTTCCGATTTCCTCTCCACTGGTGCATACAAAATTAACCTACCATCCGGCTCTGCCTCTAACTTAGTTTTAAGAGCAATGTATTCAATCAAAACTCAACTAGAAAAAGTGGCAAAAGCAATCAACAGGCTTCACATAAACTTCTAAAAAAGTAGCTTACAACCATTGATTAAAATGGCCGGTTGTTTAAAAAAAAAAAGTTATCCCATTCGATACTTTGAATTATTGTCAAAGGCAAACATTTCAGAAGAATTTTTTTGAATGATGCACAAGAAAAAAAAACAAAACTGTAAATCACTATAGACAAGGAAATACTAAAATATTATAATCTGGATGGAAATGTCAGGAGGGCTAAGATTTATTTCCCTTTCATTGTAATGTTTTCAGATGTATTTAAAAACAAACTTAAACAAAGGGTTATCATTTTGTGTAGTATTATGGGAATACGATCATTTTGAGGCTTTAAGAATTAATCAACACTCACATATAGTGTTATACAAAAAAAAAGAAAAAGATTTTGGTCCTTCCAACAAAGAATTTTTTTTAAATTCATTAATTAATTACCTAATCCTTTTCTTCCACCTCGCTGCGTAAAATGACTTGCAATTCTTCCTAATTGTCCTTGTTCAGCACAGCCTGGAAATTAAACAAGAAATAAATAGAAAAATAGGCTAATCACAACTGGTATCAAAGAGAAAAGTCTAGAGAGAAAAAAAAAAAAAAATGTATATTAATCGGCAAGTTATATTTTGACTCGCTGAATTCTGTTTTGTTTGTATTGACCAAGCCCCCCCCCCCCACCTCTCCCAGGAGGAACGATATGAGGGATGCAAACATCTAATTATGACCATTTTTTAAAAGATGAGAAATTAGAAAAAAAAAAGTGTTTTCCTCGATTAAAATGTGTGTGGGCTGATAATGTCTATAATTTAAGGATTAGTTTTCACGAGAGATGGAAGTTAGACTCACTACGAGTAAAAATATAGTGGTTATATGCGTTAACCACAGAACGGAAGAATGAAGCTAACAGTAGTTTAGGGTGTCTGCCAGGCACTGAGACATGATTGTTTAGTTTTTTTTCCTGATGATTCACCACTTATAAAGGCTAAGAGCCACTCAAGGATAAAGGTTAATTCAACACTAGATTTGAAGAGGACCGTTTGCAGCTCCCAGGGAAGCAATCTTGTGGCAGTGTGGTCCACAGATGGAAAGTTTTTAACTCGATTAAAAAATATCAGAGTGGCACCTGTCCAGATGTAGTAGCAATACTTCAACTTCGGACATATCTGAGACACACATATATATATATATAAGTTAGGTTCATATATTCCAATAACCATGTTTTTATTTTTATTTTTTCACATTTCCAAAAAAACATAACATTTCTGTAAGATATTTTTTACGGTCTGTTTCATTTGTCTTATATTTGCTCTGTTGTCACTAATTGACAATCATCTTTTAAGGAGACTGCAAAGTAAAAGGGCACTGATAGTATATGCTAATACATATATTGTCATTGACACACAGCCATATCGACACTTTTTTCACTTCGTCAAAACACCTAGACGGATTTTCAACTTGGCCACGAGAATGTCTCAACCAAGAGAAAAAAAGAAAAAGAAATATTCTTCTGAAGATGGTAGATTTACCGAAAGTACTCAAGTTTATATAAAAAAAAAAATGTTTTTGAGATGAATAAATAATTTATTTTAAAAACAAATAATCTGCGTTGTGCAAGGTTTTCTAAATATTCTATAAAAAAAAAAATCTTTATTATATATATATATATATATATATATATATATATGTGTGTGTGTAGAAGGATTGCATGAAGCGTCAGATACTTTTTGGAGCAGTAAAATGATACAAGCAACAGATATAGAGAAACAAAACAAAAAAAAAAGCTGCATGGTTATGATAATGAAGATCCGACCATTAAGAAACTCCCATTTTCAACTGGAAGAATGAAGTCATGAAGAGCAGAATCACCCTCCAAACGTCCAACTCTTCCTTACCATGGAAGCCTTTACCGATGATAATGTTGTAGTGTCAGAGCTATGATGTCTGGTACTCTGGTTCCTAGCAGGACAAACACATGGCAGACAGGTTTGTGCACTAAGGAGTATAGGGCCGCAACTCGGCTAACAGGTGAAAAATCCAGGAGTCAGCATCAGGATCTGTCACACTCTGGTCGTCTGCCACAAAGAAGTGTCAATCCCGGAACCGAAAACCAATGGAGTGAAAGTGGCAATGTTGCTTCTGTGCCAAACCTTCCTCGCCTTAATGGCTCTCGGCGTCAGGGGTAAAATCATGCAATCTTGCAGGTTAACGAATAGCTGCGACCAACGAGAAACTTCATGCAAACCAAATAATCCTGAGACGCGATCTTCGTGAGCTCGATGCAGACGTCCAACTCGCTTAACAATAACAGAAGCAACAAACAAGTTACTCAAAGTTTTCATCCCAAAGAAAACAAATGTCCGATCATGGCCAGATATTTGGTGAAATGTCCAGCAGTTACCTGTCCGATCATGGATTAGCTGGCAAAAATTTTGCAGATAAATATTTCTATTCTTTCAGAATGATCATATAAACGAGTGATTTTGGTTGGAAAGAATCAAGAGGTCAAAGGTGACGACTTACCTACTGTGTAGATTCTCCCATCGTTTGTTAGCAAAAGTAAGTGATCACCCCCCGACGCCAATTTTACAAAAACTTCATTGGGTAAATACTGAAGTGGGGTTTTCTGTACACCAGCTTCTGTTAATCCGATTGAACCACTAGCATCCTAACAAAAAATATAAAATAAATAAATAAAAAATAATTTAAAAAAAAAAAAAGACAAAAATAAATTATCTATCTTCTATTTAATAAAATATAGAAACATCGTCTGACAATTGATGTTCAAAACAAAACTTTTTAAATTACTTTTTTTTTTTTTTTTAAATATTTTATTTACCTCCGTCAGGTGTGAGTTCTGATAAAAATGTTTCTGTGCACCGAACTGGATTCGAACCCGGCACACCCAGGTCCTCAGTCCATGTTGTTAACCACTTAGCCCCATGCCATTTTTGTTTAAAAGTATGTTATAATTTGAAACAATTAAAACATTACCATAAGTAATTAAATTAAACTTTTAAAAAATCCGAGTATATATATATATATAATATGAGACTAAAAATATACTTTTAGAGGATATAACTTCTAGTGAAATGGTTTAAGCTCAATATACGAGATAAAGCAATTATAAAGATAAATGAAAGAAGAGAGATAAACATGTACGAATGACAAATTTATTTCAACTTCAATTGTTCAATGCAAGGTGTACTCGGTAAAAACATGTTTATTTTTCTTTCCTTAAGCCAAGGCTTTTCAAAGATTAAAATCTTATCAGAGGAATTACATAGATGGATAAGTCGGCAGTGGAAAATTCAAAATTTGAAAAAATATAAAGTAATAGAGAGTGAGAGTGTAAAAATATGGAGTCTGTCCAGTTGCTGATAAGATTTTAATCTTTGAAAAGCCTTAGCTTAAGGAAAGAAAAATAAACATGTTTTTACCGAGTACACCTTGCATTGAACAATTGAAGTTGAAATAAATTTGTCATTCATACATATTCATCTCTCTTCTTTCATTTATCTTACATATATATATATATATATAGATATATATATATATATATATTAATAATCCAGGTAAGGTTTGTTTTCCCACACCAAGTCATCGTGTCAACCGTGCAACTTCTGATCCATTAAAAGTCTAACCACAGACAGTAGAAATTTCATGTTAACCGACTTAATCTCGATTTGATGACGTTTGAAATTTAAATATAAAAATCTAACGTTAAGTATGTTAAAAAAATATTTTGAATTAGTTATGTGACCTTTACGAATAATAATTTGCTTCATTCCACAAAATGAAAGCATAAAGAACAAACTTGCTGGCATGAGGATGTCGAGCTTATTGAAACTGCAACATGTTCTGAATGTGTAGCCAAACTATATTTGTATAAATAAAACTTTTTATTCCAAGTAATATATATTATATTATACAGGGTGATGAAAAAGTACCCCCCCCCCTCTTATTAAGTGCTTGTAATTTATGAAGAAAATATAATTCTTACAAGAAATTGTATAGCATGGGGTTTTATTTAGAATTTAATATTGGCGCCAGCATTTGCCATCAGTTTTAAGCTGTCTGGTAACTGCATCAACTGATTTCAAAAGGAAATTTGTTTTTATTAATGAGTCACCACTTATCAAGGCTAAAAAGCAACAGCATAAGGGTTAATGAGATGAATAGATTGACAGTTGAATTATTATGAGTACTATGAGAAGATTGAAAATCTCGATGAAAGAGTTCTATTTTTGTTTGGTAAGCAGGACACGGGTGTGAGAGAGAGCGCCATTTACCCATATAGAAAAACTACAATACCTGTCCCAGGATGGGTAAAATAAATTTTCTGAACAGAACAGTTTTGCACCACTTTTATGTCCTCTAACGAAGATTAAAATCAACATATAATTCTACTAAACCTCATGTCTAGAATCCTTATTTCAGGGATGTGAGTGGCCAATGCAAAAAAAAAAAAAAAAAAATCTGAAATCAGGATGAATTTCCCAATCTGAGGAGACCCCTCCCCATTTCCCAACCAAAAACTCCTTAAACACTATTACTAAGTGCAAGTAGTACCCCCCCCCCCACTCCCCCAAAAAAGTAAATAATTACTATCAATAGATATTTATGTAAAATAATAACATTAATAAAAGAAAAAAAGAGGCCAGTGCTTCTTTAGTTTCGCTAAGACATGAAAATATTTAAAGAAACGTATAAACTTTGTTATGTACTTACGTGTTAGCTGAAAATAAGATTGTACAGAAAAAATTATGCAAATTCATTCAGTATTTATTAAATTATAAAAAAAAAACAACAAAAAAAACGATCTTACGTATGGCTAAACATTTTTTACCCAGTTCAACTTACTGATTAGGCAAGGGAGATAACTCAATTTTTTCCCCCCTGGAAAAACTTAAAATTTAACAAAAATGGCGACCGATAGATAAAATTATTTTTTATTTAATAAATACTGGATGAATTTGCGTAATTTTTGGTGTACAGTCTTCTTTTCAGCTACCACGTAAGTACATAGCAAAGTTTATACATTTCTTTAGCTATTTTCTTTTTAAGAGGCCTACCATGTCGTAGCAATACAATTTTGAAGTCCAAACTGACCTGTTTGAGATAGAAAGGAAAATCTAGTTGTGGACTCGGGATGTTAAGCTAAACAAACCGGCTGACTTTACTACTTACTAACAAATGAAGGCTCACTTGCATTAATATTTTTTTTTTAATTTGCTTTCTTTCTAGTAATAGTAGTTATAGTGGTAGAAATAGTAGTCATACTACTTAAATGTACTATAATGATAAAAGCTCAAACATCCAGTGCCCTAATTATTTTTATTTCATTCGTTTTTCTTTTTTTACTACTATGAACAATCGCTACGAGTAACAATGTAGTGGTTATATGCGTTAACAACAAAATGGGAAAAGGAAGCCACCAGCAGTTTAGGGTGTCTGCCAGGCATTGAGACATGATTGTTTAGTTTTATTTTTTAATTTTTAATTTTTTTTTTACTGATGATTCACCACTTATAAAGGCTAAGAGCCACTCAAGGATAAAGGTTAATTCAACACTAGATTTGAAGAGGACCGTCTGCAGCTCTCAGGAAAGCAATCTTGTGGTAGTGTGGTCCACAGATGAATAGTTTTTAACTCGATTAAAAAAAAAATAAAAAAAATATCAGAATGGCACCTGTCCAGATGTAGTAGCAATACTTAAACTTAGGGCATATCCAAGACAGACATACACACATATATATGTGTGTGTGTATATATATATATATACATATGTGTGTGTGTGTGCGTGTAGAAGGATTGCATCAAGCGTCAAATACTTTTTGGAGCAGTAGAACGATTCAAGTAACATATATAGAGAAATGTAATTAACGCATTACGAAAGAGTTATTTTGCTTTGAAAAAGATATACTTGAATGTTGACTTACTCGGGCTAAGCTCAAACCCTGGAGTGGCCACCGTTTTTTTTTTTGTTTTTTTTAAATCTATGTAGTTTTTTTTTTTTTTTACATGTGGTTATTTTGAAAGTAGCTAATAAGTCGAAAAAGAGTAGGCACACCCGGTTTAAGGCATTCATCGTTCTGATCAGAACTACAAAAACCGGGGATAAGCATTGGTTTTAAGGGGGTTTTGAGATTTGGAAAAAAGGAGATTTAAACTAAAACATTTATTAATTAAAAGATAAGTCTCGACAGATAGGAAATGACTCACCCTAAAATTTCCCCATACAAAAACTTTGCCGCTGTCTGATAACGCTGCTGTGTGGCTGTCACCAGCTGAAACTTGGACGATGTGTTCGGGTAAGTCGACAAGGGCAGGTTCTGTCTCTGAGCCTTCTTCACTTGTATCACGGCCAAGGGCACTTTCATCATTACAACCAAATGTATACACCTAGACGAGAGAAACAGAGAAAGATGAACCAAAACAAACTAAGAGGCACAAAACCAAATAGGGATCATGTTTCCGCGAAAAACACCGGATTAAGTAAAAATTAATAGTTAAAAAAAAGAAAACAAAAAAACTTCTCTATTTACATGCCTCCCCACGAGGGCAGATTTTCACACAAGGTCAGTATTTAATGTGGGGAACATAAAAATTGCCTCAGTCTAAAAAGATTTCTCCTTCCCTGACCGAGGATGGAACAGATACTACACTTTGCTCCTAGCCAAAAGGCAAAATTATTTACCTCCCCAGCAGGAAGTTAGACACAAGGTCAAAGTATTTTTTATTTACCTCCTCTCCAGGAGGTTAGACACAAGGATCAGGATTAGCGCGCCCTGGCCTAAAAAAAATGCCTGAGTAGCCTTGTCGGCATTCCCCGGTAGGGTCACCTCAGGCAATTAGCATTAGCAACCAACTAACCCCTTCTAAAAGGCTGAGACGGTAAAGCTTGGGAGGATGGACCTCCTGTAACTATACAGGACCATACCTCAGACTGGTGGAATCAAGGCTCGAAGGCCAAGACGGTACTGGTCTATATAGTGTAGAATCCACCGGAACAGATACTACACACTGATCTTAGTCAAAAAGGCCAAGGATTTTTACCTTTTAATTTGTTGAAAATAAATTTAATTCCCTAAACACAGCAATTTCCTTCAGATTGGTTATGCAATGTCATTTTTTTATGAAAACATTTGTTTTGCAAACAAATTTTTTTGGTGTTTGTTCAATATGGCAGTTTAAAATAAATTAACATGAAAAATTCTTTCATGTACTTACGTATCAGGCAAAAGTAGGCATCTACACCAAAAATCCAAGAAAATTATCAAATAGAATTTTAATTAAAAATATAAATTAGTTTTATCGTATATTTCCGATTCTCCATTGATATGAACGCAAGGCGATCCATAATACAGGCCTGGCAAACATGCAACTGGGGAGGACATGTAAAGACCAAAATTACTACTAAATAATAATTACCGAGAAAAGTTTTAGTAAGAAATTTCTTAATAATGTCCAGTAATTAGCAACTATACATATTAGGAAGTAGCTTACAATAATTGATTTATTTCCATCAAATCAAATGTAAAAAGTACAAAAATATTTTTAAAAATCTCAATTCACAAAACAACCACTTTATTCATCATGAATTAGACACATTTTTGATATTTCAAAAATCATGGGTAAATTTGTTTATATTGACTAATTAATTACAGAAAATATGACAATACAATCAGAAAGCAAATTCAACATTTTACAAAATCAAATACTTTATGAACAAAATGTTCGGAGAAACAATTTTGATAAGTTTTACAAAATTTATTATGTTTGTTACGTATACAATTTGTTTTTACAGAAGATGAAGAAAATGCTTATTTCTTCATGATACAGTCTTAATAATAGAATCAACGTACAAAAACATAAGATCAATAGAATATATGTAAAAAGGGGGGAAATGTAAAACATATGATAGCTGCTTGGAAAATTATGTATTATCAATACTGATTATGTTGTCATGAGAATTGTATCAAAACGACAATGGCGTAGTGGAGGATACGTATCCAAAAACGACCAAATTGAAACTAGCGGCAGCATAAGACTTCATTCCTGCATGTTTGCGGTTTTTGTTGCAGCATCTGCTGTTGGGAAGGATACACCCACAAAGGTTGCTGGCATAGGACATGCTGTTGTTCAAGCAGTGCGTCTAACCCAGCTGTAATTGCACCTATACAGTTGGGTGTCTCAGTACAAATGCACCACTTTTACAGGTCATTATTCCTGATCGATAGCCGCTTAACCATGGGATTTGTTTCATCATACCCAGAGGTACAAATATTTGAATGTTCCCTTGCTCCAGATGTGTTAGGCGGTGGCAGACATTCTTGATCGATTCCTATTATATGCCGGAGACAACATGGATGGAATTCCATGCGATGGGCTATCACACCAGGGAAGCAAGTCAGTCATGGCATACCAAGACAAAGATCGTCCGGGCCTTTGAGTATGGATTTACGCCGGTCTATTGGGGGTTGTCCGTCCTGTGCAGTTCTAGGAGGTGCACCCTCCCAGGCTTTGCCTCTTCTGTTTGGGGAGGAGTAAGTTTATTGCTTACTGTCTGAGGCGCCCCTACCGGGAAATGCCGATGGGGCTGCCCAGGCAATTTTTAAATGGTCAGAGTTCTCACCTCTCGAGCGCTGGCTTATCTAATCCCACTTTCCCGACCTTGTGGGAGGTAGATAAATAAAACGAAGACAAAGAATGGCAGACTTGAAACTTGTTGAAATGACAAAGACTGATATCATAGATTACCATTTTTCAAAGCACTTCAACCATCGCATTGAATTTCAGTCACATCTGATGTCTGTGATAGCAAAACGAACATCTTCTGGAAAACCATACTACCCCCAGCTTGGCATGGCATGATGCACAAGAAATGTGAATATCCGGGAAAATCATTGGTACAGTTTCTCCCCATGATAGATATGAATCCAGGAGATAAAACCTGTATCCTGTCCACCCATGATTACCTATGCGGTCGTTTGTCAAAATAACATGCCGACTGTCATTACCTTTGATCAACCGCTGTTTTGGAAGGCTTCTGAAATCGTAAATGCTTTTCCAGATGGTACTCCAATTAGGAATAATACTATTGCTTGGCACATTCCATACCTTCATGAATGTGTTGAACGCTATTGGGATGTTGATTGATGGCAATGGACTCAAGGAGATCATGGAGACAGTATATGGTGAAAATGCTGCCGTACACATGATGAGTGGAAAGGCAGTGCAACAAGCGTTTCATGGCCACTCGCTGATGAATCAGGGTCTCACACGTCAGATTGTTGGCATGTCTGCTTTCAAATAAACCACCCTCATTGGAGAAGACACGGATCTTCTTGTTCTTTTGCTGTTACATGCATGTTTTCCAAATGTACTGCACTTTATTTTTGCTCTGACAAGGCAAAATTCTACATCTACAATATCATGGTTCTCAAGCAGATGCTTGGTGAAGCAGTTTGTAACGATCTGTTGTTCTTGCATGCCTTTACGGGATGCGATTCGGTGTCCAGAGTATTTGGAATAGGAAAGACGGAGTTCCAACAAATCCTCAAGAGAGAAAATACAATGACAGATTGTTCAAAAGCATTGAACAAAGCTACCATTGTTTTCTACAACATCGTCACTTTGCTTTTGTTTTTTGGTGTTTTGTGCTAGATTGGGTCTAGTCTTTTGCAATTTTTGGAGGTCAATCCCTATATTGACCAGTCTAAGTTTTTATTTCTCTTTCTAATGAGAAGCCAAAGGACGAGAAAGTATTTTCAGTTACCTTGCCAGTTAGAGAAACACAAACGGTATGCATGCCACCAGCATAGACTTGGACCATCTCTTCCGGTAAAGAAAGTAAAGCCGGGCGAGTTTTTTCAAGAATATCGGGACCGAGACCCAATTGGCCGACATCTCCACTGCCAACACACAAAACAGTTCCTGGTTCTGAGAGATGACTCCTGTGGAAAACTGCAAGTGGAAAATAAATCTATGAGAAGAGGAAGACAAAGACACAACATGAAGACACCGCTTAAATTAATTAGAAAACTGTTTTGCAGTCACTATAAAGAAATAAAATTAAAAAAGTTCTCAGGATTTACAAAAGTGGTGATAAAATACAAAAACTTGTCAGATAGAAAATCTATATTTTTTTATAGGTTTTTCTTATAAGAATTTTTTTAAATTTTATTTTTTATTTTATTTCCCTCCCACAGCCGCAAGGTCAGAAATTGGGATTTAAAAGCCAGCGCCCTCAAGAAGGGAGAGCACTCTGGCCTACAAAAAATGCCTGGGCAGCCCCGTTGGCACTGCCCGGTAGGCGTGCCTCAGGCTATTAGCAATAAACTAATCCCTTCTCAAAGGGTGAGAAGGCAAAGCCTGGAAGGGTGGACCTCCTAGAACTGCACCGGACAAACCCACAGAATCAAGGCCCGAAAGCCAAGTTTGACACTGGAGAGGATAAAATTGCACAGATCGATTTAACTACTTCAAACTACTCAATTAAAAAAAATTAATTACTTAAAATGTGTAAAGTTTTTTTATAAAAACGCTAGGATAAAGGTGTAGTCTTCGGAGGAAAATTCCTTCTGGACTAAAGCAATTTTTATCATATACAAAGTGCCCCTTCTTTGGGAAACTGGATATCTCTTTGTATAAAAATAAACACCCTCGTTTCTAACTTTACCCTCGAGGGGAAGACAAGTAAATAGGGAGTTAAGTGAAACAAACAAAGGGAAACAACTCACAATAATCAGAGTTACAAGTTGGCCACTATGAACACATGGCTATCTCCACATACGGCATGTTTCTATTACCGATAGAGATTTGGTATGTCTGAAGCCGAACTATGCAATCACAATCTTTTAATGCTCAATTCAGGGTGTGGGGTAGTATAGCATCTGTTCTGTTGTTATGAGACCATCCTCCCGGGCATTACCTCCTCCTGAGGGGAGGGGGGTGAGAGTTTATTTCATTTGTCATATATACTCTTATTACTATCGCAACAAAAATCTTTTAATATATTCAATATGGCCATTTCTTTAGAATCAAACTATTATTTCTTAATGATACAAAGAGAGAGGGGGAGGAGACAAGAGAAGTAAGATATTGCTTAATGGCACATCAACTCTAAGGGTCATTTCATGTCATGAATGTAGAAGGAAATATCCTTCATTTGAGTCAGTGGGTCATTTATAGTCATTGGTTAAGAGCTTTGCTATTTTGGTGAAGGTTTTTATGCTTCAAGTTCTTTATATCTTCAAATGTTTAATCATGGTTTTTGGTTGTTTTGTTTCACGGCATATCAACCCTTTTCAGGTCACTTAATGCTGAATCTGGTCATTTTGGTGAAGTTTTTTATGCTTCAAGTTCTTTATATGTTTAAGTATTTATTCATGGTGTTTGATTGAGTGAAAAGGGGAGAAGAGGGGAGGGAGGGAAATTGTTTTTTGTTTTTGATTTTGCAAAACATGATTGAGTTTTGCAAAGGAAAAAAAACAATAAAATATCAATGTTTGGTGCATTTTGAGTGAGGAAGTCAATAACTTCAGACAGCCTGATTTAGTAGCGCCAGAGAGAGGAGAGAGGGAGACAGAGAAAGAGTGTAGCAGCAACAACCAAGCCACACAAACCCTACGAGCAACACTACCGTTTCAGAATACGTTCACCTCCCAAGCCATTTTAACACACCATACTGAAGAGAGATAACAAGCAAAGGATTCGCACAAACCCTTTTCTCACTGTTATTATCTATGCACTTATTTCTTTAATACTACAGCTACCAATCGGCCGTAAGCTGTTTTGTTTAATTACATTTTACATATCAAGATCTAGCATCGTGTTGCTTGCCAAAGCCGAACTTTGAATTACATTTATTAATCGAATACATATATTAAATTAAAAAATAAAATAATGGTTTAAGTTTTTAAAATCCTGATGCCAGCAATTAATTATTGTGACATTTTCCAGATTTAAAAAAAAAAAAAAATCGTTATTCTAATTAGCTAAATTGTAATTAATTTGGTTTCTTCTTAATTATGATGAACCGTCTCCGTAAATAATCAATTTCTGCCCTACTACAACAATCGTGTCGGTGATCGCGATGTTGTCTCACAGTCCACCAGTCAAACTCTTTAACCCTTATCCTCGAGTGGCCTTTGGGCCTTGATAAGCGGTGACCTTTATTGTAACAAAAAAAAAAAAAAAAATCAAAAAAAAAAAAAATAAACAGCATATTTTCAATCTTTTACAGATCGACAATTTCCCTAAACAGGTGTAAAAAGAAAATAAATTTTTAAAAAAAATTACCTTTTACACGCTTTGTTATTCCATTACTGCTTAATTTTTTGGATTTCCGTTTATCACCCGATTTCAACAACTAAGAAAAGAAAAAAAAAAAAATTAAAATTAATTTCAAAATTTTTTTCTGCCCCAGTACATGAAAGTCTAAAAGTCACAGAAAAATTTGTATCTGTGTATCCCAGGGATGCTCCTGAACTTTCCTATTAGTTAGTTATGTTTTTGTTTTTTTGTTTTTTTTAAAATAAGAACATTTCTCGTCTTGAATTAGACTATCTTTCAAGAGTGGCAGTCGGGAAGGCAAATTCTCAACTCCAACCAAAAAAATCTTTTCTCACTTAGAAAAACTCATTAGCTACTAGATCACTTGTAATGACACAAATACATTATACACACAAACATGGTGTCCTGAAAACGGGAATTTGGAAGTCTATTACTAGACTTCAAACATTAAAGGAAAAAAAAAAAACGCAGTTTGGTTCAAATCCTGTAGAAGCACCAAAAACCTCTGTATGACTTCAAGCTCCAATAAACGAAAATAATTCAGCTCACAGCAAAATCTCACTCCGACACTCACTTCTACCATTTTCAGATTCTCTCTCCCTTCTCCCTTTTTTCTTCCCTTTTTATTAGCAGATTTCCCCTCTCAGTTAATTCCGTTTAACTAATCAAAAGAAACAATCCGCTGGCTCACTATTTGTCGTCAAGGTGAATCCACTTATTATTGTGCAGCAACCAGTGGATTTGTTACTTCGAGGTCGCGAGTTCAATCCTCACTAGAAAACTATGAAGCCAAAGCTTATTTCCTTTTCCATCTGCAAGCCAGGCAAAGGCGGACCCTTTTACCGCGGGGATGAAGTAAGTCGGGGTCCACCTCCACCGCTCGATTCTGGCACACGTCCATACACGGTTTCCTTTAGTACCTATTTTCCTATTCTCCTTGCAAAATTATCTGAATATAAAGTTTCGGTTTTATCTCCGTATTTTCAACATACAGAGAAAAAAAAATATCTTCATAACTACACCATCAGTCGTCACGCAATTCACTTCGACTCAGATTTCAGTGCTTTTGCACTAACCTTATAAACTTACACACGATAATATAGCGACTATTACATTTTCAACTAAGGTAATCAGTGATTTTATTTAAACATTTCATGATCACGATGCATCTGTAACGCGTTCGGCTTATAATCTAACGGTTCTTGGTTTTCAGAACAATTACGTGACTTACACATTGAAATAAATATTTCATTAAGAAATTGAAAGCACTATAATGACTTTCGATTTCTTATAAAACAAGTCAGCCATTTCAATGAATTACTTCTTGAAATAAAAATCCTATTCAGAAAATATTTTACAAAAATTATTTTAATAATTAAATTACATCAACTATAATGCATTTCGGTTTCTGAGAAAACAAATAAGCCATTTCAATAAATTCTATTTTTCTGGCTTTTTTTTTTGTTATTTCTCATGTAATGCTATAGAATTAACTTAACTCCCGGGCTATACCAGGTCGGGACAGCTAGTTAAATATATTTCTTGACTTTGACATTGGTTGATAAAGCAGCATCATGGTTGATAAAGCAGCATCAGTAATTATGGCTGCTGCTGCTTTCAACCAACAGTTTTTGGCAACTACCATTCAACCTTTATGACATCATCCATTTTCCAGTAGATATCATCTTAATACATATCTTCAAGACATCAAACGGATGATATTTTTGGCTAGGGAACAAAGTGTAGTATCTGTTCCGATGGGTACTACACACTATAAACCGGTACTGTCTTGGCCTTCAGGTTTTGATTCCACCGGTCTGTTGGTTTGTCCTGTGCGGTTCTAGGAGGTCCACCCTTTCAGGCTTTGCCTCCCCTCTTTGGGGTGGAGTAAGTTTATCGCTTACTGCCCGAGGCGCCCCTACCAGGGAATGCCAACAGTGCTGCCCAGGCATTTTTTGTAGGCCAGAGTGCTCACTTTCTTGGGTGCTGGCTTTCCAAATCCCGCTTTCCCGACCTTGTGTCACATCTTACCGCTGTGGGAGGAAGATAAATAGAAACGTCTAAGAACAAGCCCAGAGAGTCAGCTTGGTTATTCCAACACATCTCTCTGGCTGTCGTTCGAGGCAACACAATGTCAATTACGGTGTCGTCCCGGAATATATAGATGTAATTCAAGATCGTGCATGTGTATGTGTTGTATGTAAATAAAAATTAAATGCATATATGCGTATGTGTATATATTAAAAAAAAAGTATTAAATGACATCTTTTTTGTCAACAAAACTATAAAAAAAAAATCTTAATAATCATGAAGTGTGTGCCCGGTGAGAAGTAATAATTCAGCTCAGAGGGAGCAGCGTTTGAAGCTTATCGAAATCACAGATCTTAAAGTATTGTGAAAGGAAGAGGATAAAACAAATGACGAAGTATTCCCCTCAGAGGTGGGACGAAACAAGTCAGTTGACAAGAAACGACCAAGTGAAATACAAACAGACCTCCCACCAATTTAATATATAGCAAGCATGCAAGATCCAGACTTTTAGTAGTATATAGATATACTACTAAAACTGTAGATATTGTTAGTCTCCGTGCACATCGGATGACATCATAAATGAAGTAACAAAAAGATTACCTCATTTGAAACAGAAGATGGACCAGGGGGGGGGGGATGTTTAACATTCAGTTAATCGATATGTATGCCGAAAAGGGGAGGGAGTAGGTCCCTTAAGGGAAAAATGTGATATTCTAAAAAGGGAGGTTCATTCCTAAATTGAGGTAACCAATCAATTACCCGGTACTATTTTTTGAATTTAACTTTTGTAGTTTTTTGTTTTTTTTTCAACATAGTTCACCCCAAACATAGCAAACCACCACTGTAGACGTAAGTAGGGGCTACTGAGAATTAAGGTGAAGTTTTTTTGGGTCATCCTAAATTGGGAGCTGCACAGCGAGATGCTTGTTCACATTAGTTTTAAATTTCTGCATATTGGTACAGTCGCGGGGAAATAGGGAGGGAGTTCTTACTTTAAGACAAATATAATAAATAAAATTATTCTAATTGGCAATTGATCATGTTGAACTCCATTGCATCTATTTGCACACCACGGTTAAATGGGTGGGTCTGGGCCATCTGTCTTCATTAAATTCTGAAATGATTTGATGTTAATAGAAAAGGCATAGTTATGGAATTAACGAAAAAAAAATTTGGTAATTTTGATAAAGTAGTCAATTAAAAATTGATTTTAGGGGTGTGGGGGCTATTTTTAAATAACTGAAAATATTGGGGTCCAGATAAAACCCCATTATCACATCAATACCAGGAGTACAAGAGCCCCTCCAATATTTATAAATAAATATTTCTTTTAAATAAGTATTTTTGAAGATGCAAACATTGAAAATTTGAAGTTGATAAACTAGATATTCATGATCAAATTGATGTGATTGATATGAATGTAAAAATTGATGAGAGCTCTCCGCTGCAATTTTGTTCAGCTTACACACCTAATACATAAAGTATTTTAAAAAAAATTTCCTTTCCAGTTGTTAGAAACTTCAGACTTCATTTTACGGAATTCTGCCCTGCATCACTACAAATGTGCTGAGGGTAATTTTAGAGTTTTTGGTGGTGTCTCCAATGTTAACAAAGAATGTACCAACTTAAAATATTCCACTTCAATGAAAAACATTGAGGAACGAGCAGCAATTAAGGATGTCAGCTCATTACGTATTAATAACAAGTACCTGACACATAATCAGTTGTGCACTAAAATTGAAACATTGCAAAAAGAAAAAAAAAATATTAACAATTGAAAACTTGCCAAAAAAATAAAATCTTGAAAATTGGAAAAACCCTCTCTTTCCATAAATGTTTTATTATAAGCATTGTCAATAATGGCATTCCAAGACTCCATTCATTGATTAAACTTGCATTAGGGAAGAAGAAAGGCGTTGAATACATTTTAGACAAATGTACACAAGCTATCAATGGGCGTTACAGAGTTAGATGTAATCCGAATGATAAAGATCTTTATCATTTTTTAGTATTGAAGTTTGGTGGACCTTTGTAACTCAACATGTTTCCCTAGCACATCAGTTGCTTACCGAATGAATGATGAGTTCCCTCACATCAAGAGCTCAGTGTATATGTCTGTGACTGAATGATTCAAAGTCAATTTTCACAAAGACTTTTCTCAAAAATATTCTATTTCCATTAAATGTGACGAAGCATAGATAAATAGAAAAATCAGATATGATCCAACGATTAATGAACCTGTTTGGGTTATTTTACTAACTTTGTAATAAGGTTGGCAAAAATTATAATTCATTAAAGATGCTGACTTGATTCAACAGAACTTGGCTTCAGATGATGTCAATGTACCGAAAGAGTGGTTGCTGGAGTAGCATCCCTCACATCTCCGTATCCATTTTAACATAAACTTCATCTGACCCTCTTACTCAAGAAGGACTTCTCTGGTATGATGTTCAATTCACGCACCCCCATGGACCACCACGGAAAACATTCAACTGGTCAGAAAGTGGTGATAGCTGTCATGTCCCTATAAAAAACATATGTACTATACAGACACCTACTGAAACCACTGGAAGGACTTACAGAATCTGTGATGAAGATTATGATATAACGATTGCTGCGTTTGCAAAACTTAATTTGTGAACAGCTGTTGATTTGATGTTTCGAAAACATGGTATGATGTACTTTATAAATAACTTATAATTTTCTATCTATGCATTAAATTAATTATAGCAAAATTAATTTTGTGATAAATTTGGGTTTGGGTTTGGGTTTACTTATCCTCCAGTTGAAAACAGCAAGACCGTATGGTCATGACATGTCTCAATGCGAAAAAAAAATGTCCGTTTTTCAAGTTTAATTGTGACCTAATGGAGAAAGAACAAGACTTCATTTTTAGATGGGAGAAAGTTCAAACTATGTAGAACACACAGAAAAAGAAAATTTTAATTTTCCAATAGTGCCACATACTTTTTGGGGCTTAGTAGTTCAACACCCAAATTTAGGCAAACATGTACAATAACTCAAAAACAGTTGATTTTTAGAGGTTTTAAGTGTGATTTTTGGATTCCTTTTGCAAAAAAAAACATGCCTGTACCAATTTTTAATGTTCTAGAAAGTCTAGAATCCATTGTATGCAAAAAAAATGTAATTTTCTAATTTTTTTTTTTTCATAGTTCACCCCAAACAAAGCAAGTTGTCACTGTAGACGTAAGGGGTTACTGAGAATTAGGGTGAAAATTTTGGTGGTCATCCTAAATTGGGAACTGTGCAGCGAGATACTTTAGTCCTCACATTTCATGAGCGATGTTTCTGACAAGAATTGCCGTTTTCTGGGTCGGAATCTATCGTTAGCTGGGTTTTGACTTTGAAGTGGTATTTTTCTTTTAGCTCCTTATATCAAGTGGCTTCCTGCCTTGTCTGGAGCGATTTCCATTAAAAAAAAAAATGAATCAAAGCGGAAATATTCTTTACCCGATGACGAAGAGCACAATCTTTTTTTTGTAATGCTTTTTTTAACTTAGTTCACCCAAAACAAGGCAAGTTGCCACTGTAGACGTAAGGGGCTACTGAGAATTAGGATAAAAGTTTTGGTGGTCATCCTAAATTGGGAGCTGTGCAGCGAGATGCATGTTCACATTAGTTTTAAATTTCTGCATGTCGGTACAGTCGGGGAAACAGAGAGTGAGTTTCAAAGGTCGGAAGCTCGAGGAAAGAAGCCATTGGAGTAAAAGGCTCTCCGGCATCTGGGAACCTCCCCAGTGAATGGATGGGATTTAGCTGATTGTTGGGTTGATCAGCTGTATTTATGTTGAGGGGGCACCAAAGCACAATCCATTGAAGTACTTTTAAAACAAGCACAAGGATGCAACATTGTGGCAATGAGACAGGGGTTGGAGCTTTACGAATAGTGAGGGACCTATTAGATTAGTGACTCTTTTTGGACCTTTCCTAAGAGAGAGAGAGAGAGACTAGTGGATGGTGCTCCAGCCCAGATGTGACAACAATACTCCATGCATAGGCGGATGATGGCTTTGTAGATATATAGGATACTGGCAGGCATGAGAAGTTTTCTGGCGCTTTTGGATAGAACGTAACCGAGCTGAGGGAGATAACTCTAACTTTCTGACACGCCGCTATTCCGAATTCGTGGCCATGAACAATGAGACGCTGAAACTTTGGCATGCAAGGTAGATAATTTTTTTTACCGTTCCATGAAAGAAAATGCGACTGTTTTTAACATTTATCTCACAATGTTAATGTAATTTTTAATAAAGTCTCATTTTTATATTTAAAAAAAGACTTTATTAAAAAAAATCACTGCCGCATTTTTTTCTTTCTTTGTGTTAAAAAACGTAACATTCTTTATTAATTGTTATAAGTTTGTGACGTGTAAATAAAAGCGTTTAAAAGTTATCTTTGTGACATTTAAAAATAAAGACTTTATTAAAAATTACATTAACATTGTGACATTTACAAAAACAGTCGCATTTTTTTTTATGCAGCGATAAAAAAGTGATCTCCCTTGCATGCCAAAGTTTCAGCGTCTAAATTACACTGCAAACGTTCATGGCCACGAATTCGGAATAGCAGCGTGTACGAAAGTTAGTTATCTCGGTGACATTCTATCCAAAAGCACCAGTTTTCTAGCATGGTAGAGGGAGCCCACTTTCTTTGCAGCAGCCTTGGCAATGTCTTCTGTGTATTTGTTTTAATTCATGTTGCCTGTGAATGTTAGGCCTAGGAGTTGGAACGTTGGACTCTCAGGTACAGTGTTATTTGCCATGGCAAAAGGAGGTTGAAGAGGTTTCTTGTAGTTGTTGAAGGAAAGGATCATTAAATGTTACCATCTATTTATGACCCCAATCCACTACAGACTGGAGGTCACTTTCTAAGGATTCAGCCATTGCCTCGGATATGTGTGTGTCCGTTTTAACCACATGACAGTAGAGCGTGGTGTTGTCAGCAAATATACTCATCACAGACACAATGTCATCAGGGAGGTTGTTTATGAAAATCAGGAACAATAAAGGTCCAAGGATCGATCCCTGGGATACACCAGCATTTATGTCATGTTTGGATGAACAGCCACCAAGGACAACATGGATCTTTCTTTTGATTAGGAAGGATCTAATTATAATAAATATTTGTCCAGTAATACTATATGAATTAATTTTTAGGAAACCTTAATGCCAGACCTTGTCAAAGGCTTTGGATATATCGAGCGCTATTGCCATAACTTCATCTGCCTTGTCCAGTGTGTGGTATATGCGTTCAAACTCAGAGATGACCGTTAGGATATCCGCAGTAGACTGTGCTTGCCTGAATCAATACTGATGGTCAGAAAGAAGTTTAGTATTAACAAGGTGTCAGACTATCGCTAGATTGATTAAGGATTCAAAGATTTTAGCGATGAGCGGGAGTAGACTGATGGGGCGATAATTCTGAGGATCAGTTCTATCTCCAGAATTCTTGAAGACTGGTACCACAGAAGCAATTTTCCAGCTACCAGGGAAGCAAGATTCAGCAGAGTATTTCCTTATTACTCTTACTGGTATAAGTACCCCTTTACGTCTATAGTAGCGGCCTGCCTTGTTTGGAGTGAACTATGTTAAAAATCAGGCCTACATATTGCGTTTTCCCAGCCTTTTGCGACATACCTGAAATCTTAAAAATGCAATATTTAGAGTTGGAGTTACAAGCTCAAATTTTCAGGATTGTCTATTTCTTTTATGATACCAACAACAAAGGCAAGTTTGAAGAAAATCTAAGCAATATGGGTTACATTTAAAAAATTTTCTGGATTATTTGATATTGAATTACCCATTACTTTTTTTTCCGCATATAAATTTAACGTGAAAATGATCATCTACTTCCCGACCAGATAATGTATTTATGCACATTTAAACATTTTTTGTTTTTATTTAAATTTTGTCAATTTTCTTAATTTCTTGGAAATCAATTGTGGATGTGTTTTCTTGGGGGGGGGGGGGGAGAGATTGTCACTCGGACTTAGGATTAGTGATTGCGTTAAAGGAAGGCATGTCATAATTTTTTTTTTAATCTTAAAGTTTGTCAGGCTGTTTACATCTAATCCTCTATTCTTAATTCAACTTTTCAATCGGTCATTTCTTAGAGATGACCCTTTGCCATTTTTATTTTATTTTAAAACAAAATAATACGGCGTATGGCACTGTTTCGGAAAATATGACCAAACATTTCCAGGCGTGACGTATGTAAAACGAATGCTACGAAACCAACGGAAAAATGCGAAAGAAAGTACGCCATTCTGAATGTTACCGAAGACCCCCTCTCCATGCTAGGAATGACTTCTGCAACCTACCGTTTTTTTTTTTTAGAACCAGACGACTTTAATGATATAAAAACGACAACCATTTTACGCAGTTAGAACGAAAGAAAGTGCAATTTTATTTTTCCGGTTTTTTTTTTTGCAAAGGAAAAAAAAACAATGTTTGGTGCATTTTGAGTCAGGAAGTCAATAACTTCAGATAGCCTATTTGGTAGGCCCAGTAGGTTCTATTTGACCCATAGATGGGGCCCTTACAGGAACTGGACCTGTGAACAATGGCAAATAAGAGGCAACTTCACATTCCCCACAGCCCCCAAATGGAGGCCTCACCACTAGATGTATTTTACGGTCATATTCAGGACCTAAGGCCATGTGGAACTAATGTATGAATTATCGAAGTTTCAAAAGTTAACAAAGGCCGGTTCTACTTACATGCCGAAATGACCCCCACCCCTAACATGTAAATAACGAAAAACAAAAAATCCTTTCTAAAAGAAACAATTCTCGGTAATTTGAACATTTGGTGTTCAATAATCGATTTATTTAGACAAACAAACCAAAATAAAATTTAAAAAACAAACAAAAAAACACTTTAGCAAGAAAAAAAGTTTTAGTTTCGGGTTCAACCAGCCAAACTCGGTTAACGTTTAAACTTACACGAGTTCCGATGTATTTTAAAAAGAAAAGAATTTAGTTAAGAATTAGTTCAAAACCACTTTGTATTTGAAATAACATTTTTACCGTGTACATTGTTAAAAATGTAACCATTTTTTCTTTAAAACTAGATTCAAAACCATATTTATTCAAATAAAATTGTTTTAATTTTACCAAGGATTTCTGCACCGGTGAAAATAAGTATCCATTTTACGATCTACGGGTTTTATCCACTTAAAATAAAAAATAATTTCCAACATGAAAATCCGCTCACAATACCTGATTTGGGTTTATTCAACCGGTTAAAATAAATTGTTACAAAAGTTATATAGTTTTTAAATTTTGGGTTATTTTTACGTCAAAACTTATAATTAATTGACGAAAAAAGTACATAAACGCAAACCACTCCTTCAATAATAATCCAGGTTGAATGACTTCTTTTTTAGCTGTTTGATATTATACAGGTGTGCGTTATTTAAAAGTGGGGTACTTGTAAGGAATAGGCATCCATAGAATTTCAGTACTTCTGTAGGTAATCTCGGAAATAATCGAAACAGCTTACGATTTGAAAGCCGCGAAAAAAGATGTTAAAAAGGCAGACGACACTAAGCATGCGAAGGATTAGGTTTTTTTTTAATGTAGCCTCCTAAAAAGAAAAAATATATAAAACAAAAATAAAGTTGATAACACTTCCTCAAAGAAAAAGTGGCTCTCAAATCGTAAACTGCTGCAGCCATTTCCTGGACTGACTCGGGATTCTCCGTCGTTACTCAGAACTGACTACGCAATTACTGAAATTCTGTGTGCCTATTAATTACAAGTATCACAAGTAATAAATGCTATTTCTTATCACTTTTGGTCATCCATATTATTATTATTATTATTATTATTATTATAGGAAACACGTTGTTTCTTTAACCGGCTTTTTTAAAATACATATATAAAAATAAGTAAAAATATATAATTTAAATTATAAATGAAAATGTCAGTAATATTGCACTCACCGATGGCATCCTGATTTCTTTTTTCTTTCTATACAAGGAATGATACAAAATAAAATGATTTCTTTTTAAAGCGTGACTAAAATATTTCGAGTTTAACGCTCGGTATTTAAAATGGCGCCGTGCGTACGTGAGAGCGTGGTTATGAGAGTTATCTGCCGATGGCGGATTGTAACTCTTCTGGGAGCGGAGACCGGAAACTCAGAGTCTAATAATAACAACAAGTGCGCCGAACGTGGAAAAAGTTTGCTTTAAAGTTTAAAAATTACAAAAAAAAGTTTTAAAGTGAACGTAAATATTTATTCCGCGGTTGAATTAACTTAAAAAAGAAAATAAATTCATAGTTTACGTTGGAATTATGGCTTAAATCCTATCTAAAAATTGGATAATCCAGTTTTTGGTAAGTATTTTTTAATTATTGTTATTTTTTAAAAAATAAAATAACTTAATTTTATTAATATTATTATTATTATTATTATTATTATTATATATAACTGTTCAATAATGTACTTTTAGTCTAATAAAGTTTAGTTATTTGGTTCAATTGTAGTATAGGAGTTGTTGGAATATCTCATCTATTTCGCTTGGGCTTCACTCAAGTTTTGTCTACATTGTATTTCTTGTCCTGGAATACAATTGTACTTTGCTTGTTAAAGTATGTAAATTTGAACCTTTATTCAAACAGTTTCTCACTTACGGCCATTTGGTTTTGACAGTTGTCACTATTAAATCAGTAATTCCAATTTCAGTCACCAAATATGGAGTGTCTAAATGAGGGGATCGTTTCGTGTATTCCCTTGTGCTACAAGGCTTTATTTCCGAACGGCAACGCATAACTCATCCTAAATGTTATCTAAATACCGAAAACAATAACGGAATACGAAAAGCAGCTATAAACAACACAAGGGTTTTATCTAAATTCAAACATACAACATTGGCTTGGAAGAAAGTAGTAAAAATCTTCTGTGAGTAATTCCTTGTGATTACAAAGTTCGTTAATAATTTTGGGTGCGGTAGATGGGAATATGAGCGCGGTGAATGTGTGTGTGCGGCTATTTATCGCAAGATGTATGTGTGCTTGACTATACACTTTCTCGGGCGCTGGCTTTTCAAACCCCACTTACTCGACCCGACCTGTGGTCACATCTTACTTGTGGGAGTAAGATAAAACTGGCCTTGTGCCTAAATCCTGCAGAGGAGTAAATAAATATACTCGGACGTCCTTTTGGCTAAGATCAAAGTGTAGTATCTGTTCCGATGGATACTACACCCCATAAACTGGTATTGATTTACGCTTGATTTACGCCGGTCTATGGGTCGGTCCTGTGCAGTTCTAGGAGGTCCACCCTCCCAGGCTGTGCCTCCCCTCTTTGGGGAGAAGTAAGTTTATTGCTTACTGCCTGAGGCGCCCCTACCGGGGAATGCCGACGGGGCTGCCCAGGCAATTTTTAATGGCCAGAGTGCTCACTTCTCGGGCGCTGGCTTTTCAAACTCCACTTTCCCGACCCGACCTTGGGCCACATCTTACTTGTGGGAGTAAGATAAAACTGGCCTTGTGCCTAACTCCTGGAGAGGAGTAAATAAATACTCGGACGTGTGTCAGTGGCAAGTATATATAAAAAGCTTAATGACAGAAGCATTCATTTTAAGAAATGATAATAAAAAAAGGTAAACAGAGAGTAATAGATACTTCAATGTTATTTGAAGAGCATCGTCTGTTTTGGTGAGTAAGTATGGAGGGATGAACAGGGTGTCCGGGTGCAATGACGATCAAGTGTTCTCTGAAGAGCGACGCCTGGGTTGATGGGTAAGTAGATGAAGTTGGGTACACAAAGCAAGGTGTTTGATATCATGCTGTCGAATTCGTACGGATTAATTTCTGAATTTTTACTTTTTATAGGTTTTGCAAGTTCACATAGGCTCGTGAAAACACAACTTGAGTTAAAATTTAAACTATTTGCATTTATTGATTTTTACCGGAAATTCTGCGTCACACCACATGTGTATGCACCATTTTACACACTTTTTATTTGAACGCTGCAGAGCAAACATAAAGTTCTCTATACATCATCATTATATTCGGTTTAACGCCCGTTTCATTTGCTGGCATGTGTTGGATGGCTTTTAGAAATTGATCGTCAAACTAACCTATCTCTGGCCAGGATTTTATCCATCCTTCTTTCTCTCAAATCCATTCTTATCACCTCATCTCATGTTTTACTTTGCCTTCCCCTTCTAACTGACCCTGCTACCTCAATTGTTCTACATCTAATCACCCAAGAAGTGTCATCTATCCTTCTAATGTGGTCAAACAAAGTCTCCTGTTCTGCACATATCTCTCTGTAGGCCACGACCTATTATTTAAAGTGAAAATAAAATAACATTAAAAACACTAAGTTACAGCCAGTTTCATCGTACACGTAAAACGCTATGGTGAATACCAGACCAGAAAAATATAGTCTCCATCGTTATAAACAAGTCGAGAAAGAGGCTAAGGGCACATAATCCGAGTTCACAGTTTTCTAGTTAAGAACAGAGAACCTTTTCTTTTTTTTTTTTTTTGTTGGAAAATTTTCAACTAATAAACAATGGTAAAATAATGTTTTTCTTATTTTTTGTATTTGCCCCTTTTTTTTCATTGCGATGATCTTTTGACACAATAATATATAATGAAATCATTATGTGCAGTACTCAGGTGCACTAACCCTAAACCGACAGTACTCACGTGCACTAGAACTCATCAAAAGTGCATGTATTTCATGGACGGCGCACACACTTTTTGACTTGACCCCCCACTTTACGGTCATCAGTAATGAAGTTATATATGCATGTGTTTAACCGCCCCCCCCCACTTTTTAGGAGAGCCCCCCCCCCCACACACACACTTTTATAACTGTCCCGCCGGTCCTGTATATTGCAGGCAGTCCGTTCTATGCTTCAGTAATTCTGAGCATGAAATATGTTTCCGAAGGTCATGAGAGCTTTGTTATTTTCTGACGTGTGTTAGACACATGAAGATCAAACAAATGCTCAAGCTTGTTGTTGTTGTTGTTACTAATTTTGAATGAATCCAAATCCAGAGTAAGAAGGCATTCAGGGCATGGCAGGTGTCTGATAGAAAGTATGCGCTTGGTTGCTCGTCTCTGAATGGTTTTCAGGTGGTCAATGTTCCGAGCTAGATAAGGTTTTCAGACTGATAATGCAAATTCTTGGCCTTGTGCTATTCCTCTGCGGAGTATGCTTGTCTCATTTTGGAGAGATCAACGCATGCCAAAAATCTAGACTCAGCATTGAACAAAACCTGTCGCTTGATCACTGGCTGCCTGAAGCCCACCAACCTGAACAACCTGCATCTTCTCACTGGCATTGTTCCTTCAGATGTGAGACGGGAAGTTGCCAGCCGAGTAGAGATCACAAAGGCTATCAGTGATGAGCACCATCTTCTTCATGGACATGAACCAACAATCCAATGATTGATTAAGGAAAAGCTTCCTCAGCCATGTCGAACCCCTAACAACATCTCCGGAAAAGACCAGACTACAGCTGTGGACCAGACGGCTAGAAGATGGCCCACCTCATACTGACATGGGAATCCCTGCTTCTGAGGCACCCTTGCTCCAATGGAAAACACTAAACCGCCTGAGAATGGGAATGAGGCGATCAAAAGTTGCTATGAGTAGATGGGGCTATAAAACTGACCCAACCATCTGTGATTGTGGAAAGGCGGACCGTACGATGCAACATTGCCTGGTCTGCACCCATACTGCCCAACCGATGTAGCTTGAAAGATCTTGCAGAGTACAACACTTGCAAAGGACTGCATAAAAAAGTGGGAAACTGTTAAATGACCACATGCTTCAAAGACACGCAAAGAAGAAAAAGAAGAATTCAAATTCTAATTGTATACAGTTTTAGTACTCTTATATAGAACGATCCACGTTTCCATGAGCTTGCATTGTCAATGTTCGGGCAGGTCTCGGAAGCATCCGAGAGTTAACAAAACTATTAACCAATCAGGTTGCAGCAAGCAGACGATAACTTTTGGAAGAAATTAATTTCTACGATCTGCAGCGCGTTAAAAAAAAAAAATTTCTACAATCTGTGTCAGCGCGTTGAATCTCCCGAAGGACTCATTGAGTTCTGTCAGCAACGGTCATTTCTAGCGAAAGACTAACCCTACACCTTAACCCTAACGCTAAACCTTAACCCTAAACCCTAACCCAGAAAATGCTAAAAAGAAATTGGCTAAAAACAGTTCTTTCGTTGTTTGTTATATTCAGAAAAAAATCATTTTTTGAAACTTTTTGTTGCACAAAAAACACATTTTATTTTAAAATATTTTCGTAACAATGGTTTCATTGACAAAACAAAATATCTAATTAATAACAGTTGTTTAACTATGGTTTTTTCGTTCTTTATTTTTGTATATGTATTTTACTTTTATTTTTTTTTGTCTACCTTTTTTTATTTGCAACTTTTCTTGAATTTATTGTCTGGCAGTCTTCAATGTATCGTCTGACAGCCTTTGCCTCGTCAATTCTCGGGCGCTTCCAAGACCTGCCCAAACGTTGACAACGCAAAGTAACGGAAACGCAAGTCGTTCTCTAGTATGACTGGAATAGATGACTGGTTTTACGTTCCGGATAAGAATGATATGTACATATTCAGACGTAATACAAAAATATTTTATTTGGGTCAGTTAGTTTGGCTCGTTAAGGGAATTTAATGTCATTGTTGACGCCATTCCCTATTGGAGAGAGATGTTCAGCGAGATGCTTGTTCACATTAGTTTTAAATTTCTGCGTGTCGATACAGTCAGGGAAACAGGGATAAGGGAGGTAGTTCCAAAGGCTGAGGTAAGAAACTATTGGAGTAGAAGGCTCTCCGGCATCTGGGGACCTCTACAGTAAATGGATGCTGATTGTCAGGTCGAGTGTATTTACGTCGAGGGGACACCAGAGTAGCAAGTTCATTGGAGCACATTCCATTGAAATACTTGTAAAACAAGCACAATGTTGCAACATTGGGGCGATAGGACAGGGGTTGGAGTTCGGTGGATAGTGAAGAACCTATTAGATTAGCGACTCTGTTTTTAACCTTGTCTAAGAAGGAGACTAGTGGATTGTGGCAACAATGCTCCATGCATGGGTAGATGGTGGCTTCGTAGAGATATGAGGATAAAATATATGATATATCATGAAATTAAATGATGTAGAGACAAGATGTATGTTTTTAACGTATTTGTCGCACACGCTGCATAATTTTTTGAATAGTTACATACGTGCCAAAAACATCATGTTGTGCGTCGTCTTTTTCCTATGTTTTGCCCTTATTCAATAAATTTAAAATTATCATATTTTCTGAAGAAGTTTGTTGATCTTAATGAAACCGGTAAATCTCTTGTTTTTGGTAATTTTTTTTCCTGTGTTAAATTTGTTTATCATATATATATATATATATATATATATATATATATATTTCTGTGGGGTAAACTCCAAAACTACTTTACTGATCATTATGGATTTTGGAACGCAGCTGCTAGGTGTAATGGTCGATAATGTAGGTTATATTTATTTTATTTAGTTTTATGCAAAAAGTGGCTTGAAATCCTTTATGAAAATTCAGTTACATCCAATTTTGATGAAATTTAAATTATAGGTATTAGACATCAATTAATAGATATATTTTTGCTAGTTGTTTTATTTAATTGCTCTCTCTCTCTCTCTCTCTCTCTCTCTCTCTCTCTCTCTCTCTCTCTCTCTCTCTCTCTCTCTCTTTCTTGAAATAGAACTTTCTGTGCGTTCGAATAATCAGAGGGTGGGTAAACAAGTGTTGGAATGGCTGCCGGCTGTTCCATCATATTCCATTACAATCTAATTTAATTACGTAACTCAATTATATAAATTTAAAAAAAACAATGTCTGTAATTCTATTTATAATTTTTATTAAGATTATTATCGAGGAAAATATTTAAAATACATCTGGAAATCTGAAAAAAACAATCATGAGTATATTTTCGAATATTAATTCATCAAAAGCTTTAAAACATGTAAATTTGAAAGACGCGTGATGTTAGGGGAAGCTTTGGAATGGGTAAAGCAGCTGATAAGTTTTGGAATGGGTATATATAGGAGCTTATAAGTAGATATCATGAGTGTATATTTGCGAATATTAATTGATTAGAAGTTTTAAAACAAATTAATTATGTAAATTTGAAAGATGCGTGACGTTTGGGGAAGTTTTGGAATGGGTATATAGGAGCTGATAAGTAAATATAAAAAGCGAGCGATCAAAACTAATAGTATAGTTTTGGCTTCAGACAGACAGACAGATACATAATCTCCATTATTATTAGATTTCCAAAGTTTCAGTTTCTTTAAAGTTTTAAAATACTTTAAAGAAACTGAAACTTTGGAAATCTAATAATAATGGAGATTATGTATCTGTTTGTCTGTCTGTCTGAAGTGCAAAACGTTTTAGTTAAAAAAATTTAATTTTTGATTTACCTGAAATTTGATCCATACACAAAACAAGATTCTCTGAATTTCAATTTCTTAGACCCCTTAAGCTTTAGCCCCAAATTTTAGACATTTTTCTAGAATGAAAATCATTTAATAGATTTTGATAAAAATTGGAATGCGTATTCTAGACATATGGTGTAGTAACATATATATTTTGGTTTTAATCTTTGTAACGAGAAATAGAAGTGGTGCAAAATTCGGTGAATTAATTTTATTATTAACTAACAGAATACCATCCAGGGACATGTGTGCGTATTCTGTTAGTTACTATTGTTAGATAATGGCCCTATGGGAGTCTGTGGGAGATCTGGTTTGACTTGCGCGATTTGTAGCGGAGTCACCTCGTGCAACTTTGGTACAATGTTTCTCAGGGTTGCGGTGACGGGTGACGAGACCTTAAGTTCAAAGGTTAGGTCACACCTGTGTGTTGATCACGAGATTTCGTGACGTCACAGTTTTCCCGCTGGGAAAACTGGAGTTGAGATTTCAGTTTGGATTTGGAAGCCGAAGAGTCAACACGCTTTAGCCATGTAGCGATTACAAGCTAGGGGATTTTGAATCACCCGAAGTAGAGCCAGACGAAGTCCCCATCTTCCTTCCCTTACAAGTAGCTAAGTAGTTAGAAAAATAACTAGCGTAAGCCTCTCTCTCTGCTACAACGAACTTGTCCAGTATCGACAAGCAGTATAGTAAATAAATGGCTCTAAATTAAAAAGGAGAAGCCTTGTTATATTTAATTGTACAGAGAGATTTGGTTTCAGTTACAGAAAGAAACCGCCGGCCCGAAAATTTAACAACAGCCTGCAGAGAATGGTGGCGGCGACAGAGCGACTAACAATGGCAGCTGGGTTGCAGACAACAGAGAAGAGACAGAAAAAGAAAGGGAAATATCATTCCCGAATTGCGTCTACTGCTGTGTCGGCCGAAAAGGGGGAGATTAAAAATCGGGACGGAATAGCAAGACCACTCGACGTCGCCGGATCGAGAAACGACATATCGTCCCATTAGCAGCGATGCCGTTCGTTCTGGATCAACAGGGAACAGTTCTACGACGACCAGAGATTTCGACATTCTACGAACGTATGTTAAACAAGCAATGTAACAATATCTTCTTCTTGGGTCATCCATTGATTAATGGTGAAACATTCACAAAGTTCATCATGTGCCATGATGTTCGCTCACTCATTGCAGCCAGAAGCTCATAAAGGTGTTGTACCTTTCCGAATTGGCCCCCAGGGGTGTTCTTGACTGGCCCCCATACATACCAGCACTATGTGATGCGCAAAATATAGCCTCTTCATAGTGAATGACTGTCCGTGCGTGGTGAAGAGTCATATCCTTCCCGAGGTTACTCTGTTAATATGCAAAGAACACGGTGGATCTAGAGGATTAAACCTTGACCACAAATCCTGCTATTTTTACAGGTAGCAGTAGTTCTAGTTGCACTCATTGACAAACTGATGACCTGATTCTGAAAACAGCATGACTTCTCAGATGGTCATATATATATATATATATATATATAATTAACTTGTTACAAATATCCAGGGGGTATGAATCCGAAGGAAGTTGAAACCGGGTTTATGAGAGTGCTCAATGAAAATTCAGAGCGAAATATATATTTTTTGATTTTATTCCATTAGTTGCGACAAAACAAGTTTTGTTTCATTGGTGCAAATAGCGACCAACTCATCGGGCCGGCGGAGGAATTCAAATGGCATAAATTTTAACTTCACTTTAACGGGAGATTGAAAATTGAAAATACATTGGAGGGGGAGGGGGACAGAGTTGGGGCTTTGTCTATAACGGTGACATGGGACATGAGAGGGGAGGGGGGAGGACCCCAACAAGTCGTGTTTCAAATTATTACGTGGGAGGTTTTTCACGTGTCTGTGCTGTGATGATCTCAATCTTGGCCGGGGTGGGAGGAAGGGAGATGGAGCGATGGCCAGAGTGAGTTAAATTTAAAATGAGAATAAAATTATGATTACAACCGTCATTTCTATTTTATTTTAATTCTAATAAGTAATTATCATGTGGATAAAAATGTTTGATAATTTTAATTTAGGGTATTAATTGCTACTTTTGCATTTTATTTATTTTATTTTAATGTTTTGTTTATTATTTGTAGTGAATTTTGTTGTGATTATATTTTTTAAATTGTGATTATATTATACCGAGATCAATACTAGTGGAATCATTTTATAAGAGAAGTTTTCTGGTGTTACCAGTCTTATCATTAACAAAACCGATTATGACAATGATAACGCCTGCCAATCATACCTACGATAGTCGTGGTGATAACAGCCTTGATAAAAGCCTTAATAAAAATAAAAATAAAGATAAATATAAATAAAATTAGAATAAAAATAGAAATAACAAGTTTGTAAGAATATTAATGATAATAACAATAATAATAATAATAATTATAATAATAGTATTAAAAAATAATAATAATACTAATAATAATAGTAATAATGATAAATATCACCATCATTACCATCTTGCTACTTGTGAAGTCATTGGGCGAAATAAGTCGACAAGTGATGGTAGGCTTTTTTATTCTACTGCCAATGACAAGGACTAAGTACCAGTTAATAATTAAGTGTTCAAGGTAGTGATCGAGGGGTTAAGTAATTGAGATTAGATTAGTCCAAGTGATATCAGTGTTAATAGCTGTCCCAGTTATGGGTTTATGTTAGAATTGGTAGTATGGCTGAGAGGCTATTGAGGCTGTGCATTATAGGTAGTACGTAGACTAATCTAATCTCAATTACTTAACCCCTCGATCACTACCTTGAACACTTAATTGTTAACTGGTACTTAGTCCTTGTCATTGGCAGTAGAATAAAAAAGCCTACCATCACTTGTCGACTTATTTCGCCCAATGACTTCACAAGTAGCAAGATGGTAATGATGGTGATATTTATCATTATTACTATTATTATTATTATTATTATTATTATTATTATTATTATTATTTTTTAATACTATTATTATAATTATTATTATTATTATTGTTATTATCATTAATATTCTTACAAACTTGTTATTTCTATTTTTATTCTAATTTTATTTATATTTATCTTTATTTTTATTTTTATTAAGGCTTTTATCAAGGCTGTTATCACCGCGACTATCGTAGGTATGATTGGCAGGCGTTATCATTGTCATAATCGGTTTTGTTAATGATAAAACTGGTAACACCAGAAAACTTCTCTTATAAAATGATTCCACTAGTATTGATCTCGGTATAATATAATCACAATTTAAAAAATATAATCACAACAAAATTCACTACAAATAATAAACAAAACATTAAAATAAAATAAATAAAATGCAAAAGTAGCAATTAATACCCTAAATTAAAATTATCAAACATTTTTATCCACATGATAATTACTTATTAGAATTAAAATAAAATAGAAATGACGGTTGTAATCATAATTTTATTCTCATTTTAAATTTAACTCACTCTGGCCGTCGCTCCATCTCCCTTCCTCCCACCCCGGCCAAGATTGAGATCATCACAGCACAGACACGTGAAAAACCTCCCACGTAATAATTTGAAACACGACTTGTTGGGGTCCTCCCCCCTCCCCTCTCATGTCCCATGTCACCGTTATAGACAAAGCCCCAACTCTGTCCCCCTCCCCCTCCAATGTATTTTCAATTTTCAATCTCCCGTTAAAGTGAAGTTAAAATTTATGCCATTTGAATTCCTCCGCCGGCCCGATGAGTTGGTCGCTATTTGCACCAATGAAACAAAACTTGTTTTGTTGCAACTAATGGAATAAAATCAAAATATATATATATATATATATATATATATATATATATAGCAATGGGAAGGCATAACTACTCCAGTTAGTAGAGTACAATTGACTATATGCAGGTTTGGCGTGTCGTATATATAATAAGCATTAAGAAAAAACATAATCAAGTTTAGTTAATATACAAGCCGCGCGTGCGTGGCCCCCCTCTATATATGACTCAATCTGGCGAGTGTAAAATGCAATAAATTTGGGCAATTTGGGGCATTTTCGACCCCCCTTTGACCCCCTGGGGGCGCGAACCAGAATTTTTCTGAGGTCAAGGATGCTCATTTTTATATCCAGAACAATTGCCTCTACATTTTGGCCAAGTTTCAGAAAAATTGAATGGATGGATCAAACGTTATAGGAGAAAAGGGTCATTTTTTGCCATTTTGGGGGATTTTGACCCCCTGGGGGCACGAACCAGATTTTTTCTAAAGTCAGCGATACTTATTTTCTATTAGGAACAATTGCCTCCACATTTTGGCCAAGTTTCAGAGAAATTGAATGGATGGATGAAAAGTTATGGGGCGAAAAATGTAATTTTTTGCCATTTTGGGGCCTTTTGACCCCCTGGGGGGGGGGGGCTAACCAGATTTTTTTTTTAAAATCGGAGAATGTCACTTTCTAACCTGACCAAAGTTACAACTTCATGCAAAATTTCAGAGAAATTCAATGGATGGTTGCAGAGAAAAATCCGGACGGACGGACATACCTCAAAACATAAGTCCCTCGATTTTATAAATCGGGAGACCAATAACAATGAAAACATAGAACATGATTGTAATTGTTAATTTGTTCTTCTAATCTAAAGATAAACATTGTTTCTTGGTGGAGCCACTATTCTAGAAAAGAACCCGAATAAGATTTATATACATAAATGTTCTTTGCTTGAGAAAAAGTAATTTCAAAACGTATCTATTAAGCTGAATAATTACTGAGTTGTCTCCCCTTGCATGCTCAAAATTCTTGCTTGTTCCAACGGCAGTCGACACTATGAATAAGTAATAAAAACTGATTGTTTCGGAATTTTTTTAGATGAGGATGGATTATTTGGATTATTCGGACTACTGTTCTCATATCGGATGTTATTCTCACAACGTTTTGGCCGATTTAACCTCCGACCTTCTTCAGGTGCTTCTTTTCGAACTCGGGAATCTGTACGGAATTTCGCACGGAACCCTTTATTTAATCCACGGGGGAGGGGGGGGGTAACTTTTTCTCGTTCCATCAACCATGACCGGGTAGAAGTCTTAAGTAATTCGTAATTGTATTCTTAGTATCGCCTGTACTGAGGATTGAACCTTGAACCTCCAGAAGACTGTCACTTAGAACTGATTATTATTTAGCACTTATATCTGTTATGCCACAGCTCATAAAGACTTATTCTACCATGTCATGGCGTAGGGAATGCGAGCAAGCTACCTCCGTGGCTAAAATACAGATTCCCGCATTCAGCAAGATGAACCCTGAAGAAGGTCAGAGGTTACATCAGCCGAAGCGTTGTTAGAATAACACCTAAGATGAGGTCAGTAGTCCGAATTATCCGAATAATAAAAGCTGATTATTCAAATTAATTTATGAATGATTATTTCCACTGTTTAGATACCTATATAAAAATAACTGTACAAACCTGGTGTTGCCCGGGAGTCTTTTTTTACTTTCTTTTGTGTGTGTGTGTTTTTTTAAAACTTTGCCGTTTTTTGTTTTTTTTTACATTTTTTTTATATAGGACTAGCGGGGCTACCCGGCGTTGCTCGGGGTCATAAAAACATATAATTGAAGAAAAATCGTGTGTGTAACATCTTTATATACAAACTTCTATTTCTCCCCCCCCCCCTTTCTCTATAGCCGTCTCTTTATCTTTCTACCTTTCTCTTCCCTGGTCACCCCATTTCAGCGCTACTTTCTAATTTTGCCTTTTGCGAAAGCTGTTTCTTCCCCACCATTTCTCCTACGTTGGTCAGGGCAATAGTATATCATATTTCTATAAAAAGTAACACCTCTATCTGCGCCTTCTATATAAGAACTTATCTACGCCCCGGTGTTCATACTATATACGTATCTATCATCACCCCGGTGCGCATACTATATACGCACCTATCGCCGCCCCAGTGCACATACTATATATGTACCTATCGCCGCCCCAGTGCAGATACTATTTAAGTACCTATCGCCGCCTCGGTGCGAATGCTAAATAGTACCTATCGCCGTCCCGGTGTGCATGCTACATAAGTACCTATCGCTGCCCTAGTGCGAATAATTAATATGTACATATTGCCGCTTTGGTGCGAATGCTAAATACGTACCTATCGCCGCTTTGGTGCGAATGCTAAATACGTACCTATCGCCGGCCCGGTGCGAATGCTAAATACGTACCTATAGCCGCCCCGGTGCGAATGCGAAATACATACCTTTCGCCGTTCCGGTGCATGTGCTATATACGTACCTATCGCCGCCCCGGTGCACGTGCTATATACGTCCATATCGCCGCCCCGGTGCGCGTGCTATATATGTACTGACTGCCGCCGCAGAGCGCATGCTATGTACGTACTTATTGCTGCCCATGTGTACATGTTATATACGTAGCTATCGCCACCCCTAAATTCTGAATACGTACCTATAGCCACCCCGGTGTGGAAGCTAAATAGGTACTAATTGCTGCCCCGGTGCGAATGCTAAATACATACCTATCGCCGCCCCGGTGTGAATTCTAAATACGTACCTATCACCGCCCCGGTGTGAATTCTAAATACGTACCTATCGCTGCCCTGGGTCGGAAGCTAAATACGTACATATCGCCACCCTGGTGCGAATGCTAAATACATACCTATCGCCGCCCCGGTGTGAATGCTAAATACATACCTATCGCCACCCCGGTGTGAATGCTAAATACATACCTATCGCCGCCCCGGTGTGAATGCTAAATACGTACCTATCGCCGCTCCGGTGTGAATTTTAAGTACGTACCGTTCGCCGCCCCGGTGCGCGTGCTATATACGTACCTATCGCCGCCCCGGTGTGAATTTTAAATACGTACCTTTCGCCGCCCCGGTGCGCGTGCTATATACGTACCTATCAGCGCCCTGGTGCACGTGCTATATATGAACCGATCGCTGCCCCAGTGCACATGCTAAATACATGCCTATCACCGCCCCGGTGCACATTTTATATACATACTTATTGCCGCCGATGTGCACATGCTATATACGTACTTATCGCCACCGCTGAATGCTAAATAAGTACCTATCTCCGCCCAGGGGTGAATGCTAAATACGTACATATTGCCGCCCCGGTGTGCATACACCATATGTACCTATCACTGCCCCAGTGTGAATACTAAATATGTACATATCGCCGCCCCTGTGCGAATGCTGAATACGTACCTATCGCAACCCCAGGGCGAATGCTAAATACGTAACTATCGCCACCCCTATACACTACTATATACGTACCTATGCCACCCCAGGGCACATACTATATATAAACCTATCGCCGGCCTGGTGCGCATAATATATTCGTACCTATCGCGGCTCTGGTGTGCATACTACATACTTACCTATCTCTGCAAGGGTGCACATACTATATATGTACCTATCTCCAGCCCAGTTCGCACACGTAAGAACTCATATTAGTGCACCCCTGTCGTGTTTGAAAAACAAAATAGTGTTCATTCATGTATTGTCACTATCATAAATATAAATAATTTTAGTTAAAAACAGAAAAAAAGAAATGTTTTTGCCTCCCCCACGAACATTTTTTTCCATCCTCCCACATACTTAGAAATATTTTTAATTTAAAAGAAATAAAAAAGAAAAGAAAATTTTTTGACCCGCCCCAAAAATTTTATGTTCCCCCCATACATAGAAATATTTTTAGTTTAAAAAAAGAAAAAAAAAATTTTTTTAGCTCCCCCGCCCCGAAAATTTTTTTTTTCATCCTGCCCCATACATATAAATATTGTCAATGAAAAAGATAAAAGAAAAGGAAAAAAATGTTGCCCCCCACCCCAATTTTTTTTTACACTCCCGGTGCGCATGCTATATTCGTACTTATGGCATCCCATGTGCACATGCTATATACGTTCCTATCGCCACCGCTGAATGCTAAATACGTACCTATAGTCTCCTCGGTGCGAATGCTAAATAGGTACCTATCGCCGCCCCGGTGCGAATGGTAAATACGTTTATATCGCCGCTAAAAATTTCCACGACCACCAATCTCTCCAGGCCCCCCAACTTTTTTTTACTCTCGCCCAACCCTGAGTAATATTTTTAGTTCCAAAAATAAAAAAATAAAAAAATTTGGCCCGACCCCTAAAAAGTTTGTCCTGACCTCTAAACATTTCCCCGAGCCCCCAATCTCTTCAGAACGCCCCCAACTTTTTTATTATTCTCTCCCAATCCTAAGAAATATTGTTAGTTAAAAAAAAAAAAAAAAAAAAAAATTTGGCTCGACCTATAAAAGTTTGTCCTGACCCCTAAAAATTTCCCCGACCCCCCAATCTCTCCAGCCCCCCCCCCCACAGTTTTTTTACTCTCGCCCACCCTGAGTAATATTTTTGTTCAAAAAATAAAAAAATTTGGCCGGACCACTTAAAAGTTTGTCCTGACCCCTGAAAATTTCTCCGACCCCCCAATCTCTCCAGCCCCCATCAATTTCTTTTACTCTCCCAAACATGAGAAATATTTTGAGTTCAAAGAAAAAAAAAAAATTTGGCCTGACCCCTAAAATTTTCCCCGACCCCCTAATCTCTCCAGCCCCCCCCCCCCTCCAACTTTTTTTCACTCTTCCCCTGAGGAATATTTTAAGTTCAAAAAAAGAAAAAAAAAAATTTGGCCGGACCCCTAAAGAATTTGGCCTGACCCTTAAATTTTCCCCGACCCCCTAATCTCTCCAGCCCCCCCACCAACTTTTTTTTTCAGCGTCCCACAACCCTGAGAAATATTTTAAGTTAAAAAAAAATAAAATAAAAAATTTGGCCTGACCCCTAAAATTTAATTGTGTTTTTAAACGTGAGTTAACGCACTTCCTTAGCTATCCTCTAACAAATAAATTTCATTAAAAAACATTAATTGGTTTATGAACTTGAGGTATTACGTAATTAAATTACAATATGACTCAGCAATTTCAAATTACTATAAAATATAATGAAAAATAAATGAAAAGCCCCCCCCCCCCCGATGAAATATTCCCCATGGACCCCTAAGAGCTGGGTTAATAGATTCGAGAATACTCTCATCATCTTACTCTGTGAATTTTACATAAGAATACACTTTTATATGTTATGTATATATTCTCTAACCTTGTTTTAAACACCTTAATTGTGTGTTTTAAACGTGAGTTAACGCACTTCCTTAGCTACCCTCTAAAAAATAAATTTCATTAAAAAACATTAATTGGTTTATGAACTTGAGGTATTACGTAATTAAATTACAATATGACTCAGCAATTTCAAATTACTATAAAATATAATGAAAAATAAATGAAAAGCCCCCTCCCCCCCGATGAAATATTCCCCATGGACCCCTAAGGGCTGGGTTAATAGATTCGAGAATACTCTCATCATCTTACTCTGTGAATTTTACATAAGAATACACTTTTATATGTTATGTATATATTCTCTAACCTTGTTTTAAACACCTTAATTGTGTGTTTTAAACGTGAGTTAACGCACTTCCTTAGCTACCCTCTAAAAAATAAATTTCATTAAAAAACATTAATTGGTTTATGAACTTGAGGTATTACGTAATTAAATTACAATATGACTCAGCAATTTATCATTACTATAAAATATAATAGAAAATAAATGAAAAGCCCCCCCCCCCGATGAAATATTCCCCATGGACCCCTAAGGGCTGGGTTAATAGATTCGAGAATACTCTCATCATCTTACTCTGTGAATTTTACATAAGAATACACTTTTATATGGTATGTATATATTCTCTAACCTTGTTTTAAACACCTTAATTTTGTTTTTAAATGTGAGTTAACGCACTTCCTTAGCTACCCTCTAAAAAATAAATTTCATTAAAAAACATTAATTGGTTTATGAACTTGAGGTATTACGTAATTAAATTACAATATGACTCAGCAATTTCAAATTACTATAAAATATAATGAAAAATAAATGAAAAGCCCCCTCCCCCCCGATGAAATATTCCCCATGGACCCCTAAGGGCTGGGTTAATAGATTCGAGAAAACTCTCATCATCTTACTCTGTGAATTTTACATAAGAATACACTTTTATATGTTATGTATATATTCTCTAACCTTGTTTTAAACACCTTAATTGTGTGTTTTAAACGTGAGTTAACGCACTTCCTTAGCTACCCTCTAACAAATAAATTTCATTAAAAAACATTAATTGGTTTATGAACTTGAGGTATTACGTAATTAAATTACAATATGACTCAGCAATTTCAAATTACTATAAAATATAATGAAAAATAAATGAAAATTCCCCCCACCCCTCGATGAAATATTCCCCATGGACCCCTAAGGGCTGGGTTAATAGATTCGAGAATACTCTCATCATCTTACTCTGTGAATTTTACATAAGAATACACTTTTATATGTTATGTATATATTCTCTAACCTTGTTTTAAACACCTTAATTGTGTGTTTTAAACGTGAGTTAACGCACTTCCTTAGCTACCCTCTAAAAAATAAATTTCATTAAAAAACATTAATTGGTTTATGAACTTGAGGTATTACGTAATTAAATTACAAAATGACTCAGCAATTTCAAATTACTATAAAATATAATAGAATATAAATGAAAAGCCCCCCCCCCCCCGATGAAATATTCCCCATGGACCCCTAAGGGCTGGGTTAATAGATTCGAGAATACTCTCATCATCTTACTCTGTGAATTTTACATAAGAATACACTTTTATATGGTATGTATATATTCTCCAACCTTGTTTTAAACACCTTAATTGTGTGTTTTAAACGTGAGTTAACGCACTTCCTTAGCTACCCTCTAACAAATAAATTTCATTAAAAAACATTAATTGGTTTATGAACTTGAGGTATTACGTAATTAAATTACAATATGACTCAGCAATTTCAAATTACTATAAAATATAATGAAAAATAAATGAAAATTCCCCCTCCCCCCCGATGAAATATTCCCCATGGACCCCTAAGGGCTGGGTTAATAGATTCGAGAATACTCTCATCATCTTACTCTGTGAATTTTACATAAGAATACACTTTTATATGTTATGTATATATTCTCTAACCTTGTTTTAAACACCTTAATTGTGTGTTTTAAACGTGAGTTAACGCACTTCCTTAGCTACCCTCTAAAAAATAAATTTCATTAAAAAACATTAATTGGTTTATGAACTTGAGGTATTACGTAATTAAATTACAAAATGACTCAGCAATTTCAAATTACTATAAAATATAATAGAATATAAATGAAAAGCCCCCCCCCCCCGATGAAATATTCCCCATGGACCCCTAAGGGCTGGGTTAATAGATTCCAGAATACTCTCATCATCTTACTCTGTGAATTTTACATAAGAATACACTTTTATATGTTATGTATATATTCTCTAACCTTGTTTTAAACACCTTAATTGTGTGTTTTAAACGTGAGTTAACGCACTTCCTTAGCTACCCTCTAAAAAATAAATTTCATTAAAAAACATTAATTGGTTTATGAACTTGAGGTATTACGTAATTAAATTACAATATGACTCAGCAATTTCAAATTACTATAAAATATAATGAAAAATAAATGAAAAGCCCCCTCCCCCCCGATGAAATATTCCCCATGGACCCCTAAGGGCTGGGTTAATAGATTCGAGAAAACTCTCATCATCTTACTCTGTGAATTTTACATAAGAATACACTTTTATATGTTATGTATATATTCTCTAACCTTGTTTTAAACACCTTAATTGTGTGTTTTAAACGTGAGTTAACGCACTTCCTTAGCTACTTTCTAAAAAATAAATTTCATTAAAAAACATTAATTGGTTTATGAACTTGAGGTATTACGTAATTAAATTACAATATGACTCAGCAATTTCAAATTACTATAAAATATAATAGAAAATAAATGAAAAGCCCCCCCCCCCCCCCGATGAAATATTCCCCATGGACCCCTAAGGGCTGGGTTAATAGGTTCGGAGAATACTCTCATCATCTTACTCTGTGAATTTTACATAAGAATACACTTTTATATGTTATGTATATATTCTCTAACCTTGTTTTAAACACCTTAATTGTGTGTTTTAAACGTGAGTTAACGCACTTCCTTAGCTACCCTCTAAAAAATAAATTTCATTAAAAAACATTAATTGGTTTATGAACTTGAGGTATTACGTAATTAAATTACAATATGACTCAGCAATTTCAAATTACTATAAAATATAATAGAAAATAAATGAAAAGCCCCCCCCCCCCCCGATGAAATATTCCCCATGGACCCCTAAGGGCTGGGTTAATAGGTTCGGAGAATACTCTCATCATCTTACTCTGTGAATTTTACATAAGAATACACTTTTATATGTTATGTATATATTCTCTAACCTTGTTTTAAACACCTTAATTGTGTGTTTTAAACGTGAGTTAACGCACTTCCTTAGCTACCCTCTAAAAAATAAATTTCATTAAAAAACATTAATTGGTTTATGAACTTGAGGTATTACGTAATTAAATTACAATATGACTCAGCAATTTCAAATTACTATAAAATATAATGAAAAATAAATGAAAAGCCCCCTCCCCCCCGATGAAATATTCCCCATGGACCCTTAAGGGCTGGGTTAATAGATTCGAGAATACTCTCATCATCTTACTCTGTGAATTTTACATAAGAATACACTTTTATATGTTATGTATATATTCTCTAACCTTGTTTTAAACACCTTAATTGTGTGTTTTAAACGTGAGTTAACGCACTTCCTTAGCTACCCTCTAAAAAATAAATTTCATTAAAAAACATTAATTGGTTTATGAACTTGAGGTATTACGTAATTAAATTACAATATGACTCAGCAATTTCAAATTACTATAAAATATAATGAAAAATAAATGAAAAGCCCCCTCCCCCCCGATGAAATATTCCCCATGGACCCCTAAGGGCTGGGTTAATAGATTCGAGAATACTCTCATCATCTTACTCTGTGAATTTTACATAAGAATACACTTTTATATGGTATGTATATATTCTCTAACCTTGTTTTAAACACCTTAATTTAGTTTTTAAACGTGAGTTAACCCACTTCCTTAGCTACCCTCTAACAAATAAATTTCATTAAAAAACATTAATTGGTTTATGAACTTGAGGTATTACGTAATTAAATTACAATATGACTCAGCAATTTCAAATTACTATAAAATATAATAGAATATAAATGAAAAGCCCCCCCCCCCCCCCCGATGAAATATTCCCCATGGACCCCTAAGGGCTGGGTTAATAGATTCCAGAATACTCTCATCATCTTACTCTGTGAATTTTACATAAGAATACACTTTTATATGTTATGTATATATTCTCTAACCTTGTTTTAAACACCTTAATTGTGTGTTTTAAACGTGAGTTAACGCACTTCCTTAGCTACCCTCTAAAAAATAAATTTCATTAAAAAACATTAATTGGTTTATGAACTTGAGGTATTACGTAATTAAATTACAATATGACTCAGCAATTTCAAATTACTATAAAATATAATGAAAAATAAATGAAAAGCCCCCTCCCCCCGATGAAATATTCCCCATGGACCCCTAAGGGCTGGGTTAATAGATTCGAGAATACTCTCATCATCTTACTCTGTGAATTTTACATAAGAATACACTTTTATATGTTATGTATATATTCTCTAACCTTGTTTTAAACACCTTAATTGTGTGTTTTAAACGTGAGTTAACGCACTTCCTTAGCTACTTTCTAAAAAATAAATTTCATTAAAAAACATTAATTGGTTTATGAACTTGAGGTATTACGTAATTAAATTACAATATGACTCAGCAATTTCAAATTACTATAAAATATAATAGAAAATAAATGAAAATCCCCCCCCCCCCTCGATGAAATATTCCCCATGGACCCCTAAGGGCTGGGTTAATAGATTCGAGAATACTCTCATCATCTTACTCTGTGAATTTTACATAAGAATACACTTTTATATGTTATGTATATATTCTCTAACCTTGTTTTAAACACCTTAATTGTGTGTTTTAAACGTGAGTTAACGCACTTCCTTAGCTACCCTCTAAAAAATAAATTTCATTAAAAAACATTAATTGGTTTATGAACTTGAGGTATTACGTAATTAAATTACAATATGACTCAGCAATTTCAAATTACTATAAAATATAATGAAAAATAAATGAAAAGCCCCCTCCCCCCCGATGAAATATTCCCCATGGACCCCTAAGGGCTGGGTTAATAGATTCGAGAAAACTCTCATCATCTTACTCTGTGAATTTTACATAAGAATACACTTTTATATGTTATGTATATATTCTCTAACCTTGTTTTAAACACCTTAATTGTGTGTTTTAAACGTGAGTTAACGCACTTCCTTAGCTACTTTCTAAAAAATAAATTTCATTAAGAAACATTAATTGGTTTATGAACTTGAGGTATTACGTAATTAAATTACAATATGACTCAGCAATTTCAAATTACTATAAAATATAATGAAAAATAAATGAAAATCCCCCCCCCCCCCTCGATGAAATATTCCCCATGGACCCCTAAGGGCTGGGTTAATAGATTCGAGAATACTCTCATCATCTTACTCTGTGAATTTTACATAAGAATACACTTTTATATGTTATGTATATATTCTCTAACCTTGTTTTAAACACCTTAATTGTGTGTTTTAAACGTGAGTTAACGCACTTCCTTAGCTACCCTCTAAAAAATAAATTTCATTAAAAAACATTAATTGGTTTATGAACTTGAGGTATTACGTAATTAAATTACAATATGACTCAGCAATTTCAAATTACTATAAAATATAATAGAAAATAAATGAAAAGCCCCCCCCCCCCCCGATGAAATATTCCCCATGGACCCCTAAGGGCTGGGTTAATAGGTTCGGAGAATACTCTCATCATCTTACTCTGTGAATTTTACATAAGAATACACTTTTATATGTTATGTATATATTCTCTAACCTTGTTTTAAACACCTTAATTGTGTGTTTTAAACGTGAGTTAACGCACTTCCTTAGCTACCCTCTAAAAAATAAATTTCATTAAAAAACATTAATTGGTTTATGAACTTGAGGTATTACGTAATTAAATTACAATATGACTCAGCAATTTCAAATTACTATAAAATATAATAGAAAATAAATGAAAAGCCCCCCCCCCCCCCCGATGAAATATTCCCCATGGACCCCTAAGGGCTGGGTTAATAGGTTCGGAGAATACTCTCATCATCTTACTCTGTGAATTTTACATAAGAATACACTTTTATATGTTATGTATATATTCTCTAACCTTGTTTTAAACACCTTAATTGTGTGTTTTAAACGTGAGTTAACGCACTTCCTTAGCTACCCTCTAAAAAATAAATTTCATTAAAAAACATTAATTGGTTTATGAACTTGAGGTATTACGTAATTAAATTACAATATGACTCAGCAATTTCAAATTACTATAAAATATAATGAAAAATAAATGAAAAGCCCCCTCCCCCCCGATGAAATATTCCCCATGGACCCTTAAGGGCTGGGTTAATAGATTCGAGAATACTCTCATCATCTTACTCTGTGAATTTTACATAAGAATACACTTTTATATGTTATGTATATATTCTCTAACCTTGTTTTAAACACCTTAATTGTGTGTTTTAAACGTGAGTTAACGCACTTCCTTAGCTACCCTCTAAAAAATAAATTTCATTAAAAAACATTAATTGGTTTATGAACTTGAGGTATTACGTAATTAAATTACAATATGACTCAGCAATTTCAAATTACTATAAAATATAATGAAAAATAAATGAAAAGCCCCCTCCCCCCCGATGAAATATTCCCCATGGACCCCTAAGGGCTGGGTTAATAGATTCGAGAATACTCTCATCATCTTACTCTGTGAATTTTACATAAGAATACACTTTTATATGGTATGTATATATTCTCTAACCTTGTTTTAAACACCTTAATTTTGTTTTTAAACGTGAGTTAACCCACTTCCTTAGCTACCCTCTAACAAATAAATTTCATTAAAAAACATTAATTGGTTTATGAACTTGAGGTATTACGTAATTAAATTACAATATGACTCAGCAATTTCAAATTACTATAAAATATAATAGAATATAAATGAAAAGCCCCCCCCCCCCCCGATGAAATATTCCCCATGGACCCCTAAGGGCTGGGTTAATAGATTCGAGAATACTCTCATCATCTTACTCTGTGAATTTTACATAAGAATACACTTTTATATGTTATGTATATATTCTCTAACCTTGTTTTAAACACCTTAATTGTGTGTTTTAAACGTGAGTTAACGCACTTCCTTAGCTACTTTCTAAAAAATAAATTTCATTAAAAAACATTAATTGGTTTATGAACTTGAGGTATTACGTAATTAAATTACAATATGACTCAGCAATTTCAAATTACTATAAAATATAATAGAAAATAAATGAAAAGCCCCCCCCCCCCCCGATGAAATATTCCCCATGGACCCCTAAGGGCTGGGTTAATAGGTTCGGAGAATACTCTCATCATCTTACTCTGTGAATTTTACATAAGAATACACTTTTATATGTTATGTATATATTCTCTAACCTTGTTTTAAACACCTTAATTGTGTGTTTTAAACGTGAGTTAACGCACTTCCTTAGCTACCCTCTAAAAAATAAATTTCATTAAAAAACATTAATTGGTTTATGAACTTGAGGTATTACGTAATTAAATTACAATATGACTCAGCAATTTCAAATTACTATAAAATATAATAGAAAATAAATGAAAAGCCCCCCCCCCCCCCCCCGATGAAATATTCCCCATGGACCCCTAAGGGCTGGGTTAATAGGTTCGGAGAATACTCTCATCATCTTACTCTGTGAATTTTACATAAGAATACACTTTTATATGTTATGTATATATTCTCTAACCTTGTTTTAAACACCTTAATTGTGTGTTTTAAACGTGAGTTAACGCACTTCCTTAGCTACCCTCTAAAAAATAAATTTCATTAAAAAACATTAATTGGTTTATGAACTTGAGGTATTACGTAATTAAATTACAATATGACTCAGCAATTTCAAATTACTATAAAATATAATAGAAAATAAATGAAAAGCCCCCCCCCCCCCCCCGATGAAATATTCCCCATGGACCCCTAAGGGCTGGGTTAATAGGTTCGGAGAATACTCTCATCATCTTACTCTGTGAATTTTACATAAGAATACACTTTTATATGTTATGTATATATTCTCTAACCTTGTTTTAAACACCTTAATTGTGTGTTTTAAACGTGAGTTAACGCACTTCCTTAGCTACCCTCTAAAAAATAAATTTCATTAAAAAACATTAATTGGTTTATGAACTTGAGGTATTACGTAATTAAATTACAATATGACTCAGCAATTTCAAATTACTATAAAATATAATGAAAAATAAATGAAAAGCCCCCTCCCCCCCGATGAAATATTCCCCATGGACCCTTAAGGGCTGGGTTAATAGATTCGAGAATACTCTCATCATCTTACTCTGTGAATTTTACATAAGAATACACTTTTATATGTTATGTATATATTCTCTAACCTTGTTTTAAACACCTTAATTGTGTGTTTTAAACGTGAGTTAACGCACTTCCTTAGCTACCCTCTAAAAAATAAATTTCATTAAAAAACATTAATTGGTTTATGAACTTGAGGTATTACGTAATTAAATTACAATATGACTCAGCAATTTCAAATTACTATAAAATATAATGAAAAATAAATGAAAAGCCCCCTCCCCCCCGATGAAATATTCCCCATGGACCCCTAAGGGCTGGGTTAATAGATTCGAGAATACTCTCATCATCTTACTCTGTGAATTTTACATAAGAATACACTTTTATATGGTATGTATATATTCTCTAACCTTGTTTTAAACACCTTAATTTTGTTTTTAAACGTGAGTTAACCCACTTCCTTAGCTACCCTCTAACAAATAAATTTCATTAAAAAACATTAATTGGTTTATGAACTTGAGGTATTACGTAATTAAATTACAATATGACTCAGCAATTTCAAATTACTATAAAATATAATAGAATATAAATGAAAAGCCCCCCCCCCCCCCCGATGAAATATTCCCCATGGACCCCTAAGGGCTGGGTTAATAGATTCGAGAATACTCTCATCATCTTACTCTGTGAATTTTACATAAGAATACACTTTTATATGTTATGTATATATTCTCTAACCTTGTTTTAAACACCTTAATTGTGTGTTTTAAACGTGAGTTAACGCACTTCCTTAGCTACTTTCTAAAAAATAAATTTCATTAAAAAACATTAATTGGTTTATGAACTTGAGGTATTACGTAATTAAATTACAATATGACTCAGCAATTTCAAATTACTATAAAATATAATAGAAAATAAATGAAAAGCCCCCCCCCCCCCCCCCGATGAAATATTCCCCATGGACCCCTAAGGGCTGGGTTAATAGGTTCGGAGAATACTCTCATCATCTTACTCTGTGAATTTTACATAAGAATACACTTTTATATGTTATGTATATATTCTCTAACCTTGTTTTAAACACCTTAATTGTGTGTTTTAAACGTGAGTTAACGCACTTCCTTAGCTACCCTCTAAAAAATAAATTTCATTAAAAAACATTAATTGGTTTATGAACTTGAGGTATTACGTAATTAAATTACAATATGACTCAGCAATTTCAAATTACTATAAAATATAATGAAAAATAAATGAAAAGCCCCCTCCCCCCCGATGAAATATTCCCCATGGACCCTTAAGGGCTGGGTTAATAGATTCGAGAATACTCTCATCATCTTACTCTGTGAATTTTACATAAGAATACACTTTTATATGTTATGTATATATTCTCTAACCTTGTTTTAAACACCTTAATTGTGTGTTTTAAACGTGAGTTAACGCACTTCCTTAGCTACCCTCTAAAAAATAAATTTCATTAAAAAACATTAATTGGTTTATGAACTTGAGGTATTACGTAATTAAATTACAATATGACTCAGCAATTTCAAATTACTATAAAATATAATGAAAAATAAATGAAAATTCCCCCCACCCCTCGATGAAATATTCCCCATGGACCCCTAAGGGCTGACATTCCCCCTCCCCAGATTTGGCCTGAGGCGCTCACACCGACGAATGTGGACACTCCCCCTCCCCAAATTTGGCCTGAGGCGCTCATAACGGCGAATGCCGACACTCCCCCTCCCCCAAATTTGGACTGAGGCGCCCGAATGCCGACACTCCCCCTCCCCCAAATTTGACCTGAGGCGCTCATACCAGCGAATGCCGACATTCCCCCTCCTCAGATTTGGCCTGAGGCGCCCCACCGCCGAATGCCGACACTCCCACTCCCCAGATTTGGCCTGTGGCACTCACATCGGTGAATGCCGACATTTCCCCCCCCCCCCCCATTTGGCCTGAAAGGAGGAGGTAATGCCTGGAAGTATTATATCAGGATAACAGAACGGCCATAGTGAGGAAGGGGGGAAGGAATATTAGCGTCTATTAATAATTAAGAAAGAAAGTGTGGGAGTGAGAGGGGAAGAAGAAAGAAAGAAAAAAAATGGTTGTAGTGTGAGTGAATTTCTACCCGCCACTCCCTTACTCTGACGTCATATCTAGTTTATCGTGACTTTGCATTATTTTTCTTCTCAAATTAGTATAAATAACGTTGAAAAATGGAGTTAAAAGCCACCCCCCATTGGAGAAAAGTGCTCAGTCGACCCCGGAAGAGTCAATTTTTTTTTCCGGTTCCGAGATATTAGACGCGCCTGGGCTGGCCGGTCGGAATGATGTCACCCGTGTGACCGTGTGTTGGGTACTTTCGGAGGAGAAGCTTTACATACATACATACATACATACAGACAGGTGGGATTTATATAATAGATTTTGAAAGTTAAATTTAATTATTACGGTATCGTTTTCTCATTGAATTATTATAATTAAAAACTATAACTAATTTTTTTAAGGTTAGGGTTAGTAATTTGTTTTTTGATTTTTGCGGTAAAAAATAATATGTTACAAATTTTTTTCTTTTTCATTTTTATTGTGAAAATAAAATCAGTGTTTTTATATATATGATTTGAAATATTACAAACAGTATTATTTTTCAGATTTTTTGGTTCAAATTGTAATTAATTTACAAATAATAAAATCAGTAATTTTTAAGTGTATTTTATAATTGGATTTGAATATACAATGTAATGTAATTTACAATTTCAAAAACAATAAACATTTTTTTTGTTCAAATTTTTCAAATAATAAAATCAGTGTTTCAAGAAATATATTACAAATTTACACCTCAATAATTCTGTATCCAATAGAGTATATTGCTGAAGAAATTAATCAAACAGTTCAAAATTAACAGTCAATGAAGAAATAGTTTATTTAATATACAAGTAAATGAATACTGAATACATTTATAAACTTAATGAAATAAACTTAATAATAATGACCCGAAAGGATTTGTTTTAAAAGTTATTAAAACAAATTGTTTTGAGTTATTTTATTAAGAAAACATAAAACAAATTACTATTGCCCGACCTAAGTAAGCCCGGGTACATTTTTATCAGGTTATCACCGGTCTCAAAGTGCTGACATCACATTGATGTCAAATTCGACCACCATGGTAAGTGACAAACTTACATTACGTTTTGTATTGATCTCTTCTTGTAAAATGATTGGATTAAAAATAGCTTTAAAAATTAAAAAAAATTAAATGACTGTCCTAGGTGGTGAAGAGTCATATCCTTCCTGCCTGATTTGCTAAGAATTTTAAAGCCAGAAATGACTTTCTATTAAATGCCTCTAAATTTATTGCAAATTTCAAAGGGTCACGAAGTAATATATTTTTAGTACTGTTTTGGAAAAGGCAACCAAAAATCTACTGGCGTGACGTATGTACATCGTATGCTACGAAGATACAAAGCAAACGTGACATATGTACTATGAATGTGAATGGAGAAAGACGAAGCAAGTTACGCCATTCCGAATGTTACCGAAACACCCCCGTCTCCATGTTAAAAATGACTGCTAAAACTCCACTTGTAAATCTATGTTTACGTTATCCGAAAAAGTTGACTCAGGCGAACGAACCGCTTTTCGGTCAGCAATTTTTTGTATTTTACCGGATCTGAAGCACTTGGTGCGAGTATACGTGGCGAGAGGCATTGACTTTGTCAGTTTTCACTGGTGTTCATAGGTGTTGTGAAGTGCTTCATTGCTGACGAGAGATCTGCGGGTAGGGACATCTCAACTTTGTTGCTTTTCACTGCGAGAGCCAGCTGGTGTCTAGATGTAGCGAAGTGTGTCGCCGCCCACAGACCCACGGCCACGGTGCCATACTGCCTGACGCCTGCCAACACCAACTGAAGTGTGTTTCCTACCGTACATGTTTTTTAAGCATTTGTTGTAACGACCCCCAAAACTGATGTCGGTACTCAACAGTAGATGTAGAACAATTGAGGTAGCAGGGTCAGTTCACAGGAGAATGCCAAGGAAAACATGGGAGGAAGTGATAAAGAAAGAGGGATAAATAAAGTCCTGATCAGAGATAGGTTAGTTTCGAAGGCAATTTCTAAAAGCTGTCCAACACATGCCAGCATGTAAAATGGACATTAAACCGATGATGATGATGATGATGATGATGATGATCTCCCTATGAAAGTAAGGGTTTATTTACCTCCTCTGTAGGTGAGGTGGGGATTGGAAAGCCGGCGCACTCTGGCCTACAAAAAGGTGCCTGGGCAGTCCCCGTTGGCATTCCCTGGTATAGGTGCCTTAGGCAATTAGCAATAAACTGACCCCTTCTCAAACAGAGAAGATAACGGTTGAGAGAGTGGACTACTTAGAACTGCACAGAGCCATACCTCAGTCCGACAGAAGCAATATCACTAACTAAAAAAAATAGCCTAGACCCTGTCATTATCAGCGATTGCTCGCTAGCGATAATGAGTGCTGTTCCCTGGATTCTGAGTGACAAAAAGTCTCTCTAGATTTCCAGGACTATCTGCTTTTTTCGATGACCATTGCAAATCATTTTGCATTGATCCTTGATTTCTCGCTAATAATGATGGCTAGACTTGACACGCAATAAGTCTTCGCAAGGTTCCAATACTCTCCGCATTCTTCCAATGGAGGTCTGGTTGGTGTTCTTCCTTCCTTAACCCTTTACAACCACTCTTTGTGGTACTAGCCATATGTGTGTTCATTTGTAGGAGGGGGGGCCGGTAGAGGATGACAGATTATTGAATTTCTGGCAGTTTCAGTTCCCTTGAGCTTGTGTAATGTTCTTTCTAAATTTTTCTTCTATTTCTATTCCAACTTACCTGTGGCTAGCTGGCGTTTGTTTATTATATGTATTGGTTTCCACACTCAAGGATTTTCCTTAATATTTTGTTTTTTTTTCATCATTGCGTATGGTATCAATCCTCCCTTAGATTCCAATCTTTCCTAGTCTTATCTCGATGTTTTTTGGAACTGTTCCTAGTGCTCCTACGATTATTGATATTATAGTTTTTAGGTAAAAAAAGCATTTCTACCTAAGAAAAATGAGACATTCAGAATGGACATATTAAAGGGAGATAACCTTTCAGAGTTGCTTCCCTTGTGTTCGATTTGGCGAGTTACATCCCATTGGCTTTCAACAAGAGACAGACATTTTGTAATGACGTTATCATTCCAGCTATCACTATAAATGTCAATTAATTAGTAAATCCTCTTCTTTGAATTGTAAAAAGTAAATAAATGATTAATTCTTGACCATACAAAGTTTCCTCCGTCAAATTCTTTCTCATATTTTTGTTCGTTAACTCACATTCACATATTCAAATTTACACCCACGCAAGCATTATTCAATAACACGACACGGTCACATCAATAGTCATTTTCTTCTTCTTCTTCTTCTTCTTCTTCTTCTTCTTCTTCTTCTTCTTCTTCTTCTTATTATTATTATTATTATTATTATCAACTCACTAGTTCTCACACAGGTCATCATCACAATAACCGGTGGTGTTCCCTGGAATCTGAGTGACAATAAGTCTCCCCAAACTTCCAGTAATCTCCACCTCTTTTGATCACTATTGCAAGTGATTTTGCGTTATCGCAACAGCCGCTTACCATTGATTACTTGCTGGCAACGACCATTGGTCTCCTCAGGGGTTTGGGTGGCAATAAGCCTCCCCAAGGTCCCAGTACTATCTGCAGCTGAAACGGAGTTCACTTTTTAAATGATAATGATTATATATTACCCATGGCGATATTTATACCCTTGATATCATCACATTGGGCTTCAGGATTTCAGAGATTATTAGGTGGGGCATGGCCAAAAAAGGGTGGGAACCATTGCTCTAAAAAGATTAACATTGTACTTTAACCCAAATTACCTGGTTTTCAGGCCAGGATTAAAGTGTAGTGTCTGTTTTAGTTAGTTTCAAGAATTCATCATTGTAAGCATTACCTCCCCCTTTTGGGGTGGTTGTTTTATGGCTGATCGCCTGAAGTGCCTTTACCGGAGAATAGGGCTGATCATGACTAATTTTACACCCATCCAGAATGGCCCATTTTTGGTGTAGTTGGATTCTCACAATAAGCTGACCTTGTGTCTAACTTTGATAAACAGATACTACACTTTAACCGGAAGACCGGGAATTTTTATTGAGTTGTGCGCAGTGTTTGTTTCTTCTTTACTGATAAACTTGGTATTCAACGTAAGTTTTTCTTCTGAATGTGGAAACATTTTTCTTCTTTTCCGTTTTTTGATTAATTCCATCTTACCTCATTTCCCTCCGACCACCTACTTGAGAGTCTGCTGACCTCTTCGGTTCGGACACAGGACATTCCGTTCCTGAAAATAGATTTCCTCTTCTTTTTTCAAAGGAATTCTTAAGGGAAGGAAATGCCAGAACAGAGAAGCCGGAAGGATTACGTTTACATGTATTGTGAAAACTCTGGATTCGGCCTGAGTACCACTCGTAAAATATTTCTCTTATGTTTAGAATAAGGTACGGAAAAATAACGGTAAAAAAATGGAGAAGCTAGATTTAAATGCACACTAGCTGTTGACAAAGAATTGCTTCACGAACTTGCTGACTATGGGATATCTGGCAATGTCTTTGCAACTATCAAATTCTTTCTCTCGCATAGGTATTTAAAAGTAGTTATTGATGGGAAAAAGTCTGAAGCATAGTTTCAACACCAGCATATCTCAAGGATCTATTCTGATTTTCATTAATGATCTTCCAAATCATATTCTGAGATAATTTGTTGACATTCATGCAGACGACACAATTGTCTATGGCAACACTCCGAAGAGCATTATTAACCAAGTTGATTGTCTGACAAGTTTTTTTTTTTGGAGGGAGGTATTTGCTTTTCTCTAAACGAAGGTGAAATTAGATACAATGTCAGTTTTTAATGCGGAGAATTCAGCCTTACCGCCTCTAAAAATAAGGGAACAAGCAATAACCCCATCCTCCTCCTCCAAAAGTAGGAGGTAATTCTTGGGAGGATGGACTCCTGAGACCGAACAGTTATTACACTTTGATCCCCGTCAAAACTAAATTCTTTGCAATACTATTGATTAAACAGTAAATTTTCACATTATAAAAACAATATGTTAAAAAAAAAAATGGCTACCAAATTCACTTCAGGAAGTGTAGAAGAAGCAGTAGAAGAAGTTGAAGGATACACTGTTGGAGGTAACAGACCAGACTTGTGGATGGACGAAATCGCCTCCAGGACTTGGGTGACATGGTGATGGAATGAGGATGCAAATTAGAAAAGATTAGTCTTTCTTTTTTATTATTACTGTTTTCTCATAAAATGTATACACAAAGCTGTTGCTTCTGTATATGAAAATAAATCAATGAAATCAGAAATCCCTACATTTATGAAAATCAGAGTTTAAAAATTTATTTACTGCAGTATTGATCCCAACGGCCATTTTTTGCATATTTTAAAAACAGAGTTGAAACCCAAATCTAAAGAGGGGAATTTTTTCAGAAATATTATGTTATACGGACCCTACATCGAACGACATTGAGAGCAATTAAGATTTGTAATTATAAAAACTAAGTAATAATAATAGTAGTAATAATAAAAGGGAAGAAACCGAAAAACTCATTTCACTGTCACTTTTGTATGTGTTTATTTATTTTGCTTTTAATACGCTTATATCCGATACATCTCTGCATTGGAATTGCCGCCTAGAAATGATCTCTCTCTCTCTCTCTCTCTCTCTCTCTCTCTCTCTCTCTCTCTCTCTCTCTCTCTCTCTCTCTCTATATATATATATATATATATATATATATATATATGAGAAAGGAAGGATGAGGGTAATCCGACGTAATGGGAAATGAAAAAGGAAAAACCAAAAGATTTTTTTTTATGTATTCATCAACGTTTCGTCTTTATTTATAGACTTCCTCAGGATGATTTCTTAAAATTATCATCCTGAGGAAGTCTTACAAATAAAGACGAAACGTTGATGAATACATAAAAAACCTCTTTTGGTTTTTCCTTTTTCATTTCCCATACATATATATATATATAAGTAAATTTCGCGTACAACAAAATCGGAGGATAGATTTCAGAGGACGGGTGGGAAAATAAAAGAAAATTGCTAAAATTTTCCTTAAGGCCTTATCGTCTGACCCTCTAAGAGAAAACGTCAGAATGATAAATTAAAAACTAAGAAAATCGAATGAGATATGAGGGGAAAAATTGCTTAAGTTGGAGAAAACGATTGAGAAAAAAAAAAAGTAAATCTCTCAACGTTATGGTGGATTTGAATCATTAAAAATCTCCAACTGATGCTTCAAAATCTTTTGTCTACACAGGCTAGGTCAAGAATTGTTAATAACTAACGCCTCAATAATATTGAGATGGTAGTTCGACCTGGCACTGTGTAAAACAGAAAACCACCCATCGGAAATATATATATATATATATATATATATATATATACTACACACAATACATAAAGCAAACTGCATCAACCTCTTTGACTTTATTTAGTTACAGAAGCCTCAAATAACTTATATTGCATGTTTCTCCATCTCTTTTGAAATCTATCCCAGTTTAATAATACTAAATCAGCAGTGACAGTGGCCGATATAATGTACTCTAAATATCATACCCTAGTCTTGTTCACTCATTCCTTTTCACACTGGTTTTACTTTGCTCCTCCATCAGCTGGATTCTTCTTGACACTTACTCTTTTTTTTTTTCTAAAGCATTTACGAATACATGTCTTAATGTGATTTTGACCCATTCAGAAGTGCCCCTTTTTAAGGTGATGAATATCCCTCATATTAAATGGACCTTGTCTCACATCCAGTCATCATGGTAAGGCAGTAAATAGGGACATTTTAAATCTATATTTTATATTCTACGCCAATTCCCCTATTGTCACTGCTGGTTTTGTATTGTAGGTTACTAGAAATACTCACCTGTTGGGTCACCTATTTAGCTTGGGTTAGATTGTTTTAATCAGAAAAAAGTGAGTTTGTAAAGCTAGTTAAATAAAACATGGAGATTTGGAGAGTTACATCCCCTTGGCTTTCAACAAGAGACAGCCATTTTGTGATGACGTTATCGTTCCAGCTATCACTATAAATGTTAATATAAATTTAGTCTCTTTCCATTCGCTAACTCTCTCTCTCTCTCTCTCTCTCTCTCTCTCTCTCTCTCTCTCTCTCTCTAATTCTCTCTTTCTCTTTCCAGCTACGGGTTGTTTTTGTTTTTTTTAACTTAGACATTTTGTTTGAATATGTTGAAATAGAAGTTTGGATCACATCAAAAAAAAAAAATGTTGCCGTGTTTCCTGTGTTTTTTTCTTTCCTTTTAGAAAGTTGTGCGTTTCGATCACGTTGAGGTCACCAATTTTAGTTGGATTCTTCTCTGGGATTGTGTTCGTCAGTTCCATTAAAAAAGACAGAGATCTCTGCTAAAATAGGAATCAACTTTGTAAACACTAACAAAGGAACAAAAAGAGTTGATAGGTCGACTTTTTGGTAGAGATGTAATATTTAAAAAATTTTAAAACTTAGTTTACCCCAAACCAGGCAAATTGCCACTGTAGATGTAAGAGCTACTCAGAATTAGGGTGAAAGTTTAGGGGGTCATCCTTAATTTGGAGCTGTTCAGCGAGATGTTTGTTCACATTAGTTTTACATTTCTGCATGTCGGTACAGTCAGGGAAACAGGGAGCAGGTAGGGAGTTCTAAAGGACAGCAGCTCGAGGAAAGAAACTTTTGGAGTAGAAGGCTCTCCGGCATCTAGTAGGGACCTCCACAGTGAATGGATGGGATTTAGCTGATTAGCGGGTTGGTTGAGTGTATTTACGTCAAAGGGGCATCAGAGCAGCAAGTTCATTGGAGCACATTCCATTGAAGTACTTGTAAAACAAGCACAAGGATGCAACATTGCGGCGATGGGACAGGGGCTGGAGCTTGGTGGATAGTGAGGGACCTATTAGATTCGATACTCTTTTCTGGACCTTGTCTAAGAGGGAGAGACTAGTGGACGGTGTACCAGCCCAGATGTGACAACAATACTCCATTCATGGGCGGATGGTGGCTTTGTAGAGATAAAGTATACTGTCAGGTGTGAGGAGTTTACTAGCATGGTAGAGGGTTAAATAGAATTACTGCTCTTTTCTCCCTGTCTCTCTTCATCAATATAGAAAGCGAATGGAGCAGGAGGTTTAAACTAAGCAGAAGAATGATTACACATAATATTATAAACAGAGACAGAGAGAGACAGAGTAATAAACAGCATATAATATTAGAGCGGGAATCAAACAACGTACAGTGAGAGAGGGTGAAAGTGATAGACAGAAACTTAGTAAGAAATGGGCCACTTGGTTAGTTAATTACAAATTATTGCTCATTAGAACAATTATTGAGGAGTATTTTAGCATGTCTTTTGTGTGATTTTTCATTTTCCATATGCACACACACATATATTTAATTACCAACTGGTGAGTTTGAATTACCTACTAGATACCATCCTCGAGTGTCTTCGGTCTCTGTACAAGGGTTGGTCAGGACAACCTGACATGGGGATACTTCACCCTACATGCAAACCCTGACCAAATATTCGAAATAACATAGTATTCGAAGCCCAAATAAGATCTCCTCGGTTTGGCTATGCACCAGCTTATACAAGGAATGGTGCACCTTCTCTTCGTGATTCTACCTCAAGTAAAAGCACTTAGCTGGATACTCCACCAGACTAGATGAATTCTTATCCTGGAATCCGGTAAGACCAAGAAACCACAAGAAAGATATACTAAAACATAACTGGTCAATTGGCGGGAGGAAAATTAATGTTCTTGACTTCTTTACTAACTAAACGTTCGACAGGGAAAGAGAACTTGAATGGAATATTCGAATATCTATGTATCTCATATAGAGATCAAGTGTTTGCCCCAGGTAGGGTTCCCTTGATTTCTGAGAACTTCGACTGAAGTAAAATGAAACAAAAAATTATATATATATATATATATGGCGTTAGAATTTGAGTTTGAAATATAACTCAGGTTCTGGGGTTCGAGCTCAGTGACCGGTGTGAATAATTCTTCTCTAAACTGACGATTCCCATCAGGACGAAACGTGTATATGTATGTAGATAAAAACAAATATTCATAATTAATTATATGTATAATATATATATATATATATATATATAGATATGTATGTCAAGTTCATTTTATATTCCAATAACCATGATTTTATTTATTTATTTTTTTTTTTTACATTTCCAAAAAACATAACATTTCTGTGAGATGTATTTTTTACCGTCTGTTTCATTTGCCGTGAGCCAAACAACATTTTTATGTCAATATCGTTTCTGCAACACTACAAAATCATCAGAAAAATTCACAAAGAGTAAAAAGTTCTTGGATTAAAATGTCTTGAAAAAAACCTACACTATACAGTGGTTCATTTTTGGGTGAAACCAAATAAAAAACAAAGAATATATATATATATATATGTGTGTGTGTGTTAGAATGAAATAAATTCCAGAAGGAAATCCGAGTATGAAAGCTCAATGTAATAAACAGAGCAAGAATAAAGTAAAGTAATCACATAATCACCGGTGCATATATATATATATATATATATATATATATATATATATATATATATATATATATATATATAAACGTTGATTAACTCAGCTTTAGTATAATAGTAGTCGATTTGGGCAATTCCATTTCCATATGAAAGTCTGAATTTTATAAATAAATTCTTGTATGGTATAATTAGACTGGGGTAATGTTTACGAGAGATGGATAAATTTAAGTTGAGAACCAGTAGGAGTGAACCACAAACAAGAAAGTCTTATGTTTTTTTGTTTGTTTTTTTCCCTCGTTTTTAGGTTAATTTCTTTTTTTTTTTTTTTAATTTTATCTGTGACAAAACCGGTTCGTCCAGTGGTGACTCCACCCATAATGAAGTTAAGCTATTACTGTTACTTCGCTGATGATGCTGATGATGCTGATGATGAAATGTTGCACAAACAGAAAAAGCCTGAATGTGGGATACACGTGGTTGGTCAGTGGGTGGAAGGGGCTGTTCGTTTATTAATGAAAATGCTAATGTGATCGTGATGATGATAGAAGTAGCGCAGGTTCTTTATTCTTCTTTTGCTGGAGAACTGACAGGAAGGAAATAAGTTCTAAACAAAAAAAAAACAACATAGAGGAGTATTAGAAGGCTATCACAATGCAAGAAATGGAAATATGTCGGCGTTGAGAAGTAAGACAAAAACAAGTGATTTTAATTCATATATTTTTTCGTAAAAATTTTTTTAATAATTTTTTTTCCTATGTAGCAAATCTTACTTGATTAGGCAAGACTTCAACACTGATGTAATATGTGTGACCGTGTTCCATAATATATTTCGAGGAAGACCTCTTTGTCAAATGGTGGGTGTTTCAAATCTCACAAAACATTCTTCAGCAATGTGCGTCCCTTCAATCTTCGCGTTTAGCGATGAGAAAATAAAACTTAAGTGTGACAGACCAACAACAAGATGTTATTTTAAAGTGAAGCATGACAGAGTCCCTATTTACTTGTCTCCCCACAAAGTCAGGCGCAAGGTCATTTTTTTAAAAATGTGGGCGATATCCAACTCCCTCTCAAGGGGGCGGGGGCACTCTAGACTAGGAACAACAAAAATAAAAATTACTCCAGCCGAGAAGGGTTTCTTCGCCTTCAACTGAGGACAGAACAGATACTACACTTTGTCAGACCGGGAAATTGCAGTTTTCAATGAGTCGCTTTGAGATGCTTGGGCGTATTTAAAATAAGATGCGTCCATTCAGTCTGCGTATTTCAAAACTGAAGCGTGACGACAGATGGGATGAGGGACGAAACCGGTTTTAAAGATGCGAGGACGATGCATATATCAAACTAGAAAAAAAAAGAAATAAAGAATTCAATTGAGTGTTACACTCTCTCCCTTCTTTACCCTCTCCCCCCCTCTCTCTCTCTCTAGTGTATCTCTCTCTTTCTTTGATTTATCTCTTTTATCAATTTCTTTCTCTCTCTCTCTCTCTCTCTCCCCTCTCTCTCTCTCTCTCTCTCTCTCTCTCTCTCTAATGTTCCTAATTTGTTTTTAAAAACATTTTTTATTTATTCAATTATTTCTGCCCATTTTTCAAAACACATTTTTCTTTATAATAAATTCAATATATATATATATATATATATATATATATATAAGTTTTTTATTTATTTTTTATCTTTTTTTTTTTTTTAATATAGTTTTAATGGTTGAGAAACTTCCGAGACTATATATATATATATATATATATATATATATATATATATTTCTAGTAAGTTATGAAAATATATTTATGGCAATTAAGCTACACAGAGGCTTCCGCGTTTCATCCCCGTAGGGAATCGTCAGGCTAAAATGAAACGCGGAAGCCTCTGTGTAGCTTAATTGCCATAAATATATTTTCATAACTTACTATCTAACTCTACTCACATATTGAGCACTGTTGAAGTAAATACTGAAAATTGATACATAAAAAATTATATCTCCTTATAACATTTTATGTGGATACATGAAATAATATATATATATATATATATATATATATATATATATATATAGTAAGCTATGAAAATATATTTATGGCAATCAAGCTACACAGAGGCCCCCGTGTTTCATCCGCGTTTTAGCCTGAAGATTCCCCCCGGGGATGAAACGCGGGAGCCTCTGTGTAGCTTGATTGCCATAAATATATTTTCATAGCTTACAACCTAGCTCTACTTACGTATCGAGCACTGTTGAAGTAAATACTGAAAATTGATACATAAAAAGTTATATCTCCTTATAAAATTTTATGTGGATACATGAAATACTAATATATATATATATATATATCAGGACCGGCGGGACAGTTATAAAAGTGGGGGGGGGGGGGGCTCTCCTAAAAAGTGGGGGGGGGGCGGTTAAACACATGCATATATAACTTCATTATTGATGACCGTCGTCCATGTATATATATATATATAGTTATCCACAGATACGTGTTTTTTCGTCTCTACGATTCATCAGTGTGGCTCAATTAGCGAGATTCAGAGCATATATATAATGTCTCTCTCTCTCTCTCTCTCTCTGTATATATATAGTTACATCTCTTTCTCTCCCCCTCTCTCTCTCTCCCTCTGTATTATATATATATATATATATATATATATATATATATATATATATATATAAGCTCTCTCTCTCTCTTTCTCTACTACTTCCCACTTTCGTTTTTGTTTGTATTTATAGAAGTTTATTATATTGGCTCAACTACTCCTACTCTTTGCATTCCTGTTTTCCGCGCCTGTGGTGCGAGTCTTGGGGAGGGGCTGATAGACTATGTAGACATATAAACCTATCTCTACTCGCCTTTTCTAGTTTTTCGGTCAGAGTTCAGGCTTCCCTAATATGGCGAGGTGAGTCTGTGATGATGCGAGCTGTGAGCACTTGCTTTTTTTCTGTGGGGGTGGAGGGATGAATATTTACGTATTCATCCTCCTCCTACTGTTTGCCGTTTTTTATGCACATATTCCGGGGGGAGGGGGGGGGGAGAAAGAAAGAAAAGGAGAGAGAGAGAGAGGATTATGTAGGCAGGTATTATAGGAGATATTAGTGGTTATATTGCGATGAGACTGAGTTAAGTAAAAGAAAAGTTTATTATTTCTGACACTCGACTTAGAGTGTTCAGAGTAACTTTTACTTATTAAAAAAACTAAATATATATATATATATATACTTTTTACTACAGAACTGGAAAAATACAATAAGTAAAGAGGAAAAGTGAATTATACATTCTTTTTTTTTATTTTGGGTAAGTAAACAAAAAATCCATTTTTTACCAAATCGAGTTATCGTCCTTGGTCCGTGATAATAGACTTTTACCGAATTTATTATCGTATGTTTTCATTTCATCATGACGTATAACTTTTTATTTACAAACTGCTAATAGTTATGTTTCTTTTAAACACACAACAATATAATCATAACAATATGAAACAAAATACAATTCTCTTTATTTTTGTTCCTATTTACTTGCCTCCCCACGAGGGCAGACACAGGTTGGGGTGCTTCTGCTGTTTCACAATGACATTAAAATATTTAAAGAAATGTATAAACTTTGTTATGTACTTACGTGTTAGCTGAAAATAAGATTGTACAGAAAAAATACACACATTCATCAGTATTTATTAAATTATAAGAAAAAGAAGAAAAAAAACGATCTTACGTATTGGTAGATATTTCAGCTTACGAAGCAGGCAAGGGAGATAACGGGTATCTTTCAGAATGATCAGTACAGTCGCGGACGGGGTCTAAAAAACTAACGAGAACGGGGTTATAAAAATAAATATGCAACAAGTGAGTTTAACCTACGTCGAGAAGAGATATTTGTCTACTTACCTATGATATTTGTTTGTATTTTTACGTACTATAAATGGGGTTTTATTAGATGTAAAAAAAATTTCTTGTTCATTTTTTACTCGTTTTCTTTAGACAATATGGCGTCTTACGAGCAAGCGCCATTTTTTTTTTTTTTTTTGCAAGTTCGCGTGATAAAACTATTGATTTCTACTAAATAGCAGTTGGAACGGTTTAAAAATACAAACAAATATCACAGGTCAGTTTTAAATTAACTTTTATCGACGACAGTTACTTTTATTTGTTGTATATTTGTTTTTTTGAGCGTTTTCAGCGTACTGATCATTCTGAAAGATACCCGAGATAACTTTCGGGAAAAGTCAAACTATAAGAAAAATAGCGTCATATAGATAAAATAGTTTTTTTTATTTTTAATTCAATAAATACTGGATAAATTTGCGTAATTTTTGGTGTACAGTCTTCTTTTCAGCTACCACGTAAGTACATAACAAAATGTATATATTTCTTTAGCTATTTTGTTTTTAAAGAGAGGCTTAACATGTCAGTGTGAAACAGCAGAAGCGCCCAGGTTGGTTTTTAATGTGGGGGAAATCCAGCTCCCACCGAAGGGACACTCTGGATTAGAACAAAAATAAAAATTGCCTCAGACTAGAAGGATTTCCCTTTCATGGACTGAGGGCAGAGCAGGTGAAGTATAGTCAGAACAGATACTACACTTTGAATTATTTTTTACAATGTAACAAGTAAGGCACAAGGCCATCACACGTTTGGGGTAAATGGGACTCGTTGGTAATGCTTGGTCCAAAAATATAAAAAATGTCTGTCCTACTTTTAACTAGAATCATCTCAGTCACCACAATACCACAATTACTCTCGGGGCTTAAAATATCCCCAAATTGTGGACAATTTTTATTTTTTCTTAAATATAATTTGATCGTAGCCAAAAAGCCAAGATTTTTGTTGGTTAAGGAATAATTTTTATTAAATCTAAACTTGAAAAAATAAATCTTAAATCAGTGTTTATCTAGATCAGGGGCGGGCAACCTCCGGCCCGCGGGCCGGATGTGACCCTCGAAGGCTTAGCGTCCGGCCCGCCACCATGCTATGCTTTATTATTGCAATCCGGCCCGCGGACCGCCCAGTAAAACTCATATCATTTTGTGACATAGACGTAAAAGTAGGTTTCAATTAAGATTTACAGTGGGATGAAAATGTATAAATATCAGCGAGCGATGATGCATGTATATTTCATTTTTCTTTAACTGTTAATTTCAAATCCTTGGCCTGAGAGAAAAAGAGAGGCAAAGAGGAAACGAGAGACAAGGAAAGTGCATGAAACAGAGAACTTATGTGAGGTATGTCAAAACGAATGCTGGATCAACTTGCTACTTCCCCGTCATTATTTGTTATGATTCCAAAATGGCTCTTCGTCGGCAGCACATGCAGAAGTCTCTTGAGCAAAAATATCAGATTTGTAGAGTGTTCAATGCAATTTATTCATGTAAACAAAATATAGTCATTCTGAGATTTCGTTTTTAACTCCGGCCCGCGATCTCCTTCCAAAAGTCTCATCTGGCCTTCACTCTGAAAAGGTTGCCCACCTAGATAACAAAACCGTCAAACTTGTCGTCTGTCTGTAGAAATTGACGTTAAAACGTAACTTAAAATTTTTTTTTTTTTTAAATTTTAAAAAATCTTTTATTCACTCAATGTCATAACCAATGCCAGAAGTAATTCAATTAAACTTCACAAGAATCTGATTTTAAAAAGAGGAAAAAGACCAGCATGCAACAGTTGTTTTTAAAATATATATCTTGTACCATGTCTATTTCGTCGTTAAAAGAAACAAAATAGAACGTATTTATGGGATTTAAATTTCAATATTAGAAAAGACGACCTATCAATTTTAATGCAAAACCGATTTTTGTTATTGACGAATATTTCTTCATTGAATTATCTTTCCTGAAATGTAAACATTTTCGGTGCTTCTGTAGTACAGGGCCGAAAAAAACATTTTAATTTTAATTTTGAAGAGTCAAATGACAGGGGGAGATAATTCAACGTGTATCCTCAAGATTTATCTTCACAAGGATTTTACCGATATGCATTTTAGTTAACTTAAAGTAAAGTAAAAAATATATATACGTAAAAGGATTATTTAGAAATCAAACAATCACAATGCTTTATGGTATTCGGTACCAATAAAAATTTTACAGATTTATTGAAATTAATCTGTGCGCTTGCAAGAAGTCTATTATTTTGGCATTATCTTTGATTGAATATAAAATATCTTCTAAGTTCAGAGCATTACAATCCATTTTTAGATAAATCCTGGGAGAACACTTTGAATTATCTCCCCTTGTCATTTGATTCTTCAAAATTAAAGATAGAAATTTTTATTCGGCCCTGTAATGCTTATTTTCTTATAAAAATGTAGAGTACCCTTTTTGGGGAGCTGGATCACTCCCCACATGTAACTCTGCCCTTATGTCTAACTTTGTCCTCGTGTGGAGGTAAGTAAATAAGGACAAACAAAGAACATTTAATAATACCAACACAACCCGACTGCAGATTCTTCAGAATATGGACATTGGACACTGACTGTCTGAGTTGAAGAATTGGTGCGATTAAATGGTTTCAATTTACTTTCATGAATAAACTAGGGTTAAAGTGCCCCTTTTTGGGGAGCTGGATATCCATCACATTAAAAACTGACCTCGTGTATAACAATGCCCTTGTGGGGGAGGCAAGTAAATACGAACTAGAGTTGTTTTTTTTTTAAATTTTATTTTGCTGTATTTCGTTATTGAGGATACGCAAAAATGCTAAGACTTCTACATGAAAAAGTACGGCACGTATAATGTAAGTATTTACATATATACCTTTTATTAAATGAAATGAGTGATGAGAATAAAAATTGGAAAAAGAACAATATTTATTGAATCATCAAGTAGTTTGAACAAGGAATATATGAATACAAATAAACTTATTTTCCTTTCCTTAACCCATGGATTTTCAAAAATGCAAACTTTTATCTTCAGAGGAGATTATAGTGATAAATCAGTAAAAATATTACTGTTAAAACAGATTTGAAAATATAAGAAAATATACAAAAATACAAAAACAACAACATGCAAAATTCTTGAGCAAAGTGAATCAACTTCCAGTGAAATTCTTTGAGCAAAGAGAATATATACCTTTTATAAATAATTAAACATTGAAATTTATTTCTGACAATATATTATGCATCACATTATTTTTGTTGTTGACATTCACGTTTGTGTAAGTAATAGCAATACATAAACGGTTTATTTAGTCCACAATAAACAAAGAAAACCACAAAGTGCAAAATGAGATTCGTACAGGATTTGAAGCTGTGCCTCCGAAAGAGGGACCACCTGACGCACATTAAGTTTTCTCTAATCGTGCGGCTTGTTAGTCAAGCAGTTAAAGACGACACACATGTCAAGCGGTCCCTCTTTCGAAACCACAGGTTCGAATCCGGTCATACCATTAAATAAACAGTTACTTTAGTCCACACGACTGGGAATAAACAAAAAAAAAACAAAGTGATAAATGAGACTCCTACAGGGTGTGAGCCTGTGCCTCCGAAAGGGGGAACCACCTGACGCACATTCAGCCTTCTTTAACCATGCAACTCATTAGTCAAGACGTCAAAGATTACACCTGTGTCAGGTGGTCCCTCTTTTGGAAGCATAAGTTTGCATCCTGCAAGAGTCTCATTTTTCACTTTATGGTTTTCTTTGTTTATTCCCAGCCCCGTGGACTAAATTTACTGTTTATTTAATGGTAATAAATATATAAACATGAATATAAACAAAGAAGCGGGATGCATAATATACCTACCTTTATTTATGTTTTGTTTATTCACTTATTTGAAGGGCATTTTTTTCTGTTTTTTCTGAATCAGTAAACTTTACGGTTTAGTGATCCTATTTACTCACCTCCCCACAAGGGCAAAGCGAGACACAAGGTCTGTTTTTAATGTGGAGGAAAATACAGCTCCCCTATTCTCACACCTGACAGTATCCTATATCTCTACAAAGCCACCATCAAACTATGCATGGAGTATTGTTGTCACATCTGGGCTGGTGTACCATCCACTAGTCTCTTCCTCTTAGACAAGGTTCAAAAAAGAGTTTCTAATCTAATAAGTCCCGCACTATCCACCAAGCTCAAGCCCCTGTCCCATCGCCACATCCTTGTGCTTGTTTTACAAGTTCTTCAATGGAATGTGCTCCGATGAACTTGCTGCTCTGGCGCCCCCTCGACGTAAATATACTCGACCAACCTGCCAATCAGCTAAATCCCATCCATTCACTGTGGAGGTCCTCAGATGCCGGAGAGCCTACTACTTCAATAGCTTCTTTCCTCGTGTTGCCAGCCGTTGGAACTCCCTCCCTGCCCCCTGTTTCTCCCGACTGTACGGACATGCAGAAATTTAAAACTAATGTGAACAACCATCTCGTTGCATAGCTCCTAATTTAGGATGACCCCCCCCCCCCCCCCCCAAAAAAAAACCCAAAAACAAAACATTCACCCTAATTCTTAGTAGCACCTTGCATCTACAGTGCCAACTTATCTTGTTTGGGGTGAACTGAGTTTAAAATAAAAATTAGGCATTCTGGAGAATTGGGACACTGTTTAGTATCTATTTTTTTTATTTGATCATGATTTGTGTATAACTAGCAGGGCTACCCGGTGTTGCCTGGGAGCATGGCTATCAAAATAGGAGAGTTTTGAAAGTGTAACATCTTTCTTTTAACACTTATCTCTCCCTACCTCTCCCAGAGATTGCTCCTTTCTCTTTTCTTCTGGCAACTGGTTCAATATAATAGAAAAAAGAAAGAAAGCAGAAAGAAAAAAAGCTGACTGACTTTTTGACCTAGTTTCAGTGTTTTTGAAACTACTAGAAGTTCATGTTCAACGATCTGATGAAGCCATCAACATGGCATGGAACTATCCATGAATGGTCTCTGTCAACCTGGCAGACCCAAGAAGAATTGATGCGATGTCATCAAAGTCGACATTACTGTCTGGGACCTGGATAATTTTGACCCCATGAACAGACCCAGCTGGAAATCTGGTGTGAGATCAGCCATGCGTGAAGCAAGCCAGTCAACTGGAAGGAGAACAACCGATGCAGAGGATGTCTTCATCTCTGCATGATAATCAAAAAGAACCACTCGTCAGCCAGCCACCATATTAATATATATATATATATATATATATATATATATATATATATATATATATTAGGGCTTTAGGGTTAGACTTTCTTTCAAAGTTTATCTTACTTCCAGAAACAAGGAAGAATGAATAAAGGACATGTTAGGTTATATATATATATATATATATATATATATATATATATATATATAGGCAGCATCTTCTCTTGCAGGCAAGTATTGTTGAATATAAGAGACAACTCATGTCTAGATATCCTTTGGTAGATCCTTTCAATAGTCCGAATCAGGATCTTAGTTTCAGAGGGGAATTGGCTGATGAATTTGCCATAGTTTGGATTTGTCTCCCAAGTACTTTCGGACCCATCTGGGTCCATCTTCGGGGGAATGAGGTTAATCAGGTATAGATCATGTGTTAGTATTTATAGAAGGTTTTTGGCGGGACAAATCCAAACTATGGCATATATATATATATATATGACTTGGTGCGACGTCATCAAAGTCGACATTACTGCCTGGAGCCTGGATAATTTTGACCCCATGAACAGACCCAGCTGGAAATCTGGTGTGAGATCAGCCATGCGTGAAGAAAGCCAGTCAACTGGAAGGAGAACAACCGATGCAGAGGATGTCTCCATCTCTGTACATAATCAAAAAGAACTGCTAGCCAGCCAATGAATGAGTCTTTAACAAAGTTGGTTCAATTGTACTATAGGGACTGTTTGATTATTCTCAGCCATTTCACTTTATATTCGCTCAATTATTGAATAAAATCGATTATTGGTTTAAATTGTTATGAAATAACTTTCTAATGTGCTTTTTAAAGTCTTGAAAATCAAACTTTAATCCCTTGCATTTTTCTTACAGCTAAAATATTTTTTAAAAAATTTATTACATACAAAAAGACAAACTTCTTGAAATAAAACAATAAACATTGGACACATTTTTTTTTACATGAAAAACAAGTTTTAACAGAATATAATGAATTTAAAAGCAAAAATGAAGAGTCGATAATTTAAGAGAAACCTGACGGACTGCAATGGGGGTCCACGTGGATCAAGTTGAACTTGCTTCTTCACATACCTGCACCATGTCCCGAACCATGGCGACCGATGCATGGCTGTCCTGAGTGAGGTTGCAAGAGATGGTTAACCAATTGAAATTCCACCGCCAAAGACTGACCATCTGTGAACCTGGAGGCTCGGTAAAGTCCTCCCTAATATCTGTCGACCACATCCTCAGCTGACCATAGATATGCTTGTGCCACGAGAGGGTTGGAGGATTACGTTGCAGATTAATTCTTCCTCTGAGTGACATGCTGCATGCTGGAACCATCAAAGAAGTTGCTGTAACAAGATGGATGCCAAAGACTTCAAGTTGAGACATTGGTGGAGAACAACAGTTGGAACACGATCGGCGTTAGGGTTAGGGTTGGATGTGGCGGAGACAGTCATTGTCAAACTCTTCCAACTTCTGCTGATCGACCACTCTCATTGACCACATCTTGCAACCATAACAATACCAAATTATCGAATAGAAAATGGCTGTGAAAAGCATAAAAGTTCAAGTTTATATACGTTAAAAGGTAAATTAGAATTTTATTTCAGGACAAAAAGTACCATTTTATACCAAGAATCGATTTCATCCAATATTTGACAAAATACCAAACAAAATAAGTGAGGAAATCCAACTGTACCTATAGTACAATTGAACCAAAAATCGAATAATCTAAAGCTGGAAAGTTGAATATTTTCAGTTTGTTCTCCAGTAAAACAGAGAGAAGAATGCCAATTAATTAAAAATGTGTCAGTCAATTCGACATTCTGCTATAATTAACAATTGGACATTGATATTAATTAATGTAATCCTTACAAGAATTCTTTGCAAACATAACTAATGTTTTTGTCTAGAATTTTCTTTATTTTTCCTTTTAGCAGTAATTTACTAGTGTAAGGGTGTAAATTATTTATAGAGAAATGGGTTTCAGCATTACATCTAAACAACTTATTTTTACATAAAATCAAGTTTTGGTAAAAAAAACTAACATTAAATAAGTTAGTTATAGTAAAGTGAAGCATAAAAGCATACAGTTGAATATAATATAAGCATTTTGGAAAAATACAATATGGCCGACAATCATATTGGACAAGAAACCAAGGAAGATAATTCTAAATGCATAATATGCAATAAAAAGAGATAGACCCCCATTCTGCATCTTTTATTTAATTTTTTTTATAAATGGGATTGGTAGGAGGTTATCTCCCTTGGCTGTATATTATGAATTTAGAGTTTGGTGTCTTGTCTAATATTGTATTTTAATTCACTGATATGAATGTATGCTTCAACTTACTATAACTAACAAACTATAATATGCTTAAGCCTTTAAATGCGATGCTAATTTTTATGCTATGCCGACCTATTATTGTGTAGAGAAGTAATATTTAAACTTGTAATGAAAAAAAAAGGAGTTTGCTTTTTATTTAACATTTTCAAACGTTCTTATTGTGCAAATGAGAGATTCCAACACTGCTATTTTTTCTTGGAAAACGATAGAAAGTGCCAAAATCAAGATCAAAATAATACACAGAATATAAATAATTGGTATGATGGCATAACGACCGAGAATTGCTACTTCCGGCTAAGAATGTGTTTAGCAATCAGCAGTGAATTGCGAAGGTCAGTTCCGGCTCTCGCCAGGAGCTTTGTTAACTATTCTTATTTTTGGACAAAAAACATGTTTCCTTTTGTTTATTAAATTGTTAGATGAAAGTACGGAATAGTTAAAAAAGCTCCCCCCATCCTAATGTTAAGAATGGCTTTCTAAATAATAACGTTATTATTTAGAAAGCCATTCTTATTATGGGGAGGGGGATCTTTGTTAAAAATATTTCCTTTGAGTAATTGTAAAAAAGAAAACATTCCAATTATAATAAATATATTTGTAACAAAAATAAAGTTCAAAATTTTCAATGAAAGAAATCACTTTTCACAATTTCTTATGTGTTGACCTAGATTTTTGTATGTGTAAAATACGCAAGGAACTGATTTTCGCAATTCACCGTTGACTGCTGAACACATTCTTAGACGGAAGTGGCAATTCTCAGTCATTATGCCATTATACAAAATAATTTGTGGTTGCATCATTTTTTTTATCTGTGATTACAAAACAAAACAAAACGTAACAAATGTGGCGCCGGACACCCATAAGCAACAAAGACAATGTTTTTCTTCATTTTATTTTATTTGTAACTTGAAAATTATAGAAATGAAGAAAAAATAAAAAAATGGTAATATGGGGTTTAGCATAAAGTGAAGAAGTACAGAGGAGTCCTCATTCATTCCCGGGCAATGCAGGGTTGGGAACTGCCAGTAATTGATAAAAGAAAAGAGAAGCAAATTTGAGTAAGAACAAGTAAGTCTCCAGGGATGTAACTTCACCTGGCGGAACCAAAAAGAACAAAATAACAAAAAAAAAAACTGGAATCTTTTATATTTACAGAAATATATTATATATATATAATAGAGAATGGTAGTTTGCTTGAAGTATTGCTGGGAATAGTAGTAATATGCTAAGAAGGCTGATGGCAATGCAGAGTGCCGGGTAAGTTGTAAGCTGGAAAAAACAAAAATAGTAAATCGAAGTGTGACTTACTATTTATTTTTCCTAAAATCTTACATAACAGCAAGTGTGGTGTCGGATGTTTGTGTGTTGTCCGGATGATGATTAAAAATCATTTATTTTAATATTTCGGGAAAGTCTTCCCTTTGTCGAAAATAATAAACAAGAAAGTTGCCCCAACCCTACTCTCTGGCATCGATTTTGGTGAATTCTCTACACTGACGGATTTTTTTTTGGTGTTTATTATTTTTGACATATTACTAATATATATATATATATATATATTTATATATATATATATGTATATTTAAATGTATATGTATATTTAAAAAAATTTTTTTAAATTAATTAATCCTTTATTCGTCACTTGGACATTGTTTAGTTCAATATCAAGAAATCCCGATTCCTTATATATAATCGTATCACAGTCGATAGGTTTCTTGGCAGGCTGAGAGCAGACTCGAGGCGTTTCCACGAATAATGGCGATAGAGAGGTGCTGCTAAAACCAAGACAATTCGCGATTGTCTCCAGTGTTGCGCGTCATTAATAGACTAAGGCTGCCGAGGAAGTCGCGTGTGACATAGCCTATCACTCCACCCGTCTCGACAGCGATCGGTTGAAATACAAATATATCATATGCATTATATATAACTAGCAGGGTAACCCGGCGTTGGTGGATGGGGGAGTTAGGGTCTAACAGCACTAACAGTAACAATATAGTAAGAACTAAAAGGTAACATTTATGGAAACATTTATTTTTAAAGGGAGGAGGGGCTGCCCCCCTTTTGCTCTCCTTAAAAATAAATCAAACCTAACTCTTTACACTCTCTGTTATGTTTACTATCTATATTCCAAATTTCATGAAAATCTGACTAATTGTTTTGAATCCATGACTACACTTATTTTTACAAACCAATAGAGTACCCGACTCAAAGTTAGCAGCAAACGGTGTTCGGTCAGATTTAGTTCCTTATATTAAAGATTTCCTATTTTGGGTCACTTACTCTTCTGGTTGTCCAAGTTTTGTACTAATTTTTATTTTCATTTTTTAAAAAATTATTTTAAAAATTATTTAAAAAATTTTTTTTAAATATTTGAATTTTTTATTTTGATTTAATAAATTATCTGCATCTAACGCATGGTTTTCTCAATGAAGGCATTTTGCCTCTATCTTTATATTAAAATTCAAAGATGCTTAAGAAAATGAACTTGCCCAAATTTATAACTACCGGCGACCATGCGCAATTTTAAGTTCAAATAAAACAGACATTTGCACCGTTAGTTTAGAACATCGGACACCTTCTACAAGACCAGGAAGGATTATTACAAAAAAAACAGGTTAATACCTTTTATTTGTCTAAACTCCGAAGAGGCTTGTTTTATCAAGCGAAATATCAGTTATATAAAGTCAGGATGAAGAGGGAAAAAAGGAAAAAAAAATGTTTTTATTTTTTTAAATTTTTTAAATTTTGATTTAATAAATTATCTGCATCTAACACATGGTTTTCTCAATGAAGGCATATTAATTTTTATTTATTAATTTATTTATTAAATTGTTAGGTGAAAGTACAGAATAGTTAAGAATGGTTTTCTAAATAATCTTCTGCAATTTATGGACCATGCTGAAATAATCACGTTATTATTTAGAAAGCAATTTTAACATGGGGATGGGGGCTTTGTTAACTATTCTGTACTTTCACCTAACAATTTAATAAATTAATGAATAAATTTTGAAAACTGAAACTCTCGCTGGAAGTTATATTATGGATGAAGTTTAATATCAGGAAGTATGAGGTGAGACAACTTTATCAACAAAAATTTAGCAAATGAACCAGTAGCACTTTCCAAAGTTGCTAACTCCAGAAAAGAGAGCACAGGAAAAGTGCTTTACAGTTTTAGACATAGCTAAGGATGGTGCAACTTTAAAGTCGGTAAGGTAGGCTCCCTCTACCGTGCCAGTAAACTTCTCACACCTGACATTATCCTATATCTCTACAAAGCCACAATCCGCCCATGCATGGAGTATTGTTGCCACATCTGGGCTGGTGCATCATCCGTTAGTCCCTCCCTCTGAGACAAGGCCCAAAAAAGAGTCGCCAACTTGATAGGTCCTTCACTATCTATCAAGCTCCAGCCCCTGTTCCATCGCCGCAATGTTGCTTCATTGTGCCTGTTTTACAAGTACTTCAATGGATTGTGCTCTGATGAGCTTGCTGCTCTGGTACCCCCATGACGTAAATTCACTAGACCAACCCGACAATCTGCCAGATCCCATCCATACACTGTGGAGGTCCCCAGATGCCGAAGAGCTTTCTACTCCAAAAGCTTCTTTCCTCGTGCTGCTGGACTCTGGAACTCCCTCCCTGCTCCCTGCTTTTCTGACGTTACTGACATGCAGAAATTTAAAACTAATGTAAACAGACATCTCGCTGCGCAGCTCCTAATTTAGGTTGACCCCCCCCCCCCTTCCCCCAAACCATCACCCTTTTTTCTCAGTAGCCCCTTACGTCTATAGTGGCGGCCTGCCTTGTTTGGGGTGAACTATGATAAAAAATAAAAAAATAAAAGAAAAAAAATAAAAGAAATCTGCGAGTTGACATATTACGTCCCACTGACCCATTCTGCCCCACCCCACCCTAGTATCTGTTCTTATACTACACTTTATCTTTTTATATTTTTTTTTCGGACAGTTAAAGAGAAATCCTTCCAGACAGAGGCAATTTTTATCTTTTTACCAATTTAGAGTGCCTCTTTTTGGAGAGCTGGATTTCCGCCGCATTAAAAACTGACCTTATGTCTAACTCTGCTTTTTAAAAATTTATTTTTCTTATTTCTGTTTTCGTTAGAATAGGGACGGGGTATTCTTCCAAATGCCAGACTATCACCTGCTATTTAGAGGCTCCAACCGAGTGCTCTTTTAAGGATTTTGTCCGTTCCCTTAAGTGCAATTATTTGAATTTCTTTCGCACTTGGTTTTCCGGGAATACTTTCCAGATACTTTTTGAAATTTTTCTTCGTGAGGCCTTTAGCTCCTATTATAACTGGGAAAATGTTGATGTTTTTGAGGTTCCAGTTTCTCTTCATATCATACATTAGGCCTTGGTATTTTGTTACCTTCTCCCTCTCTGCTCTGTTTAAGCCACTGTCATTTGGAACACTCACCTCAATCAGTGTTGCCACTCTTTCTGGCTTATTTAATATAACTATATCCGGTTTTACTGCTGCATTTTCCAGGTAGGTAGATGTGGGAACCACATAATCCTTATGGGGAGGCAAGTAAATAGGGATGCTTTTGATGGCAGGTTAATTTAGTTTCGTTAGATTCAAATTTACTTACTTTAAGATCTGTATATGTAGATTTCTGGTTTGTAGAAATCCCAGCATAACTAGCTGTTGCACACGTGTGTGGGTGGTTGTGCGTATTCTGAGCTAAATAAATAAAAAGGTAGGTACAAAGGCATCTTTGTAAGACAAACAGATACACGAGTGGGTGTATAGGTAGATAGGTATGTAGGTAAGCGGTTCTGATATGTAAAAGATTGTTTGCTTTTCTCTTCTCGTTTTTAGCACAGAAAGTTGTGCAGTAGAGATAGTGTTTGATATCATCTCTAGATCATATCTCTATGAATAAATCCGAATATCTACATCATTGCTAGCATCAAAATGGTTTGCATTATGTTAACTTATTAAGACACTCGATGGCACACCATGGAGTTTTATATACAGTGTGTCCCAAAATAATGTATACACCCTTTGAATTGTTATAATAACTCGTTCAATTTATATACAGTGTGTTCCAAAATAATGTATATACCATTTGAATTGTTATAATAACTCGTTCAATTTATATACAGTGTGTCCCAAAATAATGTATACACCCTTTGAATTGTTATAATAACTCGTTCAATTTATATACAGTGTGTCCCAAAATAATGTATACACCCTTTGAATTGTTATAATAACTCGTTCAATTTATATACAGTGTGTTCCAAAATAATGTATACACCCTTTGAATTGTTATAATAACTCGTTCAATTTATATACAGTGTGTCCCAAAATAATGTATACACCCTTTGAATTGTTATAATAACTCGTTCAATTTATATACAGTGTGTCCCAAAATAATGTATATACCATTTGAATTGTTATAATAACTCGTTCAATTTATATACAGTGTGTTCCAAAATAATGTATACACCCTTTGAATTGTTATAATAACTCGTTCAATTTATATACAGTGTGTCCCAAAATAATGTATACACCATTTGAATTGTTATAATAACTCGTTCAATTTATATACAGTGTGTCCCAAAATAATGTATACACCCTTTGAATTGTTATAATAACTCGTTCAATTTATATACAGTGTGTCCCAAAATAATGTATACACCCTTTGAATTGTTATAATAACTCGTTCAATTTATATACAGTGTGTCCCAAAATAATGTATACACCCTTTGAATTGTTATAATAACTCGTTCAATTTATATACAGTGTGTCCCAAAATAATGTATACACCATTTGAATTGTTATAATAACTCGTTCAATTTATATACAGTGTGTCCCAAAATAATGTATACACCCTTTGAATTGTTATAATAACTCGTTCAATTTATATACAGTGTGTCCCAAAATAATGTATATATATTTGAATTGTTATAACTCGTTCAATTTATATACAGTGTGTCCCAAAATAATGTATATATATTTGAATTGTTATAATAACTCGTTCAATTTATATACAGTGTGTCCCAAAATAATGTATATATATTTGAATTGTTATAATAACTCGTTCAATTTATATACAGTGTGTCCCAAAATAATGTATACACCCTTTGAATTGTTATAATAACTCGTTCAATTTATATACAGTGTGTCCCAAAATAATGTATATATATTTGAATTGTTATAATAACTCGTTCAATTTATATACAGTGTGTCCCAAAATAATGTATATATATTTGAATTGTTATAATAACTAGTTCAATTTATATACAGTGTGTCCCAAAATAATGTATACACCCTTTGAATTGTTATAATAACTCGTTCAATTTATATACAGTGTGTCCCAAAATAATGTATATATATTTGAATTGTTATAATAACTCGTTCAATTTATATACAGTGTGTCCCAAAATAATGTATATATATTTGAATTGTTATAATAACTCGTTCAATTTATATACAGTGTGTTCCAAAATAATGTATACACCCTTTGAATTGTTATAATAACTCGTTCAATTTATATACAGTGTGTCCCAAAATAATGTATATATATTTGAATTGTTATAATAACTCGTTCAATTTATATACAGTGTGTCCCAAAATAATGTATACACCCTTTGAATTGTTATAACTCGTTCAATTTATATACAGTGTGTCCCAAAATAATGTATACACCCTTTGAATTGTTATAATAACTCGTTCAATTTATATACAGTGTGTCCCAAAATAATGTATACACCCTTTGAATTGTTATAATAACTCGTTCAATTTATATACAGTGTGTCCCAAAATAATGTATACACCATTTGAATTGTTATAATAACTCGTTCAATTTATATACAGTGTGTCCCAAAATAATGTATATATATTTGAATTGTTATAATAACTCGTTCAATTTATATACAGTGTGTCCCAAAATAATGTATATATATTTGAATTGTTATAATAACTCGTTCAATTTATATACAGTGTGTCCCAAAATAATGTATACACCCTTTGAATTGTTATAATAACTCGTTCAATTTATATACAGTGTGTCCCAAAATAATGTATATATATTTGAATTGTTATAATAACTCGTTCAATTTATATACAGTGTGTCCCAAAATAATGTATATATATTTGAATTGTTATAATAACTCGTTCAATTTATATACAGTGTGTTCCAAAATAATGTATACACCCTTTGAATTGTTATAATAACTCGTTCAATTTATATACAGTGTGTCCCAAAATAATGTATACACCATTTGAATTGTTATAATAACTCGTTCAATTTATATACAGTGTGTCCCAAAATAATGTATACACCCTTTGAATTGTTATAACTCGTTCAATTTATATACAGTGTGTCCCAAAATAATGTATACACCCTTTGAATTGTTATAATAACTCGTTCAATTTATATACAGTGTGTCCCAAAATAATGTATACACCCTTTGAATTGTTATAATAACTCGTTCAATTTATATACAGTGTGTCCCAAAATAATGTATACACCATTTGAATTGTTATAATAACTCGTTCAATTTATATACAGTGTGTCCCAAAATAATGTATACACCCTTTGAATTGTTATAATAACTCGTTCAATTTATATACAGTGTGTCCCAAAATAATGTATATATATTTGAATTGTTATAACTCGTTCAATTTATATACAGTGTGTCCCAAAATAATGTATACACCCTTTGAATTGTTATAATAACTCGTTCAATTTATATACAGTGTGTCCCAAAATAATGTATATATATTTGAATTGTTATAATAACTCGTTCAATTTATATACAGTGTGTCCCAAAATAATGTATACACCCTTTGAATTGTTATAATAACTCGTTCAATTTATATACAGTGTGTCCCAAAATAATGTATATATATTTGAATTGTTATAATAACTCGTTCAATTTATATACAGTGTGTCCCAAAATAATGTATATATATTTGAATTGTTATAATAACTCGTTCAATTTATATACAGTGTGTCCCAAAATAATGTATACACCCTTTGAATTGTTATAATAACTCGTTCAATTTATATACAGTGTGTCCCAAAATAATGTATATATATTTGAATTGTTATAATAACTCGTTCAATTTATATACAGTGTGTCCCAAAATAATGTATATATATTTGAATTGTTATAATAACTCGTTCAATTTATATACAGTGTGTCCCAAAATAATGTATATATATTTGAATTGTTATAATAACTCGTTCAATTTATATACAGTGTGTCCCAAAATAATGTATACACCATTTGAATTGTTATAATAACTCGTTCAATTTATATACAGTGTGTCCCAAAATAATGTATACACCCTTTGAATTGTTATAATAACTCGTTCAATTTATATACAGTGTGTCCCAAAATAATGTATATATATATTTGAATTGTTATAATAACTCGTTCAATTTATATACAGTGTGTCCCAAAATACTGTATACACACTTTGAATTGTTATAATAACTTCTTCAATTTATATACAGTGTGTCCCAAAATACTGTATACACCCTTTGAATTGTTATAATAACTTCTTCAATTTATATACAGTGTGTCCCAAAATACTGTATACACCCTTTGAATTGTTATAATAACTCGTTCAATTTATATACAGTGTGTCCCAAAATACTGTATACACCCTTTGAATTGTTATAATAACTCGTTCAATTTATATACAGTGTGTCCCAAAATAATGTATACACCCTTTGAATTGTTATAATAACTCGTTCAATTTATATACAGTGTGTCCCAAAATACTGTATACACCCTTTGAATTGTTATAATAACTTCTTCAATTTATATACAGTGTGTCCCAAAATACTGTATACACCCTTTGAATTGTTATAATAACTCGTTCAATTTATATACAGTGTGTCCCAAAATAATGTATACACCATTTGAATTGTTATAATAACTCGTTCAATTTATATACAGTGTGTCCCAAAATAATGTATACACCCTTTGAATTGTTATAATAACTCGTTCAATTTATATACAGTGTGTCCCAAAATAATGTATACACCATTTGAATTGTTATAATAACTCGTTCAATTTATATACAGTGTGTCCCAAAATAATGTATATATATTTGAATTGTTATAATAACTCGTTCAATTTATATACAGTGTGTCCCAAAATAATGTATATATATTTGAATTGTTATAATAACTCGTTCAATTTATATACAGTGTGTCCCAAAATAATGTATACACCCTTTGAATTGTTATAATAACTCGTTCAATTTATATACAGTGTGTCCCAAAATAATGTATATATATTTGAATTGTTATAATAACTCGTTCAATTTATATACAGTGTGTCCCAAAATAATGTATATATATTTGAATTGTTATAATAACTCGTTCAATTTATATACAGTGTGTTCCAAAATAATGTATACACCCTTTGAATTGTTATAATAACTCGTTCAATTTATATACAGTGTGTCCCAAAATAATGTATACACCATTTGAATTGTTATAATAACTCGTTCAATTTATATACAGTGTGTCCCAAAATAATGTATACACCCTTTGAATTGTTATAACTCGTTCAATTTATATACAGTGTGTCCCAAAATAATGTATACACCCTTTGAATTGTTATAATAACTCGTTCAATTTATATACAGTGTGTCCCAAAATAATGTATACACCCTTTGAATTGTTATAATAACTCGTTCAATTTATATACAGTGTGTCCCAAAATAATGTATACACCATTTGAATTGTTATAATAACTCGTTCAATTTATATACAGTGTGTCCCAAAATAATGTATACACCCTTTGAATTGTTATAATAACTCGTTCAATTTATATACAGTGTGTCCCAAAATAATGTATATATATTTGAATTGTTATAACTCGTTCAATTTATATACAGTGTGTCCCAAAATAATGTATACACCCTTTGAATTGTTATAATAACTCGTTCAATTTATATACAGTGTGTCCCAAAATAATGTATATATATTTGAATTGTTATAATAACTCGTTCAATTTATATACAGTGTGTCCCAAAATAATGTATACACCCTTTGAATTGTTATAATAACTCGTTCAATTTATATACAGTGTGTCCCAAAATAATGTATATATATTTGAATTGTTATAATAACTCGTTCAATTTATATACAGTGTGTCCCAAAATAATGTATATATATTTGAATTGTTATAATAACTCGTTCAATTTATATACAGTGTGTCCCAAAATAATGTATACACCCTTTGAATTGTTATAATAACTCGTTCAATTTATATACAGTGTGTCCCAAAATAATGTATATATATTTGAATTGTTATAATAACTCGTTCAATTTATATACAGTGTGTCCCAAAATAATGTATATATATTTGAATTGTTATAATAACTCGTTCAATTTATATACAGTGTGTCCCAAAATAATGTATATATATTTGAATTGTTATAATAACTCGTTCAATTTATATACAGTGTGTCCCAAAATAATGTATACACCATTTGAATTGTTATAATAACTCGTTCAATTTATATACAGTGTGTCCCAAAATAATGTATACACCCTTTGAATTGTTATAATAACTCGTTCAATTTATATACAGTGTGTCCCAAAATAATGTATATATATATTTGAATTGTTATAATAACTCGTTCAATTTATATACAGTGTGTCCCAAAATACTGTATACACACTTTGAATTGTTATAATAACTTCTTCAATTTATATACAGTGTGTCCCAAAATACTGTATACACCCTTTGAATTGTTATAATAACTTCTTCAATTTATATACAGTGTGTCCCAAAATACTGTATACACCCTTTGAATTGTTATAATAACTCGTTCAATTTATATACAGTGTGTCCCAAAATACTGTATACACCCTTTGAATTGTTATAATAACTCGTTCAATTTATATACAGTGTGTCCCAAAATAATGTATACACCCTTTGAATTGTTATAATAACTCGTTCAATTTATATACAGTGTGTCCCAAAATACTGTATACACCCTTTGAATTGTTATAATAACTTCTTCAATTTATATACAGTGTGTCCCAAAATACTGTATACACCCTTTGAATTGTTATAATAACTCGTTCAATTTATATACAGTGTGTCCCAAAATAATGTATACACCATTTGAATTGTTATAATAACTCGTTCAATTTATATACAGTGTGTCCCAAAATAATGTATACACCCTTTGAATTGTTATAATAACTCGTTCAATTTATATACAGTGTGTCCCAAAATAATGTATACACCCTTTGAATTGTTATAATAACTCGTTCAATTTATATACAGTGTGTCCCAAAATAATGTATACACCATTTGAATTGTTATAATAACTCGTTCAATTTATATACAGTGTGTCCCAAAATACTGTATACACCCTTTGAATTGTTATAATAACTCGTTCAATTTATATACAGTGTGTCCCAAAATAATGTATACACCATTTGAATTGTTATAATAACTCGTTCAATTTATATACAGTGTGTCCCAAAATAATGTATACACCCTTTGAATTGTTATAATAACTCGTTCAATTTATATACAGTGTGTCCCAAAATAATGTATACACCCTTTGAATTGTTATAATAACTCGTTCAATTTATATACAGTGTGTCCCAAAATAATGTATATATATTTGAATTGTTATAATAACTCGTTCAATTTATATACAGTGTGTCCCAAAATAATGTATACACCATTTGAATTGTTATAATAACTCGTTCAATTTATATACAGTGTGTCCCAAAATAATGTATACACCCTTTGAATTGTTATAACTCGTTCAATTTACTGATTTTGACTTGCAAACAAGATTGAGAGAAAAGTAGAAGGGTAAGAATACATTTGTAGAATTTGGTATATTCGGACGATTGTTCTCATCTTGGGTGTTTTTATCACAACGTTTCGGCCGATGTAACCTCCGACCTTCTTCAGGTGTACCTTGTCGAACTCGGGAATCTTTCTGTTGAAATCGGGGAATCTGGACGTAATTTCGAACGGAACCCTTTATTAAATCCACGGTAAGAATACGCATTTAAAAATACTGACAGTAAAATTAACAAAAAACATAGAAAGTTAACTTTTAATGAAGGTAAAGGCTTCTTGGGGTAATTTCAGAATTTTCATAAAATAAAACCATAACCCGTTCTGCTCAAATACGCTTTTTATATCGCAAAGAAAATGGACCTACAAACGTCCGACAAAGAAGAAATAAGGGTATTCATCGAAATATGAAAATAAAGAAATTGTAAGAATAAATGAAAATTATGGTTTTGGATTGATTTTTTCTATGGTCATTTGAATAGCAACTATATATATATATATATATGTATATATATATATATATATATATATATATATATATATAAAAATCTATTCTGATTTTATTTTATTAATAGATATTGCATCTGAACATGTTTTCATTTATTATTAAATTCTTTAAAATATGTTTAAAAAGAAAAAAATAATTTTAACCCCAACCCATTTTGCTTAATACACTTTTCATATCGCAAAGAAAATGGACCTACAAATGTCCGACAATATTTACCTCGGTACTTGAATGTCCGACAATATTTACCTCGGTACTTGAATGTCCGACAATATTTACCTCGGTACTTGAATGTCCGACAATATTTACCTCGGTACTTGAATGTCCGACAATATTTACCTCGGTACTTGAATGTCCGACAATATTTACCTCGGTACTTGAATGTCCGACAATATTTACCTCGGTACTTGAATGTCCGACAATATTTACCTCGGTACTTGAATGTCCGACAATATTTACCTCGGTACTTGAGCACATTCTGCTTCAATTGCTACTCTCAATTTTCTGCAATTGTTTCAGGTTTCCTGCTTTAAACATTCTAACCTCAAAAGCTTCTATTCAAATAACACTTTTCCTCAGACCGCTTATATATAAAATCCCCTCCCTGCTCCCTGTTTCCTTAACTGTACCCATATTCAGAAATTTAAATGTAAAGTTAACAAGCATCTTTCTGCACAACTCCCCACTTAGGATGCCCGATATAAACCTGGCCCCTAATCACAGTAGCCCCTTATGTCTAAGTGGTAATGTGCCCCCTTGTTTGGGGTGAATCAAAAGTAAAAAAAAAAAAATTACGTTAATTGTTGCTAAGACAACTTTGATGGCATGCCATGGAGTTTTATATATATATAGTAATACAGAATGCCATGATTTCTATGCAAAATAGAATCCATTAAATATTTGACTTGCATAGTCCTCTTCAATCCAGAAATTTGGAATTGTTTTGATTGACATTATGTTTGAGATAACCCCACAAATAATTTTCTTCTTTTTTTTTTTGAGGGGATGGGGGGGGGGGAGGGTAAAGCCCAATCCGGATAACACCTCTTACTGATGAGACTATCAACAAAGTGTCCCCAACATTATTGAACAATCTTGGTCTTGTAGCTGAGATTAAAGTGTAGTAATTTAAAAATTACAAACAAATTTTATAATAGCCTAAGTAGGACGGCCCTAAGAGTAAATGTGGTATTGTGGTTACTGAGATGATTCTAGTTAAGAGTAGGATAGACATTTTTATTAATTTAGACCAAGGATGACCGACGGCACCCATTTTCCCCACACTTTTGATGGCCTTGTGCCTAATTGGTTTTGACTGTAAATCTTATATTTTCTGCAAATAAATAATTCTAAGTCTAGTATCTGTTCCGATAGATGCTACACCCATATTGACTGGTACCGTCTTGGCCTTCGGGCCTTGATTCCACCGGTCTTAGGGATTGCCCTGTGCAGTTCTAAGAGGTCCACCCTCCCAGGCTTTACCTTCTCACCCTTTGAGAAGGGGTTAGTTTATTGCTAATCGCCTGAGGCGCACCTACCGGGAAATGCCAACAGGGCTGCCTGGGCATTTTTTGTAGGCCAGAGTACTCTTTCTCTAGGGTGCTGGCTTTTCAATCCCACTTTCCGACCTTGTGTCACATCTTACTGCTGTGGGAGGAAGATAAATACAACAACAAAATATATATATATATATATATATATATATATATATATATATATATATACATAAAACAGTGACTGTTGGACGTTCATGACTGAAGTTTGGTGGACAAGTCAGGCATTGGCAGAAGTATATGTGTACCAAATATGGTTAGATTGTAGAAAGGAGTGTGGCTAGTGGCATTTGCAGACAATCTTCTGTTGGTTTTGCAATTCCTCACACTTCAAATGACTCATTAGAATGGCTGCAGGGACACTTTTGTAATCGTCTCATCAGTAAGAGGTGTGATCCTGAATGAGTTTCCCACATTTGGAGCATATCATTGAATAGCGATAAAACAAAGACTGTTGCACATTCATGACTGCAACTTGGTGGACAAGTCAGGAATAGACTGAAGTTTATTTGTACCAAATATGATCAGATTGCAGAAAGGATTGTGCATTTTACTAACGATTTCATGAATTATATATTTTTTTAGGGGGGGGGGGGTCACCCTATAAGAAATAAATATAAATTGTTTCTGATATTTTTGAATGAAAAAAAAATATTCTGAGATAAAATAAATTTGAAAATATTTTTTGTTTATGTTTAGAAAAGACATAGTGCTTGATTGATATTAAATGTAGTTGCATGCTAAACCTGTTCCTTTCAGCTGCCGGGCATGATCGTAATGCCAAATTTTCAACTATTTTCAAATAGGTGCCGCTCTGCCTACCAAACTCCAACCCCTGCCCCATCGCCGCAATGTTGCATCCCTGTTCTTGTTTCACAAGTACTTCCACAGAATGTGCTCCGACGAACGTACTGCACTTGTACCCCTCAGATACCCTCGACCAACCCAACTAGCAGCAAAATCCCACCTCTTCACTATAGAGGTCCCAAGATGCTGCAAGACTTTCTATTCAAGTAGCTTTTTTTTTCTCGGACCGCTTGCCTTTAGAATCCCCCTCCCCTGTTCCATGTTTCCCTGACTGTACCAACGTGCAGTAATTTAAATGTAATGTGAACAAACATCTTTCTGCCCAACTCTCCACTTAGGACAGGGGCAGGCAACTTTTTTAGAGTGAGGGCCGGATGAGACTTTTGGAAGGAGATTGCGGGCTGAAGTGAAAAACGAAATCTCAGAATTACTATATTTTGTTTATATGAATAAATTGTACAAAAATGGCATTGAACACTCTACAAATCTGATATTTTTTCTCAGGAGACTTCTGTATGTAATGTTATAAAAGGTGCCAACGAAGAGCCATTTTGGAATCATAAAAAATAATGACGGGGGAAGTAGCAAGTTGATCCAGCATTCGTTTTGACACACCTCACATAAGTTCTCTGTTTCATGTCCTTTCCTCGTCTCTCGTTTCCTCTCTCTTTCTCTTTTTCTATTTTCATCTTAGGCCAAGGATTTGAAATTAATAGTTAAAGAAAAATGAAGTATACATGCATCATCGCCTGCTGATATTTATACATTTTCATCCCACTGTAAATCTTAATCGAAACCTACTTTTACGTCTATGTTACAATGATATGAGTTTTACTGGGAGGTCCGCGGGCCGGATTGCAATAATAAAGCATAGCAGGGTGGCGGGCCGGACGCTAAGCCTTCGCGGGCCAGATGTGGCCCGCGGGCCTGGGGTTGCCCGCCCCTGACTTAGGATGCCCACTATAAATATGGCCCCTAATCACAATAACCCCTTACGTCTCAGTGGCAATATGCCCATTTGTTTGGGGTGAAATAAAGTTAGAAACAAAATTATTAACAATCAATGGTCACGGTGGAGTATAGGTTTGATTGCACACCATTGTCGTTTCTATTGCATGTCGTTTATAATAAAGTCGAGTTACTCGCCTCACATTCAAGGATTGGTGCTAATTGTAGCTGAGTGGGCGATACCCACATTCCGGGCATGTGGGGGAAGGGTTGCTATGTGTGTGTCCTTCCATAGTGGCTGGAAATGTTATGGGAGGCTCAATTACAATAAAAGATTGATGGGTATTATTTTACTTTTATAAATGTTAGTTAAGTTTCAAACTTTTTTTTTAGATAAGGATTGATAATTTATATTATTCGTGTTATCCAGACTACCATTCTCATCTTGGTTGTAACTTTTACAACGTTTTGGCCGATGTAACTTCCAACCTTCTTCAGATGCATTCTTTTGAACTTGGGAATCTTTCTGTCATACTCGGGAACCTTATGGAATTTCGAACTGAACCCTTTATTTAATCCACGGGGGTAGATTGTTCTCGTTCCGTCAGCCATGATCCGGGTAGAAGTGTTACTTATTATTATATTATTTTTAGTTATTATCATCTGTAGTAAGGATTGCACCTTAAAACTGATTGTTAAGCAACACCTTTATCCGTAGCACTAGGAATTTGACATAAAGATTAACAAGTTCAAAAGGATGCGTCTGAAGAAGGTCGGAGATTACATCGGCCGAAACGTTGTGTAAATAACAATCATGATGAGAATAGTCGTGCAAATAATATAAATGTTAGTTAGTTCTTTTTTACGGCATATCAACCCTTTTAACATTATTTAATGTTGAATCCACTAATTTTGGTGAAAGATTTTCGGTACTTGTGCATTATAGCAACAAAATGGCGACAAACAAAATTCCCTTCCATATTTCTAGAGGAGTGAATCGAAAGGGGAAATAATTCGGATTATTTTAAGTGTCTTAATTCTTTTCTTAATTTTCCGAAAATGGACGTCAATGTGTTAAATCTTGTGTGTTAAACATTTTATATTTAACAAGAGATAAGGCAAAGTTAGTCGATTTTTTGCAAGTGCACAGACTAATTTCTGGTGCGGAGATATGCGATGTTTCTTCTGACAAATTCTCATGCTTCTCTATCTGTGTTACGGTTTCCCGTGACGAAAAAAATCGAATATGATCGTTTCGTTATGAGTTCCCCTAAAAAAAAAAAATTCGAATTATCTCCCCTTATGATTCACTCTTCTAGAAATAAGAAATGGAATTTTGTTCGTCGCCATTTTGTTGCCATATGCACAAGCACCAGATTTTCTGCTTCAACAATAATAATATCTTCACATATTTATTTATGTTGTAAATGCATGCATATCCTTCACTACAATAACGACTAATATGCATTTATTTGTATATATATAAATATCCACCCTGTCACACAAAAGTTTGTGAGTAAAAAATGGCCGGGTAGAATAATTGTTATGGGGAAGGGAAGTGGATACAAATTTAAAATCAGACAACCCCTACCATCTGAAATGAATTCGGAAAAAAATCTTTCACTCCATTTCCATAATGAGACGTTTTTTTGTTTTTCTTTCTTCTTTCTATACCGATTGAAACTTTTTTCTTTTTTTAACTTTCCCGTTTGAACGTTTTCTTTCTTTATTTATTTCTTTGTTTTACTCCACCGATTGAGATGTTATTTTATGTGAATATTAATGCAAACATTGGCAAAGCATAATTTGTTTTTGCACTTTTGTTATGGCGGGTGTACACTCATATATATATATATATATATATATATATATATATATATATGAGTAAAGAATACATGACCCTTCAGTTTGTGTTTATAGACACTCATGTGTGGGTAGGTGCATATTTTCTTAAAATTATCGGAAATAACGGAAAGGAGTGGTTATGAATTGCAAGTGGTTTTCATTCTTTTTATCTTGGAAAACGGAAGGAGATTGTAAATTATTTAAATATTTACGAAATTTCTTATTTAAAATTTGAGTGCTCGCAGGCATATATATATATATATATATATATATATATATATATATATACACTTTATAGTTGCATTCCAATAACCGTAGATAAAATCAATCCAAAACCATAATTTTTATTTATTCTTACAATTTCTTTATTTTCATATTTCGGTGAATACTTTTGTTTTTCTTCGTCTCACAAACAAAAAAATGTTAATTTATTTTTTCCAATTTATTTATTTTTTTTACCGACATATGAAAATAAAAAAAATTGTAATAAAATTATGGTTTTGTGATTGATTTTTCTTATGGTCACATTGGAATTCAACTATAAAGTATATAGCTCTGAAGCTTGTAATACAACTTCATTGAGCTTGCAATTTGAAACATTTTCGGATATTATAAGAAGTATATACTTAAATACAATTTTTTTATAAGAACTCACAAATATATATATGCATTGTATTGCCTTCTAAGTATCACATTTCTATATACCAATAAACAATGCTTCAAGCAAACTACATAAACCTCTTATATATATATATATATATATTTCATTTTACCATATATATATATATATATATATATATCTGAAGATTCTAGAATCTATTTACCTTAAGTCTCTGAGACCTTCTCTTTGTAAACAAAAAGAAAATCTTCTTGGACTTAATGTAGTTTCTATTTGATTCAATTTTTTTTTCTTTTCACCCTTTCTCTCGCTATAATACCCATAGCATATTTTTTTTCTCTTAATCTTAATCTCGGTCTAGCTCTGTTGAGCGAGGTTCGAAACCGGTCAGCTTACCCTTTCATTCTCTTATCTTTTAATTTCATTGTGTTAAATAAATATTGTCTGTATATAGCAATAATTAAGTTTTGTACTACAAAGAAAATATATATATATATATATATATATATATATATATAATCATCATAAATTATATAAAAGCAATTTTATATAATTATAGTGAAATTCGCATAAGAAAATTTAATCTGGAGCTATCTAAACAAATTATGTCCAACTTGTAAGGAAGAAAGGAAAGCTCAATATTTTTTACATTCAATATTAGAGCTATAAAGTATAAAGCTTCAAAGATCAAAAATAGCATTTAAATCAAGTTTCAAAAGTAAAAAAGTACCATTGAAATACACGTAAAAGATCACGTTTTTAGAATATTTTACTTTTGAAACTTGATTTAAATGCTATATATATATATATAGCAACGAAAATATCTAATCATAAAGATGTGTTTACAAGGTATAAGCATGCTATTAACATAGGGCTCAATATACAAGTGTATAGAGCCAGATATTAAAACAAATAAAACAGAAGTTAAAATACCTGCGGTTTCACCAGGGATGAGCAACAGGTTTTCTGTGCGTTTACATGGAGCATATATGCATTTGTGCACGTTTTTTGTTTTGCAAATAGTCTCAAGGTGTTAAACCGAATGTGTATATGTATAGTGTGCATACGTTTGTAAATAGGCTAAGTGTTTGTCAGTTCACATATTTATAGTGTGTATATGTTTGCTAGTAATTAGGATGTTTTAATTAACACACATTTACGTTAAGGATGGTGAAGCAGCAGGTATTTGTAGGGAGCATCAACAGATATAAAGGGTCCAGACGATTTTTGTCACCGTTCTTGGCCTTTTGGCTAAGATCAAAGTGTAGTATCTGTTCCGATGGATACTGCACCCCATACTGGCATTGTCTTGGCCTTTGGGTCTTGATTTACGCCGGTCTATGGGTCTGTCCTGTGCAGTTCTAGGAGGTCCACCCTCCCAGGCTTTGCCTCCTCTCTTTGGGGAGGAGTAAGTTTATTGCTTACTGCCTGAGGCGCCCCTACCGGGGAATGCCGACGGGGTGCTGCCCAGGCAATTTTTAAACCCCACTTTCCCACCCGACCTTGGGTCATATCTTACTTGTGGGAGTAAGATGAAAACTGGCCTTGTGCCTAACTCCTGGAGAGGAGTAAATCAATACTGTCTCTAGAATAATAACACAGTGTTTTTTTTTTTTTGCGTCAGTGTAGGAGGAGTCCTTCTAGACTGAGGCAATTTAAATTTTTATTCCAATCCAGAGTGCCCCTTTTGAGGGAGCTGGATTTTCCCAACATTAAAAACCGATCCTGTATCTAACTTTGCCCTCGTGGGGAGGCAAGTAAATAGGAAAACAGTGGTTTCAGTTTTTGAGATTTATTCATCAAACTTGGTCCAGTTCCTATTTACTTGACCTTCTCCACGAGGGCAGAGTTAGACACAAGGTCAGTTTTTAATGCCGGGGAAAATCCAGTTCTCAAAAACAGGGGCACGCCGGATTGGAACAAAAATGAAAATTAACTCACTCTGCTGCATCTTTTTTTGCGCTCTATCAGAATAGATACTACACTTTGCTCCTACCCAAAGGGCTAAGATAGATCAGTTTGTTTTCATGACTTGTTCTGTCAATTTCTTTGGCTTTGATGACTACCTTTGAGGCGGCTTCAGAAACAACCGCAGGTTTTCGTCATTGTCTCCTGACTTATACGCGCAAAGGTCAAAGGTCATCTTGGTCTTTTAGTTTTTTCTTTTCGTGTGGCAGCTGGAGCTGTTTGTGTTTCTATGCCTCTGCGGTCCACACTCAAAGAAGTTGAGAAGGTGCAGTCAGAAGAGATGGAAGGGCAGATGACAGGTGAAGTTCTCTGACAGCCAGACCTGGGTCTTCTAGCTGGTATGGCAGTGCGCTGAGTCTTGCTGCCACACATACGGCCTACCTACAGCTACCTGGTCGATCCAGGGTTTCATTACCTCACTCAGAATGTGATTGAAATTAGCAGTTTAAAATTGTGAACAAATACCGTTCACATCCTGTATACTCCTTTTGTTCAGAAACAATTGATGCACCGTCAGAAAAGCATTCTGGATTTTCGTGTGTTATCACAACTCATTTTGTGTGTGATAAAAGTTAGCCTCGCATGTTGTTTAGAGTACTGAAACGTAAACATTCACTATTTTCTTTCAAACTCCATTGATGAATAAAAAAAAAACGACTGTTTCTACCAGACGATATTTCCAGGATTTTTCCAGACTATCTATAAACAATGTAGTAAAAAAACATAGATTTTTCCAGACTATCTATAAACAATGTAGTAAAAAACATAGATTTTTCCAGACTATCTATAAACAATGTAGTAAAAAACATAGATTTTTCCAGACTATCTATAAACAATGTAGTAAAAAACATAGATTTTTCCAGACTATCTATAAACAATGTAGTAAAAAACATAGATTTTTCCAGACTATCTATAAACAATGTAGTAAAAAACATAGATTTTTCCAGACTATCTATAAACAATGTAGTAAAAAACATAGATTTTTCCAGACTATCTATAAACAATGTAGTAAAAAACATAGATTTTTCCAGACTATCTATAAACAATGTAGTAAAAAACATAGATTTTTCCAGACTATCTATAAACAATGTAGTAAAAAACATAGATTTTTCCAGACTATCTATAAACAATGTAGTAAAAAACATAGATTTTTCCAGACTATCTATAAACAATGTAGTAAAAAACATAGATTTTTCCAGACTATCTATAAACAATGTAGTAAAAAACATAGATTTTTCCAGACTATCTATAAACAATGTAGTAAAAAACATAGATTTTTCCAGACTATCTATAAACAATGTAGTAAAAAACATAGATTTTTCCAGACTATCTATAAACAATGTAGTAAAAAACATAGATTTTTCCAGACTATCTATAAACAATGTAGTAAAAAACATAGATTTTTCCAGACTATCTATAAACAATGTAGTAAAAAACATAGATTTTTCCAGACTATCTATAAACAATGTAGTAAAAAACATAGATTTTTCCAGACTATCTATAAACAATGTAGTAAAAAACATAGATTTTTCCAGACTATCTATAAACAATGTAGTAAAAAACATAGATTTTTCCAGACTATCTATAAACAATGTAGTAAAAAACATAGATTTTTCCAGACTATCTATAAACAATGTAGTAAAAAACATAGATTTTTCCAGACTATCTATAAACAATGTAGTAAAAAACATAGATTTTTCCAGACTATCTATAAACAATGTAGTAAAAAACATAGATTTTTCCAGACTATCTATAAACAATGTAGTAAAAAACATAGATTTTTCCAGACTATCTATAAACAATGTAGTAAAAAACATAGATTTTTCCAGACTATCTATAAACAATGTAGTAAAAAACATAGATTTTTCCAGACTATCTATAAACAATGTAGTAAAAAACATAGATTTTTCCAGACTATCTATAAACAATGTAGTAAAAAACATAGATTTTTCCAGACTATCTATAAACAATGTAGTAAAAAACATAGATTTTTCCAGACTATCTATAAACAATGTAGTAAAAAACATAGATTTTTCCAGACTATCTATAAACAATGTAGTAAAAAACATAGATTTTTCCAGACTATCTATAAACAATGTAGTAAAAAACATAGATTTTTCCAGACTATCTATAAACAATGTAGTAAAAAACATAGATTTTTCCAGACTATCTATAAACAATGTAGTAAAAAACATAGATTTTTCCAGACTATCTATAAACAATGTAGTAAAAAACATAGATTTTTCCAGACTATCTATAAACAATGTAGTAAAAAACATAGATTTTTCCAGACTATCTATAAACAATGTAGTAAAAAACATAGATTTTTCCAGACTATCTATAAACAATGTAGTAAAAAACATAGATTTTTCCAGACTATCTATAAACAATGTAGTAAAAAACATAGATTTTTCCAGACTATCTATAAACAATGTAGTAAAAAACATAGATTTTTCCAGACTATCTATAAACAATGTAGTAAAAAACATAGATTTTTCCAGACTATCTATAAACAATGTAGTAAAAAACATAGATTTTTCCAGACTATCTATAAACAATGTAGTAAAAAACATAGATTAACTCAAAACGAAAAGCAGTCTGGCAAGAAGTCTGCAGAAACGGTAAAATCCCAACTTCTATTTCGATTTCAGAAGAATCATAGCGTAAACTTGTATTGAATAAATTCTTTTGACATTTATTCATTATCTTTGTTTCTTGTATCTCTTTCTATTCAATTCTTTGTACATTATATGATACTAGCAGCATTACCCGGCGTTGCCCGGTGCAAAGTGTAACATATTTCTATTAAAACTTTTATCTTTTCCACGCCACCCACACACACACACACACACCCTTTCCCCACCCCGTCTTTCTTCTTTGTCTAGCCCATTCCTCTCTCTGGACATACACTTTTTATAGATTACTCGAGTCGGCGTAAGGAAAAAATCTTTTTAAAAATCAGAGTTATTTTCCTTTAGTTAGTATATGAAAATTACAAAAAAATCAACACCCCTCCCTGACAAAATCGGCGTCAGTTTAGAGTCAAAGAATAGGTATATTTTTTTTCTAAATTCTATATATTATTCATTCTGGGCAACGCTGATCAAGAATATACCAACTTTGTGGGTGTTTCTTTTATATTTTTCTTTTACATATAACTAGCAGGGAAAACCGAGATTGCCTGGGGTCACTAAAAACAAAATAGAAGAGGTTAAAAAGTGTAAAAAAAACCCACCCAAATAAAATTAAGGAGGCCTCCAGAGCACTACTAACACCACCTTTCTGAATTTCTTGCCACCCCCTCCTCCCTTTGAAGAGAAATTATAGGGAGTCATTTCCTGCAGTTTGTTTCTTGAGAAACGAGTCAGCATTTTGTTTCCAAATTAGTACATAATAAGATTGAAAATGCCTGAAAAACCGACCCCCCCCCCCCCCCCGACAAAACCTGGTTCGGTTAACTCTCAAAGAATGAATATTTTTTTGATAAATTTTATATATTATTCATTCCGGGCAACGCTGATCAAGAATCTACCAACTTTGTGGGTCTTTGTTTTGTAGTCTTTGACTTTTAGCTGGACATACACACAGACACTTTCCTTTATATAATAGGTAATGTAATCCTATAACGTTAAAAGTATGTTTGAGTTAAAGTTTGATTTTTCTCCTAACCGAATCAACAGCAAAAGTCGTATTCATCAACTGTTTTCCGCAATAATTATCCTTCTATACTGAAGATTGCGTAAGCATGAAACACATGTGTCCGTAGGTAAAAATGATAAATATTTATGTAAAAAAAATATTGTTATCACCCCCTTCAAAATAGGATTGGGTCTCTAAGAGAATTTATAATAAGCTGTCAATCTATGTGTAATGCGATGGTCCGGCCTCTGCTGTTGAACACTATATGACTAATCTTACTGTATATGCCATCCGATTCGACATTATATAGAATTAAAATTATCTTCTTTCCCATGTTAATTGATGGTGGCCTAGGGGTTGAATACCAGGCTGTAGAGTCAAAGGTGACTTTGCAACTGGGTTCGAATCCTTCATCTGGCAGTAATAAAGAGCATAAACAAACGTATTATAGTTGTTTACAGCTGTTTCAAGGCAGTGTTTATTTTAAAACATAAAATGAAACATAACATTTTTCAAACACCGGATCATCATTAGTAGACAATTTCCGTAGATACCCAGCAAAAAAACACAAATCAATAAAAATTTCCCAAAAGTTCAATTTCTACCAAAAGCAAAACAAGTCACCAGAATAGATTCATTGCCATATACCTCAGTAAAAATAATTAAATTAATTCCACATCACAATGTGCATATATCTCTGTCTATATAAAGTTATGTATATTTGCATATTTGTATGTACATGATTCACTCCTAAACTAATTAACCAATCATTATGAATTTCGCAGCACGGCTGCGAGGTGTAAGAATGGATAATGTGGACTATATTCAGTTTAATTTAGTTTTATGTAAAAGAGTAAAAAGGGGGTGGAAGCCCTTTATGAAAATTGAACAAATAGGTATTAGACATCAATTAATAAATATTCCTAAAATTTTAGTTTCCTTTAAATATTTTAAAAGGTTTTTATCAGGTATAATATGGGCACAACCTCTTATTTGAACATTCAAATATGTCAGAGTTACACTGGATTTGATCCATTGTCGATGGATACCAATTAAGCAAGATTCTCTGAATTTCAATTTTTTTAAGACACCTGAAGCTTACGCCTTAAATTTTAGACGTTTTCTAGAATTAAAATCATGCACTGGATTTTGATCAAAATTGGAATAAGGATTCTAGACATAAGGTTATGCTCATACAGCCATTTCGTCTTTAGTAAATCATATTTTATCTATGTATGTGTGTGTATATATATATATATATATATATATATATATATATATATGTCTCGGAAGTTTCTCAACCATTAAAACTATATTTAAAAAAAAAACAAAAAAAAAACAAAAAAACTTATAGTCCCCAGTCTTTCAGTGGAAAATCACTCATGTAAGTCAATTTATTTTTTACAGTTATTATATTAGTTTGTTTCTAACACTATTTTAAGGGATCATCAGTTGTTTACCATGAAAAACTGTTTCGGAATATATATATATATATATATATATATATATATATATATATATATATATATATGGATTACTTCATCGAAATATGTGGATTTTGCCCTTATTTCTTTAACTTTGGAAGAAATTACTCTAAAACAGATGGGATAAATCACATAAAAATAAAGATAACATTCTGTGACGGTCTAATGTGTAAACATCTATGCGTGCGGACGCTTATAAAAATAAGTCAAGTATAAAATGTATACTTTTTTTTTTCTTCTTTTTGCAAATCTTGCATTTTAACCTTTTCACCTAATTAATTATTTTGTCAACTCTTGGTGGCATTCGTCTGATCAACCATTTTTTTTTTTTTTTTTCAAAGCAGAAAAGACTTTGATTTCCATGGCCTGTAAGCGGAGCCAGCACTGTCTACCTCTGAAGCCTCCTTGACTGTGTTTGGGAGGGTTTCAGCAGATCTCTTGCGGCATCTGTAGTTTGATATTTTTTTGTCCTCCAACTTAAAATATTGTCAGAAAAGATTGTATATAGCCCCCCCCCCCCCCCCAAAAAAAAAAAGAAGAAAAAAAGAAGAAATTTCACCCATGGAACCATTAATAAAATTCACGGTACTTTGTTACATTAGGACCCGAGCTAACTTTGATCATGTCGTTAGGGTTAGGGTCAACCACTTTGACTCTAACCCTAACGATGTGTTTAAAATGGGGGTTAGAGTTAGGGTTAGGGTCATGGTTAGGGTTAGTGTGAGTTCTAATGTAACAAAGTACAAAATTCACAATCTTTTCTGCAATCCAACCTTATTTGGTACAAATAAACTGCGGGGACACTTTCGTGATCGTCTCATTAGTAGTAGGTGTAATGCTGAATAGGATTCACACCCACCGGACCTTAATCTCCAGATTTTTATCAGTGGGGTAATTTCAAAGATAATGTCTATCAAAAATCAGTTGCAACATCCAAGTGTGCTTGCAATGCAGAGGTGCACATTTGGAGATGGTCATTGAACATCAATCTCAACGTTTTGGCAGAGATCAAAGTGTAGTATCTGTTCTGATGGATGCTACACCCCTTAGATCGGTACCGTCTTGGTCTTCGGATCTTGATTCCGCCGGTCTTAGGGTTTGTTTTGTGCAGTTCTAGGAGGTCCACCCTCCCAGGCTTTGCCTTCTCACCCTTTAAGAAGTGGTTAGCTTATTGCTAATCGCCTGAGATGCTCCTACCGGCGAATGCAATTTTTTTGTAGGCCAGAGTGCTCATCCTCTTGGGTGCTGGCTTTTCAATCTCACTTTCCGATCTTGCATCACATCTTACCGCTGTGGGAGGGAGATATAGATAAAAAAAATCAATAAAGCAGAGACTGTTGGATATTCCTGACTGAAATTTGGTGGCCAAGGCAGGCATACATTGAAGGTTATTTGTATCAAATAAAGTTTGATGCAGAAAGGATTAACGATTCTATGAGCGCCATTTTTCTTAGTACAATCGCTTTTAACAGTAACAATATTAATTTTAAAAACTTTTTTTGAAAATAAGTATTATACATATGCCCTTCATTAACCCTAAGTCCGAGGTGGTGGTCAAGACTTTCAGGATTAGGGTTGAGATCAGGGTATACTTATACTGATTGTGGCGCCAAAAATTAGATGTCTAACTTGTTCCAATTTTTCAGCAATTAGTTTTAAAGATCGGCGGATAAGTAGCATTGGAAAGTTTTCATTTTCATAACTGGTCCCTCCCCCTGTAAAACATTCACAACAAAACTCGTCTAGCTACAACCACTGTCTATTGACATTTATCTTTATCTCTCTCTCTCTCTGTACAATTTGGTTGTTGAGTGCTTTCTGCAAAATTTGTTTTGCAACATGACGTTTGACTGCACCACCAATTTCATCACATGGTGATTTCCCATGACTATTTATTTATCTACCTCCCACAGCAGTAAGATGCGACACAAGGTCGGAAAGTGGGATTTGAAAAGCCAGCGCCCGAGAATTTGAGCACTCTGGCCTACAAAAAATGCCTGGGCAGTCCCGTCGGCATTCCCCGGTAGGGGCGCCTCAGACAGTAAGCAATAAACTTACTCCTACCCAAAGAGGGGAGGCAAAGCCTGGGAGGGGGGACCTGCTAGAACTGCACAGGACCGAGCCACAAACCGGCGGAATCAAAGCCCGAAGGCCAAGACGACACCGGTTTATAGGGTGTACTATCCATCGGAACAGATACTACACTTTGATCTTGGCCAATGAAAACATAAATTAAGGAAGTTCTTGAAATTTTTGTACTTCCCACCACAACCATCAGAAACGTAATAGATTTTTGTGATGTTTGAGGGTCTCTGCTTCAAGTATTCCACCAGTAAAATCTGAATTTTGTGAACAAAACTGGTGTCGTGTGTTGTCATCTGAAATGAAACAGAGGGAATAATGTTGGAGGTTTCCATCATCATCTCTGTAGTAGATGACTAGGAAATGCAACATACAATACTCTTTGCTTTGTATCTCGTTTTGGGTCAGACTGGTAGTTTTCAGAAAAGTCCCCTAGCACCAAAACCTCGTTCATCAATTTTACGTATCTTGCTTGGACTTTCGCCAGGTAAGAGTGTCGAGTAGGATTGTTGATGCTGTCGATAAGGAGTTCCTTGTATTCTTCGAATGTCGTAAGTGTAACCGGTGCAGCACGATCTGTTGTTTGTGACTGAAAATAATGGAATTCAGAGTCCATATCGAGATGATTGAGCTCATTATCCAGAAACTTTTTTCAAAGCAGCACTTCTTGGACATGAATCACAGCGATGCATCAGACGCACTTTGTTATCTGGGTCAGACAACCTTCTTGATTAGCTCTTTGTATACTCCTAGTCAATTGCATCAACCAGCAATACTGCATTCTGATGAGTGCTACATACACAAACAGAATCGGTACCTGATGATCCAGCAAGAACACACCATTTTGATCTTAGAGTGCAAAACTTTGAAAATCCAATTTTTGTGTTGGGATATTTGTCTCTGAACGCACTGTGCAGTTCTGATAGATTGCATAGAACCAATCGCTTTTGTTTGTGCACATTTCGGTCTTTGCAGGCATCTGTCGACTGTATTCGTCGTCTTCATAGAAACTTTGGACTAGATCGAGAGTTTTTTGTGGAAGTATTTTACCTTTTTTGGGCGCAGGTTTTGCCAGAATTTATCAACCTTTTTTAATTTACGAGCAGTTCGAATCTAATATTCACTCATGTCAAATTGTTTTGATGATTACTCTTGTGGCCGATTGTTGGGGATCAGTGTCAGTATCTGAATCTTCTTAGGCTATAAAGCAATATTCAATTTCTCCCTCATAGCATCATGCAGCCATTCTAACTCTGCTGCTTTCCATCCTGCATCACTTTTCTCAAAATCAGAGTCCAATACATCCTTTTTCATATCGTACACTTCAGCGATAGTGCTTTTAAAGTGTCGATAACTTTGTCCAATTTCAGCTTGGTGCTTGTAGCATGACTGCGTTGTGGTACACCATGTAGATTTATTGGAGACACGCCAACCGTTTCCAAACTCGTATTGAGACGTTTTCTTGGTTTCTCATTGTACGTTGCATCATCCAAAGCATCCTCATCAATGTCATCTATTGGAGTTTCCTCCATCTTTGTGTCGAAGAAACTTGCATTGATGATGTTTTCGTAAGCAGTTATGCATTGACGGCAAAGCATGTGACTTAGTTGAACACCAAAATCTTTTGCTTTGAGTTGCTTCGCCATATCCTTTTCAATTCTTGGGGTTTTTCGTCTATGAATCTAATATGTTATGGTTGCATGTAGTGCAACCAAATAGTCATATTTTCACCATGATGTTTCAAAAGACCTGCTGACACTACCACATTGCCACTGCCTCTACCACAGTGATGAAGGGTTGGACTTCGGAGGAGCCACTGCTGTTGCTGCTTCCTTTTCTAATCAACACACGCATATATGCACGTACACATAGACTTTACAGACATCCTGTATGAGAAATTATTAAAAACATTTTTTTCTGATGATAGTGAGTTTCAGTATCTAATCGATAGTAAAAACTGAATAAATATTTAAAAAAAAAAAAAAAAGCTAACAAATATTTCAGAGGCTGGCTGATTCATCCGAACATCCGCCAAATAAACTTGTATTGCGAGTGAATTAGTTGGTCTGGATGCGATACAATAGTTGAATGAATTAGAAAGAAACAAAAAACAAAAGACCTTTCTATAGTCGGTCGAGGACGGTGGGGGGGGGGGCGAAAGAGAGGGGCTATTGGATAATTGTGAAGTGGAATCATTGTGATCTTTATGAAGCCGTCAGTTCAGCATTTGTGCTGGAGAAATTAGGCCATGTTGTCTGTGGGTGTGTGTTTATACATACATATATACATACATATATATCTTTATATATATATATATATATATATATATATATATTAGTATTTCATGTATACACATCAAATTTTATTAGGAGATATAATTTATTTTTTATGTATCAATTTTCAGTATTTACTTCAACAGTGCTCGATACATATCGACAGATGCATTTTAGCCTGAAGATCCCCCCCCCCCCGGGGATGAAATGCGGGAGCCTCTGTGTAGCTTAATTGCCATAAATATATTTTCATAGCTTACTATATATATATATATATATATATATATATATATATATATATATATATATATAATGTCAATGTTAGTATGTACGTATCTTCTAGTGAATGCATGTTTGTGTTTTTGTCTATGCATTTGTTACAGACTCAAACAAAAAAGTCTTAATTACAACTGAATATGTCATTAATTTTGACTATAATGATAACGATGGTCACTGATATAGCCATTGGTGTCAACGATGTCGGCAGCATCCATCATATCGCTCACGGCTGTCTAACATAATGAAGGTTAAATTCACATCGATTAAAATGAAGTTGACTCTTATATAAAAAAAAAGGGTAGTTTCTCAGATTAGGACCCAAGCTAACTTTAACCCTGATCCTGATTCTATCTCTAACCTTTACTTTGACTCTAACCCTAACCCCTACTTTGACCCTGACCCTAACGACGGAGTCAAAATTAGCTTGGGTCCTAATCTGAGAAAGCACCGAAAAAAGACTGAATTCTAATTGAATGACGAATTTTTCCCCCTGCATAAATTAATTAAACATAGTGTAATGAACAATTACGAATAATTTCCCTATTCTAAATTATCTCCCCTTTGGAGAACTCTCCTGTTCGTCTTAACCATATAAATAGCAAGCACTAATATTGTACTGACAGTTTATGCCGAATAAAGCTTTCTTAAGTTACAACTGTTCTCGTTTGACATTACACATAGGTCATTACACTCCCTATTATTTCTACTATTCATGATAGCAATTTCATAAAAATCGAATCAGTAGTTTTTTAATTGATGGGTACGTTTAGTTTAGGAGCGGGGGGAGGGGGCTACTCCCTTTTGGCCAAGATCAAAGTGTAGTATCTGTTCCGATGGATACTGCACCCCATAGACTGGTATCGTCTTGGCCTTCGGGGCTTGATTCCGCCGGTCTATGGGTTTGTCCTGTGCAGTTCTAGGAGGTCCACCCTCCCAGGCTTTGCCTCCCCTCTTTGGGGAGGAGTAAGTTTATTGCTTACTGTCTGAGGTGCCCCTACCGGGGAATGCCGACGGGGCTGCCCAGGCAATTTTTAATGGCCAGAGTGCTCACCTTCTCAGGCGCTGGCTTTTCAAGTCCCACTTTCCCGACCCGACCTTTGGGTCACATCTTACCTTGTGGGAGTAAGATAAAACTGGCCTTGTGCCTAACCTCCTGGAAAGGAGGTAAATAAATACTCCCTTTATTCCCCTCAAAAATCAAACACGGCCTATTTAGACTCCGTTTTATGTCTACTATCTATGTTCTGAATTTCATAAAATTCTGTTGAGTAGTTTTTTTACTTCCTGTCGGTGTACAGACTCACAAACGTTCATCATCATCATCATCATCATCATCATCATCATCATCATCATCAGTATTAGTATTATTATTAGTAGTAGTAGTATTAATATTATTATTATTAGTAGTATTAGTAGTAGTATTATTATTAGTATTATTAGTAGTATTATTATCATTATCTATCTATCTATCTATCTATCTATCTACTAGCAGGGCTACCCGGTGTTGCCCGGGGCAAAAGTATAACATATTTCTATTAAAGCTTCTGTCTCTCTCTATTCCCCCCTCTATCTTTGCACAAGGAACCAGAATATGCCACTGAAAATTTCTAGCAATTAACCATTTCCAAGTAATCTGCAGTAAATGCACATAAATATGCTGCAATACTTTAAAAAAATACCACGTATCCATTTAAAAAAAAGAAGTTAAAGAACTCAAAATTGAATTGTAATGCATTTTATGTACAATAAGCTAAAATCTAATACTTGGACTGTTTTAAAATGAATACATTACAAGATTTATTTGGTATAATTGTAGATTAATACCTTCCGTTACCCCCCTCCCCAAAATATGAGATTCTACCTTTTAGGCGATTACATGTGAACACCCTAAAAAACTTGAAAGAAAGAAAAAAACCCAAAAAACAATGATTATTTTAGAATTTATAGTGGGGATCAGTTTTGCATATAAATTTAATGTAAAATAATCCCCTATGTCCAGGCCATTCTAGCAATTTAGGGTAGACAACCAATTGTTTTTACTGTGGAAGATAAATTCTGTGCGTTTTTTTTATATGTTGTTTTAAAGGGGTTTTTTTTGGGGGGGGGAGGGGTGCGACTCGGACTTTTTTTATGGAAGTCGCTTCAGACAAAGCATGAAGCCACTTGATGTAAGGAACTAAAAAAACTACTTCAAGGTAAAAAACTAACCAACAATAAGTGTTAGATAGATTCCGACCCAGAAAACAGCAATTCTTCCCCTTTTGTCAGAAACATCGATCATGAAATATGAGGAGTAAAGGACAAAATAAGGGAAGCGAGAGTTATGAGACTGCCGAAAGTAAACTCAAGGTCCACTTTCTACTCTCGTAAACTCAACTTAGGGTTAGTGTTAGGGTTAAGGGAGGGTTTTTGTTTTGGAGGGTGGCTTTCCGCTCGGACTTAGGACAAGTGCTAGGGTTAAGGGAGTTTTTTAGGACGGGGTCTTGCCACTCGTACTTAGGATTAGAGGTAGAGTTAAGGGAGTTTTTTTAAGGGAAGGCTTGCCACTCAGATTGAGGGTTAGTGGTAGAGTAAGTAATTATGAATTTTTTCATACTAACCTTTCAGCGTGAAAAAATATCAAAAGAATTTGCAGGTCTAACTGTACTAAAAGGCAAGAATGGCCTGGAAATTTAATGTAGAATGAGGGATCATTTTACATTAAATTTTTATGCAAAACTGATCCCCCATTCTAAATTCTAGTGAATTATTTATTTTTTGTTATTGTTTTTCTTGTTTTACGCCAATATTCATTGGATGTTCACATGTAATCGTCTAAAAAAGTACAATCTAATATAGTTTTTTTTTTTTTTTAAATTGGTGACTAGAAAGTCATTTTTAACTAGAATTAAAGTTTGAAAGTCGAGTATTTGAACTCTTAAACCTAAGAGACAATAGTATTTCTTGAAGGATCCACTATTTTATCACTATTTTATAAACGAACCACAAACTGCATTAACTTTTTGATAGTCAATATATTTGAAGAAGAATATGCGAATAGCAAGCAAAAAAACAAAAAGTTCCTTTTTTGTTTAGTTTTTGAAAAATTGTCACTTCCGGCCAAATATGTGTTCAGCAGACAGCGGTGAAGTGCGAAAATCAGTCCCCACTGTATTATGTTCTCGTCAGGAGCTTTGTTAACTATTCTTATTTTTTGGACATTTTCTTTTGTTTATTAAATTGCTAGGTGAAAGTACAGAATAGTTAACAACTCCCCCCCCCTCCGCATGTTAAGAATGGCTTTCTAAATAATAACGTTATTATTTAGTAAGCCATTCGTATTATGGAGAGGGGGAACGGCTTTCTTAAAAATATTTCCTTTGAGTATTTGTAAAAAATAAAACATTCCAATTATAATTAATAAATGTGTATTAAAAATAAAACTCAAAATTTCCAATGAAAGAAATCACTTTTCACAATTTCTTATGTGTTGACCTAGATTTTCGTATACACAGGTGACTAATTTTCGCAATTCACTGCTGACTGCTGAACACATTCTTAGCCGGAAATAGCAATTCTTGGCCGTTATGCCAACCATTTAGAGATTTTTTTGTTGTTGTTCTAAATGACTGTAAATTCCTTGCTCCATGAAACACAAATTCAAGCCCTAAAAACGTTTTCAGGTGTTTTTGACCGCCATTTTTTAATTCTCCATTTCTGAGCAAATTATGCAACAATTATGCTAATAAATAAAATATGTCGTATTTTTCGTGAGTGTTAACGAAAACCGCTCTAAACAAAAGTCATGTTACCTAGGACAATTATCACAAAAAAAATTATAACAAGAGAGAAGGAATGGACTAGTACAAGATGTTCATAAAAGTTAAAACAAAGTTTTATTTACAAAATAAGGTAGCTTGGACTGCTTTTTTTCCAGAGCTGGAATAAATAAATTATTCCTAGATAACGTACAAAAAAATAAAACTCAAAAAAATACAACATCAGGATTTCTCAACATTAAAGTTAGATACAACAAAAATTGACACAATCTAAGCAAAGGAATAAATCCTTTTAAAACATGAACTTACTATAAAGTCAGTATTCTTACAAAATCAATCAAATAGTCTCTTTTTTTTCTTTACACCAAAGTTACAATCAAAAGTAATAAAATTGACAAACCGTGCTGAAACCCGACATAATTTTCATGGTAAAAATAACCTTTTTTTATTTTATCAAACGTCTGTCACAAAGTTCCTTTTTTCTTTCATTTTCTTCAATAATTTTCTTATAGCAAATCCAACGTAAGAAATACGTCACTAGAACAGTCCAAATTTCAAATAAACATAATACTTGCTTTTTTCACAGTTTGTCCCAAATAGCATCACGCGCGATCATGTGAGGATCCAATTTTCAAAGTTATCTCTTTCAAATCGATCTGGGTTGCAAGGATGATCACACCTTACGATTCTTAATCTCTGATTTAGAATCTTCTCACCAGCAAAGTATTTCAGTTCACGGGAGTTAAGCTCTTCAATATAGGCAATTTCGTGCCCGGAGATATTTTTATCTCGTTCAAATTCTCCATAATTCTTCATTTCAAGTCTCTGACTTGAAACATCTTCAAAGGGTAATATTCGTTGATCGAAGGAAGAATATTTCATACATAAAAGGCAATTCTTGCCAAGAGATACTCTATCTCTTAAATTTCTTCAAGTAGAAATTCTTCTCAAATTTAACGTCCCAACTATGGACGGAGCAACAGCTTTTACAGGTGTCGACTGTCTGGTACCCAAGTCTGTTCTGGTTAAACTTCGCGCCGATATCAAATCGAGACAGAACTAATGCATCATTGCTAAAAATAGAAACCATGTGACACAAAATGGCTTCAACTTAACCCAACGCCTACGCAAAATAATCCATGTGACCTTCACCCTGGCACGTAAGCAAAAAAACGAAAGCCTTCACCCTCAACGGTTTCAAACAAAGGGAAGCGACCCATGACTTACTAGAAAATATACCGAAATTTCCACAAATAAGTTAATAGAGTGATTGGATCACATATACTTGTGATGATAGTTTGAGAATAAACCACTTTATTTCATCTAAATTTTCTTTTGAAAACATGAATCACCTCACGAGTAATTATAGCGCAGTGGTTACCAATGTAAACTATAAACATGGCATGTCAGGTTCGAGTTCAGTTGGGGGTTATTGTATCACTTTCACTAATAACATTGGGAAATTCATGAATCTATTTGCTCTCTTTCAATTATGGGGTCTAACAGTAGGGTAGACAAGACTTTCAAACCTTGGGTCAGCAACTCTGGAATAACACAAATATCCGACTGGCTGTGACTGCTTGTCCCTGTCAGCCAGAAATTAAAAAAATTGTATGAGAACTCAAATCTTGAGTGAAAAAAAACAAAAAAACACGAAAGAGTTTGTGCGAACCAACTCATGGCATCATTATTGGAGGAAGACACACGTGGTTTGCATTTTTTAAGAAAATCTCAAGGAATTTCAAACGGTGATAAGAGCAATGATAAACTCAACTCGCAGAAAACAAAGAATTCGTTGTTGGTATTTATAGTCGTGGAGAAACTAGAAAAAGATATTTTTGTTCTTTAACTGGAAGTTTACAGAGAAGAAAGAGAATTGCTTGGACAATTTCTTTCTCAAAAAACAGTTAAATGTTTGTTTAAACAAGAAATTTGTCATTTTTGTAACATTATATATTTCTGATGAGTTTTATGAGTATAAAGAAATCGGCAGTCATGATTAAGTTCACGATTGGTAGAAAAGAGAGGATTTCATAACATTTAAATTTTGATAACAATATATTGTTATCAAAATTTAAATGCTAAAAGTACATTGTATCTTTTTGTTTCATTTTACTTCAGTCGAAGTTCTCAGAAATCAAGGGGCCCCTTCTTGGGACTAACACTTGATCTCTATATAAGATACATAGATATTGCATTAAAGTTCTCCTAGAAAGTGTAATATCTGTTCCGATGGATACTGCACCCTGTGGACCGGTGTCATCTTGTCCTTCGTGGCTTGATTTACGCTGGTCTATGGGTCTGTCCTGTGCAGTTCTAGGAGGTCCACCCTCCCAGACTTTGCCTCCCCTCTTTGGGGAGGAGTAAGTTTATTGCTTACTGCCTGAGGCGCCCCTACCGGGGATTGCCGACGGGGCTGTCCAGACAATTTTTAATGGCCAGAGTGCTCACCTTCTCGGGCGCTGGCTTTTCAAGTCCCACTTTCCTGACCCGACCTTGGGTCACATCTTACCTTGTGGGAGTAAGATAAAACTGGCCTTGTGCCTAACCTCCAGGGGAGGTAAATACAAATTCTCCTTTATCTGTCAAATGTTGAGTTAGTTATAAAGTTAATAACATTAATTTTCCTTTCCCTAATTGACTAGTTTATTATGTTATAGTATATCTTTTTTGTGGTCTCTTGGTTTTACCGGATTCCAGGACAAGAATTTATCTGGTCTGGTGGAGCTAAGTGCTATGACTATATGCAACATCACTTGGAGAAGGTGCACCATGTATCGTATAAGCCAGTGAGGATCTTATCTGTGCTGCAAATACTGTTATTTTGAATACTTAGTCAGGGTTTACTTGTAGGAGAAAGTATCCACGTGTCAGGTTGTCCTGACAAACCCCTGTACAGAGAGATCTTAGACACTCGAGGACAGTGTCTAGTAGGCATTAAAGTTATATTTTTTGTTTCATTTTACTTCAGTCGAAGTTCTCAAAAATCAAGAGGCCCCTTCTTGGGACTAACAGTTGATCTCTATATGAGATACATAGATATTCGAATATTCCATTAAAGTTCTCCTTTACGTCTAAAACATTGAGTTAGTAAAGAAGTTAAGAACATTAATTTTCCTCTCCCTAATTGACCAGTTTTCTATGTTATAGTATATCTTTATTGTGGTTACGTGGTCTTACCAGATTTCAGAACAAGAATTCATCTAGTCTGGTAGAGTATCCAGCTTAGTGCTGTTACTATAGGCAATATCACTTGGAGAAGGTGTACAATTTCTCGTATAAGTCAGTGTTGGGTAGCCATACCGAGGGGATCTTATTTATATTGTGAATACTATGTTATTTTGAATATTTAGTTAGGGTTTACTGGTAGGGTGAAGTATCCTCATGCAGGTTGTCCTGACAAACCCCTGTACAGAGAGATTTTAGACACCCGAGGACAGTGTTTAGTAGGCATTGTGTGTTCGTTGGCTTAGATAGGAATAAGTTAATAAGCAAAGAATACACGAAATAGAAAACGAAAAATCAACAACACAGAGTCATGCTTCTATTGATTCAATATTTCGTTTCAGTTATGAAACTTTGTCATAGAATTATTGAATAAAAATCAGATTAAATATACAAAAAGTTAGAAGTAGTAGTGAGAGGGAAGCATACCCTGGGGTGGAGGTGAAATTGAGGTTTGTATTAAGTATGAGTTGAATTTTTTACTTTATATATTTTCTGTGATCGTATCGTTTGTGATGCTATCGTTATCTGGATTGTCGGACAACCAGCTAACAACTATTGTTTTCTCTGTCAGTTTTGGCTTTAACCTCCAGAAAACTCACTTTAATCAATGTTTTAACTGTTGTAATGAACAATTACGGATAACTTTTCCTATTTTGAATTATCTCCCCTTTGGAGAACTCTCCTGCTTTTACTAAACACTATAAATAGCAGCACTAATATTGTACTGACATTGTAAGCCGAATTTGGCCTTTTGGCCAGGATCAAAGTGTAGTATCTGTTCCGATAGATACTACACCCTATAGACCGGTATTGTCTTGGCCTTCGGAGCTTGATTTATGCCGGTCTATGGGTCTGTCCTGTGCAGTTCTTTCTCACCCTTTGAGAAGGGGTTAGTTTATTGCTAATCGCCTGAGGCGCCCCTACAGGGGTATGCCGACGGGGCTGCCCAGGCAATTTTTAAAGACACATAGTACTCTTCCTCTAGAGTGCGCAAATCCCACTTTCCGACCTTGTGTCACATTCTACTTTGTGGGAAGTAGATAAAGCTTTCTCAAGTTACGTCTGTTCTCATTACAACTGTCATGATCAATTTTTTTTAATGGAAATCGCTCCAGACAAGGCATGAAGCCACTTGATGTAAGGAGCTAAAAAAAATACTTCTTCAAAGTAAAAAACTAGCCAACGATAAGTGTTTGATAGATAGATTCTGTCAAGAAATCAGCAATTCTTCCCCCTTTGCCGGAAACATTGCTCATGGAATTTGAGAACTAAAAGACAAATAAGGGAAACGAGGGTTGCAAGGCTGCCGAAAGTATTGACAATCTTCTGGAGGTTGAAGTTCAATCCTTACTAAAGGCAATAATAATTTGTTTGGTCATGGCTGTCCAAATGAGAACAATTTACAGGGTTTAGTTCGAAATTCTGTATAAGTTCCTAATTCGTAAAGATGCACCTGAAGCGTATCAAAGGTTACATCGACCGAAACATTGTGAAAATAACAACCAAAATGAGAATAATAGTACAAATAATTCAAATCCTAATTATCAATCCTCATCTCAAGAAACACATCTCTTCTATTTTACTGCCAATTAGAACAATTAAAATGGATTTAAAAAAAAAATAACTCAATCGCCAAACTAAGAAATTTTTTTAGCATTTTGTGTTATCAAAATATATAGGAAAATAGCCGTAGGAAAACAAACGTTGATTAACTCGTCTTTAGTATAATAGATTGTGATTAGGCATTTAATAACTCCAAAAGGGTTGATATGCCTTAAAACTGACTAACCAAACCAAACCGACGAATCAATCTTTTTCAATAGGAATTGTTTAGGCATTAAAATCTCAAAATTCAAAAGAGGTTGATATGCCATAAAACAAATTAAACCAAACCAAACACTAAAACTGTGACTAATAAGTCTTTCTTTTTGTTTTCTTCAACCCCCAGAATGTTTGTTTCTATGTAAACATTAGCAGATGTGAAAGCCTTGAAGAATTTAGCTTAATCCTACCTGTGATCACATGGTTTATGTAACCAGCTATGTAAAAAAGTAATAATAATAATAATTATTATTATTATTGAAATGAAGTAAGATGACACAGTTTTACAAGCAACATATGTTTCGCAATGTGCAACTTCCATACTGAGATTTTTCTCATTTTTTAATAAAAGATTTATCATAGCTGGGATTGGTGGGTGTCTCATTGTGGGGTAATTACTATCAAATGAGTCTAGCGGAGCATGCAGTATGGGTAGGTCAATACACACTAGGTGATACCAAACACCTACAGCAAGTGTTAGATACCCAAAGTAATCGGTTAAGAGTCTGGGCATTTATAACGACAGCTAACAGAACGAAAATTGGGGTAAAAAAAAAAAAAAATAGACAACAAATAAATGTTACAAAAGGCAAGATAAGTTACTCTTTTATTAACCTGGATAAGTTTATTTGTGTTTTAACTTATTTTAAAGCGTTTTTTTTGTTCAAAACAAACCTGGTGTCAACCTGTTCAGTTAGAACGAAAAAAAAAATGGCTGAAATGACAGTTTCGATAATCGCTCAAAAAACGAAAATTAAGCAAAATACTGATAGAACATTACATTTTCCCACAATTGGTAACGTTTATTGGATGTGTTTCTAACATTATTTTGTTTATTTTTCGATTTTTCACCAATTATCAAGGATCCCCGTGCTGGGCTCATGAACAGCCATTTTTTCCCATTCTAACTAAACAGGTGAACACTAGTTTTGTTTTGAACAACAAAAAATAAAAACGCTTTAAAATAAGTTAAAACACAAATAAACGTATCCAGGTTAGTAAAAGAGTAACTTATCTTGCCTTTGGTAACATTTATTTGTTGCTTATTTGTTTTATTGACTCCATTTTCGTTCTGTTAGCTGTCGTTAAAAATGCCCAAAAGTCTTTCTTAACTATTTTTTGTACTTTTATAAAGTTCAGTTTTGTAATGACAGAGATTGATATGTGGTTAAATAAAAGTAAAACTTGAATTTCTGTACTAGTGAAGACTGTATTGATTTACTCCTCTCCAGGAGTTAGGCACAAGGCCAGTTTTTATCTTACTCCCACAAGTAAGATATGACCCAAGATCGGGTCAGGAAAGTGGGGTTTAAAAATTGCCTGGGCAGCCCTGTTGGCATTCCCCGGTAGGGGCGCCTCAGGCAGTAAGCAATACACTTACTCCTCCCCAAAGAGGGGAGGCAAAGCCTGGGAGGGTGGACCTCCTAGAACTGCACAGGACAGACCCATAGACCGGCGTAAATCAAGCCCCGAAGGCCAAGACAATACCAGTCTATGGGGTGTAGTATCCGTCGGAACAGATACTACACTTTGATCTTAGCCAAAAGGCCAAGTTTTTATTTACTCCTCCCCAGGAGTTAAGCACAAGGCCAGTGTTATCTTACTCCCACAAGTAAGATGTGACCCAAGATCGGGTCGGGAAAGTGGGGTTTGAAAAGCCAGTGCTCGAGAGGTGAGCACTCTGGCCATTTAAAAATTGCCTGGACAGCCCCGTCGGCATTCCCCGGCAGGGGCGCCTCAGACAGTAAGCAATAAACTTACTCCTCCCCAAAGAGGGGAGGCAAAGCCTGGGATGGTGGACCTCCTAGAACTGCACAGGACAGGCGTGCAGTATCCATCGGAACAGATACTACACTTTGATCTTAGCCAAAAGGCCAAGTGAAGACTGTAGCAAGGAGTGTTTATTGATAATAAAGTCGCCCCCATGTTTTTTTTTGGACGTTATGAAGTATAAAACAGCAGTGGTGGCGGTACAACCTAAGACAGACTTAGTAACGAGACATGAAGGGCAACATTTTTAACGACTGACAATAATCAAAGTAAAAAATATCTCCATTACATTTTGACTGAAATATTCTATAAAAGCATACGAAACTGCTATTTCCCCTTTTACAATAAACCATAGCAACCTTATAAACTCCCGAGTTCAACGAGGCGCACCTGAAGAAGGTTGAAGGTTACATCGGCCGAAATGTTGTGAGAATGACATCCAAGATGAAAACAGTAGTCCAAATAATACAAAGATTCCCAAGTTCATAAAGTTGTACCTGAAGATTGATGGAGGTTAAAATAACATCCAAGATGAAAACAGTAGTCTGAATAATCCAAATAATACAAAGATTCCCAAGTTCATAAAGTTGTACCTGAAGATTGATGGAGGTTAAAATAACATCCAAGATGAAAACAGTAGTCTGAATAATCCAAATAATACAAAGATTCCCAAGTTCATAAAGTTGTACCTGAAGATTGACGGAGGTGAAAATAACATCCAAGATGAAAACAGTAGTCTGAATAATCCAAATAATACAAAGATTCCCAAGTTCATAAAGTTGTACCTGAAGATTGATGGAGGTTAAAATAACATCCAAGATGAAAACAGTAGTCTGAATAATCCAAATAATACAAAGATTCCCAAGTTCATAAAGTTGTACCTGAAGATTGACGGAGGTGAAAATAACATCCAAGATGAAAACAGTAGTCTGAATAATCCAAATAATACAAAGATTCCCAAGTTCATAAAGTTGTACCTGAAGATTGACGGAGGTGAAAATAACATCCAAGATGAAAACAGTAGTCTGAATAATCCAAATAATACAAAGATTCCCAAGTTCATAAAGTTGTACCTGAAGATTGATGGAGGTTAAAATAACATCCAAGATGAAAACAGTAGTCTGAATAATCCAAATAATACAAAGATTCCCAAGTTCATAAAGTTGTACCTGAAGATTGACGGAGGTGAAAATAACATCCAAGATGAAAACAGTAGTCTGAATAATCCAAATAATACAAAGATTCCCAAGTTCATAAAGTTGTACCTGAAGATTGACGGAGGTGAAAATAACATCCAAGATGAAAACAGTAGTCTGAATAATCCAAATAATACAAAGATTCCCAAGTTCATAAAGTTGTACCTGAAGATTGACGGAGGTGAAAATAACATCCAAGATGAAAACAGTAGTCTGAATAATCCAAATAATACAAAGATTCCCAAGTTCATAAAGTTGTACCTGAAGATTGATGGAGGTGAAAATAACATCCAAGATGAAAACAGTAGTCTGAATAATCCAAATAATACAAAGATTCCCAAGTTCATAAAGTTGTACCTGAAGATTGACGGAGGTGAAAATAACATCCAAGATGAAAACAGTAGTCTGAATAATCCAAATAATACAAAGATTCCCAAGTTCATAAAGTTGTACCTGAAGATTGATGGAGGTTAAAATAACATCCAAGATGAAAACAGTAGTCTGAATAATCCAAATAATACAAAGATTCCCAAGTTCATAAAGTTGTACCTGAAGATTGACGGAGGTGAAAATAACATCCAAGATGAAAACAGTAGTCTGAATAATCCAAATAATACAAAGATTCCCAAGTTCATAAAGTTGTACCTGAAGATTGATGGAGGTTAAAATAACATCCAAGATGAAAACAGTAGTCTGAATAATCCAAATAATACAAAGATTCCCAAGTTCATAAAGTTGTACCTGAAGATTGACGGAGGTGAAAATAACATCCAAGATGAAAACAGTAGTCTGAATAATCCAAATAATACAAAGATTCCCAAGTTCATAAAGTTGTACCTGAAGATTGATGGAGGTTAAAATAACATCCAAGATGAAAACAGTAGTCTGAATAATCCAAATAATACAAAGATTCCCAAGTTCATAAAGTTGTACCTGAAGATTGACGGAGGTGAAAATAACATCCAAGATGAAAACAGTAGTCTGAATAATCCAAATAATACAAAGATTCCCAAGTTCATAAAGTTGTACCTGAAGATTGATGGAGGTTAAAATAACATCCAAGATGAAAACAGTAGTCTGAATAATCCAAATAATACAAAGATTCCCAAGTTCATAAAGTTGTACCTGAAGATTGACGGAGGTGAAAATAACATCCAAGATGAAAACAGTAGTCTGAATAATCCAAATAATACAAAGATTCCCAAGTTCATAAAGTTGTACCTGAAGATTGATGGAGGTTAAAATAACATCCAAGATGAAAACAGTAGTCTGAATAATCCAAATAATACAAAGATTCCCAAGTTCATAAAGTTGTACCTGAAGATTGATGGAGGTTAAAATAACATCCAAGATGAAAACAGTAGTCTGAATAATCCAAATAATACAAAGATTCCCAAGTTCATAAAGTTGTACCTGAAGATTGATGGAGGTTAAAATAACATCCAAGATGAAAACAGTAGTCTGAATAATCCAAATAATACAAAGATTCCCAAGTTCATAAAGTTGTACCTGAAGATTGACGGAGGTGAAAATAACATCCAAGATGAAAACAGTAGTCTGAATAATCCAAATAATACAAAGATTCCCAAGTTCATAAAGTTGTACCTGAAGATTGATGGAGGTTAAAATAACATCCAAGATGAAAACAGTAGTCTGAATAATCCAAATAATACAAAGATTCCCAAGTTCATAAAGTTGTACCTGAAGGTTGACGGAGGTGAAAATAACATCCAAGATGAAAACAGTAGTCTGAATAATCCAAATAATACAAAGATTCCCAAGTTCATAAAGTTGTACCTGAAGATTGATGGAGGTTAAAATAACATCCAAGATGAAAATAGTAGTCTGAATAATCCAAATAATACAAAGATTCCCAAGTTCATAAAGTTGTACCTGAAGATTGATGGAGGTTAAAATAACATCCAAGATGAAAACAGTAGTCTGAATAATCCGGATAATACAAAGATTCCCAAGTTCATAAAGTTGTACCTGAAGATTGATGGAGGTTAAAATAACATCCAAGATGAAAATAGTAGTCTGAATAATCCAAATAATACAAAGATTCCCAAGTTCATAAAGTTGTACCTGAAGATTGATGGAGGTTAAAATAACATCCAAGATGAAAACAGTAGTCTGAATAATCCAAATAATACAAAGATTCCCAAGTTCATAAAGTTGTACCTGAAGGTTGACGGAGGTGAAAATAACATCCAAGATGAAAACAGTAGTCTGAATAATCCAAATAATACAAAGATTCCCAAGTTCATAAAGTTGTACCTGAAGATTGATGGAGGTTAAAATAACATCCAAGATGAAAATAGTAGTCTGAATAATCCAAATAATACAAAGATTCCCAAGTTCATAAAGTTGTACCTGAAGATTGATGGAGGTTAAAATAACATCCAAGATGAAAACAGTAGTCTGAATAATCCAAATAATACAAAGATTCCCAAGTTCATAAAGTTGTACCTGAAGATTGATGGAGGTTAAAATAACATCCAAGATGAAAACAGTAGTCTGAATAATCCAAATAATACAAAGATTCCCAAGTTCATAAAGTTGTACCTGAAGATTGATGGAGGTTAAAATAACATCCAAGATGAAAATAGTAGTCTGAATAATCCAAATAATACAAAGATTCCCAAGTTCATAAAGTTGTACCTGAAGATTGATGGAGGTTAAAATAACATCCAAGATGAAAATAGTAGTCTGAATAATCCAAATAATACAAAGATTCCCAAGTTCATAAAGTTGTACCTGAAGATTGATGGAGGTTAAAATAACATCCAAGATGAAAATAGTAGTCTGAATAATCCAAATAATACAAAGATTCCCAAGTTCATAAAGTTGTACCTGAAGATTGATGGAGGTTAAAATAACATCCAAGATGAAAACAGTAGTCTGAATAATCCAAATAATACAAAGATTCCCAAGTTCATAAAGTTGTACCTGAAGATTGATGGAGGTTAAAATAACATCCAAGATGAAAACAGTAGTCTGAATAATCCAAATAATACAAAGATTCCCAAGTTCATAAAGTTGTACCTGAAGATTGACGGAGGTGAAAATAACATCCAAGATGAAAACAGTAGTCTGAATAATCCAAATAATACAAAGATTCCCAAGTTCATAAAGTTGTACCTGAAGGTTGACGGAGGTGAAAATAACAACCAAGATGAGAACAGTAGTCCGAATAATCCGGATAATACCAATTACCAATCCGCATCTAAAAAATTCCGAAACTCTTCCATATTCTGTTGTCTGTAATTCATTGTATGATATTCATACATTTTATAATGGCCTAGTCTAAATTGGAAACGATGATTGAAAGAGGCAGAATTTGATTATTTAAGAGGATGGCTCAACAAGTATAATTAGTATTAGACTTGAAGACGACCATGTTGTAGTCAGCAGGGAAGCAGTCCCATGGTATTTTGTTTCAGAGATGAGAAGATCTAGGAAAGAAACGTTGTTCATGGAAGTTTTGTTTGGTTTTAAGTACACAGAGAGAAAGGAAAGTTGTTTGCTATGGTTGTTGCTAGACAGGTTCTTGCTGTGAATGTTTTACAGAGGGGAACCAGAGATTGGAGCTCAGTCGAGCACCTACCATGTTATTCATACATTTCATAATGGCCTAGTCTTCTTAAAGGGCAGGGTCGAAGGGGAAACGTGAAGAAAACTAGAAAAGGCTTGGCTTAACACGTGGTTGGATTGGAGAATAGGAATTAGAAGATTTTACGGTGCTTGTACAGATTAGCGTGCATATGAAAAACACTGAAAATCGCAGTTCCAATTAAATTAACCGGAAAACTCTTTTATATACTTATGTATCAAGCAAAAATAGGTTTGTACACCAAAAATTAGCAAAAACTATCGAGTAGAATTGTAATAAAAAATAAAAATCTGTTATATCGTTTAATCGGGTTCAGCCATTGATTTGACCAAAAAACACGAAATTCAGGGGGAGGTAACCCAGTCTGTCATATTAACACGTAATAAATCAATGGCATTCACCAAAATGCGATGAAACCATTTTTATTTTTAATTAAATTTCTACTACAAAAAACAGTATTTTTCCTACTTTTAAGTGACAATACATATCTGCTGCGTAAGTATATAATACTGTTTTTTTTTTGTGGTATTGATATTTTAATACGGACGCTTCTCTGTACAAGCACCGATTTTACTGTTTGTTTCTGATACACATATGTGTAGTTTGCCTGCTGCCTTGGAAAATCAGCATTAAAAATGCGTGTTTCTATCGAGATTTGAATCCTAAATGGAGGCAGTAGCCGGAAGAAATAGATTATTCTGTCTGGCCGATATATAAATTCGCGTTTGCAATCTCATGTACGCCCTATTTGGATGTTGGGAGGATATTTGCATATAGTTTTAAGAACGGAAGGATATTAAGATTAACTACTGCTCATAGTGTGTGTGGGTTTAGGTGTGTGTGTGTGTGTGTGTGTGTGTGTGTATGTGTGTGCCCCAGAATCTTTTGATGACTCTAAAATCAAACTCCATGTATTCTGCTGTGACCTTTTTTGGTTTAACGAGAGATTTGTGTGTGTGTGGTTGTGCATGCTTGTGTGTGTGCGTGCGTGTGTGTGAATGACTGGCCATTTTAAATATGTTTACGTGTGCTTCAGGAGAACCGTGTGCACCTTTGAATGGCTTGGCCTTTTGGCTAAGATCAAAGTGTAGTATCTGTTCCGATGGATACTGCACGCCTGTCCTGTGCAGTTCTAGGAGGTCCACCCTCCCAGGCTTTGCCTCCCCTCTTTGGGGAGGAGTAAGTTTATTGCTTACTGTCTGAGGCGCCCCTACCGGGGAATGCCGACGGGGCTGCCCAGGCAATTTTTAAATGGCCAGAGTGCTCACCTCTCGAGCGCTGGCTTTTAAAACTCCACTTTCTCGACCCGATCTTGGGTCACATCTTACTTGTGGGAGTAAGATAAAACTGGCCTTGTGCCTAACTCCTGGGGAGGAGTAAATAAAACCGTGTGTTTGTGAATTTGTTTATTCTCGGCCTTTTGGCTAAGAGCAAAGTGTAGTATCTGTTCCGATGGATACTGCACCCCATAGACCGGTATCGTCTTGGCCTTCAAGGCTTGATGACGCCGGTCTATGGGTTTGACCTGTGCAGTTCTAGGAGGACCGCCCTCCCAGGCTTTGCCTTCTCACCCTTTGAGAAGGGGTTAGTTTATTGCTAATCGCCTGAGGCGCCCCTACCGGGGAATGCCGACGGGGCTGCCCAGGCATTTTTTGTAGGCCAGAGTGCTCAAATTCTCGGGCGCTGGCTTTTCAAATCCCACTTTCCGACCTTGTGTCACATCTTACCGATGTGGGAGGTAGATCAATAACTTGTTTAGGAATTTAAAATTATGTGTGTATGCTTACATCTGAGCATTTTAAATTTATTGGTATAAATTTGGAGATTTTTAAATTGGTGTGTAGGTGTGTGTGTGTCTCTAGGCATTTTAAATATGTGTATGGGTAATTTAAATTTTTTTAAATTTTTTATTATAGTTCAGTTAGTTCTTAGTGATCGAGGGGCCACCTCCTGGGGCTGACACTTGATTTCTTTATGAGATACATATAGATACGAGGGCTCTTTTAAGGGTCGGTGCTGTCCCTTTTAGAGCTGCTATGTGGACTTCTCAATAGTTTGGTTTACCAGGGATTCTGTCTAGGTATTTTAAAAAGATTTTGTTTAACAATTTCTCGTATAAGCCACGGATCGGGGGACTTATGTTTTGAGGCATGTTCGTCCGTCCGTTCGTCCGTCCGGATTTTTCTCCGCAATCATCAATTGAATTTCTCTGAAATTTTGCATGAAGTTGTAACTTTGGTCAGGATAGAAAGTAACATTCTCCGATTTTTGAAAAAAAAATCTGGTTAGCCCCCCCAGGGGATCAAGAGGACCCGAAATGGCAAAAAATGACATTTTTTGTCCCATAACTTTTCATCCATCCATTCAATTTCTCTGAAACTTGGCTAAAATATGGAGGCAATTGTTCTTAATAGAAAATAAGTATCCCTGACCTTGGAAAAAATCTGGTTCGCGCACCAGGGGGTCAAAAGCCCCCAAAATGGCAAAAAAATTACCCTTTTCTCCCATAACGTTTGATCCATCCATTCAATTTTTCTGAAACTTGGCCAAAATGTAGAGGCAATTGTTCTGGATATAAAATGAGCATCCTTGATCTCAGAAAAATTCTGGTTCGCGCCCCCAGGGGGTCAAATGGGGGTAAAAAATGCCCCAAATTTATTGCATTTTACACTCGCCACATCGAGTCACACGCGCGGCTTGTTTAAATCTACTTTCAAATACTTTTAAAACATCACAGTTGAAAGGTAATAACTCTTCTCAGTCCTCCTGATATTTACATCCGGGTTATAATAATTATTTCACTACATGTTTATATGATCGTAACTAAGTGCATCAAACTCACCATTCATGTTTTTTCATAATTTTTAATGCATAATCTTGTTTAGGCGTTTTCGCACAAGTCATTATCAATGATTGCTCACTGCCAATAACAAGTGGTGTTTGCTTGAAGTCTGAGTGACAAGAAGTCTCCTCAGATTTTCAACCCTCTCCATCTCTTTCGATAACTTACTGCAACAGCCGTTCACCATTGATTTCTAGCTAGCAAACAACCAGTGGAATTTAAGTAGCACCAAGCCTCTCCAAGGTTTCAGTACTCTCACACCCTTCCAGTGGAGGTCTGGTTAGTGCTCTCCCTTATCAGTCTATCCTCCCTTGGGCTCATGTGTTGTTATTTCTATGTTTGTTTTTTTTTGCATCCAAACAAGTCTTTTTATCTGTCTGTGTGGAGGAAATGTTTGAATAATAAACAAAGACACGATACAAATTTAATAAGTTTTATTTTTTATTTGTTTATTTGTTGAGTGCTAAAATACATTTTTACAAAATTCTTCATTTTGAAAAAAACATAAATCCGTGTGAGTCAGCATCGTACGACTTTTTTTGACTGGCTCGATTCTGTTGTTGGCATTGGTTTCTCCAAGTCTTTCTAGAATCAGGTACTCACAGGAGGGGCCACATGAAGGCTGCTAACATCCATAGTGAAAATGGTGCAATGGAATCGACTGAATTTGAACTTGGCACACCCAGGCCATCAATCTGCGTCGCTATCTACTTCACTACTGCCACCTCCCCTTCTTTTGGAGTTAGTTAACACTAAGAATGTCAAGAGATCGCAGTAGCATGGATGCTAGCTTGGATAGGATGTAGTCGATTGTTGTGTCTTTGAACTGTGCCAAGACCCACACTGACATTTAAAATGTAATAAAAGTTTAAAATAGATAAAAACATGACTGAAGCGATAAAGCCGGTTTAACGAACATGATATATTTATCCTGTATCTCTACAAAGCCACCATCCGTTCATGCATGGAGTATTGTTGTCACATCTAGGGTGGTGCACCATCCACTAGTCTCTCCCTCTTAGACAGGGTCCAAAAAAGAGTCTCTAATCTAATAGGTCCCTCACTATCCACCAAGCTCCAGCCCTTGTCCCATCACCGTAATGTTGCATCCTTGTGCTTGTTTTACAAATACTTCAATGGATTGTGTTCCAATGAACTAGCTGCTCTGATGCCCCTCGACGTAAATATACTAGACCAACTCGACAATCAGCTAAATCCCATCCATTCACTGTGGAGGTCCCCAGATGCCGGAAAGCCTTCTACTCCAATAGCTTCTTTCCTCGTGCTGCTGGCCGCTGGAACTCCCTCCCTGCTCCTTGTTTCCCTGACTGTACCGACATGCAGAGGTTTAAAACTAATGTAAACAGACATCTTGCTACACAGCTCCCAACTTAGGATGACACCCAAAACTTTCATCTTAATTCTCAGTAGCCCCTTAAGTCTAGAGTGCCTTGTTTGGGGTGAAATATGTTAAAAAAAATTTTTAAAACTTTGTACACATTTACAATTGGTTGAAAGTTATTTTTTGTGTGAGTAAATTGTTCATTTAAAAAGTTGAGATCTCGTATTGTAGAATGTTTGAAGACAAACTCAATGAGAGTTATACATGTATGGTTATATGTTTGTTTTTTTGTCAGTATTTATATGCGTGTGGCAGTGTGAGAGAATTAGGCATTGTGTGTGTGCTGCCTTTGTCAGTGTGTGTATGTATATGACATAATGTGAGTGATTTCAGTGGGAATTGTGTGTGCTGCCTTTGTTAGTGTGTGTATGTATAACAGAATGTGGGAGTGAGTTGAGAATCGCCATTTGCTTCCCCTAACTTCAAAAAGCAAGGAAGCTGAGCATAATGTGTACTCTCTTGTCTTGTCTCTGGCTCTCTGTGTGGAATGTTGAAGTTTTGATCCTTTTATTCTTAGCAATCGGATTGAAGTGAATTTATATTTTGGACGCCAAAAATGATTTTTAATCACGAATAATGATTTTAGTGTGTGTATGTGATCGCATGCACATTACATGACCACTATCTTAGCTTTTTTATGAATATTTTGTTGAGAGCCTCTGTTTGCACAAAAATCTCATTTATTTTTCCTAGAGTAGTTTTGGGGCTTGTGTGTTTTCGAACAGACCGTTGGTCAATAAATATGTATAGGTTTGGGATACATGTACATTCCTATAAGATTCTCAATGGAAATGTCCATAAGGTGTTTGTCTGTTTAGCCGTTTCCATGAGATATTTTGTGTGTGTGTGTGTGTAAGAAAGGGAAATAGACAATTGTGTATACACACTATTGTGAGTGCATGTTTAAAGTGCATGCTATCGAAGTATCCATGCAACTGTAGCTGAATGTCTGTGATTAGCTGAACATAGTAGTAATATTCAGCTGAGCATAAGAAAGGACGAAAAGAGGTTATTTGTAAGACAAAAAAGGGGATTTTGTAGAAAGAATAAAAGTGAGGAACTGAAATTAGATTCGGTCAAATACTGATTAAGTTGATATTAAGTATGCTTTTTATATATGTCTTACAGACTACAAAAAGGCTTCTTAAAATTATTAAATGAAAACGGGGAAATTAATCCTAAAAAAGAAGAATCTGATTAGTTGCAAAATACAAGAATATGTTCAAATATTCTCGGTCAGAGATTTGGGAAACTGTTTTGTGCAGAATTGATCACAGTCTTTTACTAATGGAGATTTAGTATCTGTCTGTCTGAAGCCGAAACTATACTATGGCTTCTATTAATAGTACTAATGTACTATCTTTTAATGTTCAATTCTGTTTGTTATACTATTTCAGACGAATGTACTATCTTTCAAAACTCAATTAAGGGGAGTATTGTAGTATCTGTTCTGTTGTCATGAGACCATCCTCCCAAGCATTAACTCCTCCCTGAGGGGGGAGGGCAGTTGCATACATCAACAAGAAATCGTTGCAATCTTGTTCTCATTAGCAAACTGAACACTTACATTATATATACTAGCAAAACAAAAACAGGTAGGGAGCATATTTTTGCTAGTATATTGGTATGGAAAACAACTGGTTATAATTTAGCTCTGTCAGTATTTTTATTATTTCTTTGTCTAAAGGTTCGAAAAAGATAAGTTATTTGTAACTTTTAAAAACAAACTCGCTTACTTCTATTTACAGCCTGCCTCTCTTGATTCATAAGCTGCCATCTTGTTTGTTTTTTTCTGTGTCATCTGTTTAAACTCAAGGTAATTTTACAGGAAGTTGAAGGCAGACATTTTGATTTGTTTTTCTTCGTTCCTCTCTGAGTCAGATAAGTTCACCCTGAAGATACTTCATTTCTCTCCTCCTTCCAGGCTGCATCAGAACGAAAGAATTTACTATTTAGTATGTGGGCCTCACCTTCCACTTCTAGTAAAAAGAAGAAGAAGGAAACATTGGTAGAGCATCATTTTTGGCTACCTGCCATTGCGAAAACTTTTCTGAGATTCTAAGAAGCCATTTTTAGATGTGTTGGATCAATCCTATGAAACACTTTTTTTGTCTGTCACATTTGAGGGTTTTTTTTTTCAATAAATTTTAATATTTTTAAAACTACATGTTAATAGGATTTTGTCCTTCTGCCAGGCTTAAGTTGAAATAGCGTTTTGTTGGTCTGTAACACACTTAATTTTGAAATGTCACTTTCATTCTTCTGTCACACTTTAATTTAAAATAGCATTTTCATTCTTCTGTCACACTTAAATTTGAAATAGTATTTTCATTCTTTTGTTACACTTAAATTTGAAATAGAATTTTCGTTGTTCTGTCACACTTAAATTTGAAATAGAATTTTCGTTGTTCTGTCACACTTAAATCTGAAAGAGCATTTTCATTCTTCTGTCACACTTAAATTTAAAATAGCATTTTCATTCTTCTGTCACACTTAAATTTGAAATAGCATTTTCATTGTTCTGTCACACTTAATTTGAAATAGCATTTTCGTTGTTCTGTCTGTCACACTCAAATTTCAAATAGCATTTCTATCGCCAAATTGTGCAGTTTTAATGGACGTATCTTCAGAATGGCTGTTGTTTGAATTCTTAGCACATCGTTTGTTTTTTGTTTTTTGTTTTTGTTTCTTTCGTATTTTTGTTTGTTTTTTACTGTACGTTTTCTCAATCTAATTTAATTTAATCACTGAAGAATGTGCGAGAATATTTATACCCACAAATATATTTTAATTAACGATGAGGTTAAGAAAATGTTGAATCGTTGGAACTGTAAGGAAGAAATAGGATATCATTTCACTTTAGAGATGCTGCTAAACCACACATTTCTAACAAGCATTTTATTTTCCCGATGTCGTTATCTCGTCATTAACAGTTAAAATCTTACTCTGTCTGATAAAACTAAAAAACGAGTAGTACATTTTTTTGATAGAATTTCTATAAGTTTTTTATTTTTAACATCGACCATTATTTATCTATCCAATATTGAAGAATTCAAAGAGACTGTCTGCTTAATTGTGATAAAAATTTAATAAATGTTCAATCCGAAGCTTAACCCTAACCTTAACCCTAAGGAGCATTCTTTAAAGATTAAAAATAAGAGAAAATCATTTTTCTTTAAAATAAGGTTTGTCTTACAAACCAAAACTTACAGTTTCCCAGTTGTCTTTTCTTGGTTTTAAAAGAAAATGTCGACTGTATCAAACTAGAATATTTAATATACTATTTTATCAAGATTAACAATGCGTAGATAAGGAATTTAAATTAATTCTCTGAGCACGTTAGGTGTTGCTAAAATTCACAGTGTGTTACATTGACAATACCACATGTGTGTAGAAAGTAAAAGATGGGCAAAGACATTTCATTTATTAATAGTTTGTCTACGACAAACTATAAAGACAGTAAAACGAAACAAGTAAGTCATAAAATTACATACAGAAATACATTGTTCCTGTAGCAGTTACATGAGATTTATTTTTATTTATATGTACGTTCAATATCTTGCGTTATGTTGAGTTATAATTCGGTCGGCGTATTGATACACAGACGATTAGCACACCATGGCATGCACACTGGAAGCCTCATTTCAGCCTACAGCTGGATGCATGCTAAATACATCAGTTTGAGTCTAGTTTCTGGTGTTAATGAACTGGCATTCTCTCTCTCTTTCTCCCTCTCGTCATCATGATGATGACGAGGGCGGGAATAAGACCTGAAACTATCCACTCTCTAAGACAAGGTTCCAAAAAGAGTCGCTAATCTAATAGATCCCTCACTATCCACCAAGCTTCAGCCTCTGCCCCATCGCCACAATGTTGCATCCGTGTGCTTGTTTTACAAGTACTTCAGTGGAATGTGCTCTGATGAACTTGCTACTCTGGTGCCCTTCGACCAACCCGACAATCAGCTAAATCCCATCCATTTACTGTGGAGGCCCCCAGATGTAGGAGAGCCTTCTACTCCAATAGCTTCTTTCCTCGAGCTGTCTGCTTTTGAAACTCTCTCCCCGCTCCCTGTTTCCCCGACTGTACCAACATGCAGAAATTTAAAACTAATGTGAACAAGCATCTCGCTGTACAGTTCCAAATTAAGGATGATTCTCCCCTTCCCCTAAACTTTCATCCTAATTCTCAGTAGCCCCTTATGTCTACATAAGTTTTTAAAAAAAATATTACATCTCTACCAAAAAATCGACCTATCAACTCTCTTTTTGTTCTTTTGTTAGTGTTTACAAAGGTGATTCCTATTTTAGCAGAGATCTCTGTCTTTTTTAATGGAACTGACGAACACAATCCCAGAGAAGAATCCAACTAAAATTGGTGGCCTCAACGTGATCGAAACGTGCAACTTTCTAAAAGAAAGGAAGAAGAAAAAACACAGGAAACACGGCAACATTTTTTTTTCGATGTGATCCAAATTCTATTTCAACATATTCAAACAAAATGTCTACGCAGTCAGACATTTTGAAAAACATTTAGAAAAAATAAGGGAATCACAACTAAATTCCCATACAATAAAAAATGCACAAGTTATTCAATTAAAACAATAATGTGAAGACTTACGTTTTCTCGTGGTGGCATGTTGTCTGTTAGGGGAAGTGCCCCAAAGCCGATGTTGCCTGTAGCGCATCTAGCCAGCAAATGAAGAAGAAATCTAGACCTAATTCTCAACCATGTGTTGCTACAAGATTTCCCACAAGATCTTGTCTTCACCACAAGGTTTGGTGTCTACACTTTTCCCTCCAAGAAGGTTAAACATTTTTTTACCAAGGCACATAACAATTTCCCCTAAAGGGAGATAACTCTTTTCCCGACAACTGTATTACTTGTGTAAACACTCAAAACTTTTTCAATTAAAAACCAAACTACACATTTTAATTTTTATTGGAGGGAATTTTTCCTTTTTATTATAAGTACTGTTACGGTATTAACAAAGGGGTCAGTAAAACATTATACAGTTTAATCGCAAATCCATGTTCAAATGTCCAAAAAGGCAAACAGTCCAGCAGGCAAATAGTCCAGCATGCAAATTTATACTGAAAACAGAGTAAAACTCCAGCCTTCCATTCACATCAAAGGAAATACACTTTTGCTTACCAAATGTGGGGATTTCTATCTTCAAAATAAAATTCTGTTCTTGCACACAAAAAAAAAATGAATTGTACTGTGACAATAAAGAGGAACAAACACTCACCATCAGGAAAAAGAATGAGGTGCTTTGTATGTCGTGTGTGCAGATTTAAAAAGGGCTTCTCTTCATAGGTGCAGGTGTTTATGGTGGTCTAATTTGCATATGTGGATATCAGGTGATATAAATGAAGAGGACAGCTGGGGAGGAAGGGGAAGCGATTTGGATGGGAGAGAGAAAGGCAGAGAGAAAGTGGGTTGCACGAAATTTGGTTAGAAATTGAATTACAGTAAAAACGTTTTCTTTTTAATTCTTTTATTTTTCTGGCACAGTTAGTTAACATGTACTCAAAGATAAGTTCTGAAAGTTGAATTAGGAGCGACAGCTTTTGAAGAAAAGGAAAAACAACCGTGTATATTAATTAAGCAATTTTACATGGGCAAGTAATAAAGAATGATATACAAAACTGTAAAAAGTAAATATACAGAACGAGGGTTTGCAAACACGTGCATCTGCAGAACTTATCTTATGTGAAGCATGCTTCAGCCGCACCTGTTGCTGGCTTTTTCATCACAAGAGGAAGGCTTTGCTTGCGACAGCTTTTTTGAACTTGTGTCATAATGCAGTCAACCATTAATCGTAAATAGTGAAAATGAAAAAAGTGGCGGGAACCTGAAGCATTTGTGTTTATATGGGCTGGCTCACGTGACCTCTAAGGGAGCAGTGATTGGATATACCTTTTGCCCAATCCACGTGACCCTTATAGGGACAAGATAAGACAACAACACTGACCAAACTATTAGTTTGGTAGTTTGGTAGTTTTGTTTTACGGCATATCAACCCTTTTTGGGTTATTTAATGCCGAATCTGGTCTTGTTTTCTTCTCTTTTTTGTTTATTTCCCCTTTTAATATCTGTTTCTATTTAACCCATAGTTGGGACCCTAACAGGTACTACCACTCCGGGTCAGGGTGGACCTGGGAGCAATGGTAATTAAGAGGAGGCTCCACATTCCCCAAAGTCCGTAAGCCGGATCTCACCATCGGATGTAGTTTAAGGTCATATCCAGGACCGGGAGTAGGGTAGGAAAAATAAAAATAAAAAAGGGGAGGGAGAAAGGGAGAGGGGCTGTTGTTTTTGTTTTTGGTTTTGTAGAACATAATTAAGTTTTACAAAAAAAAAAAAAAAAAAAAAAAAAAAAAAAAAACGTCAATGTAGGTGAATTTCGTCTCAGGGACCAAACTATTAGTGTCTTATAAATTCTAATACAAGCTCAAAAGTGATCTGCCCCCATTAAGCTAACCAGTCAGCGGCATAGTTCGCCTGATACTTAAAGTAGCAGGTTTTGGTTAAAAATGTCTGTTAGTTTTCTTGCAACAGACCATGCACAAAAACGAATTTGTTTTTTGAAGTAGATGAGTTTCCTTACGGTACTTAGAAAAACAATCGCCACTATTCGAGGAAACGCTTAGAGTCTGCTCTCGGCCTGCCAAGCCTGCAGGACATCCATTGAAACTTCCTGATATTTGCATATTGGTTTTGAAAAAGGACATTTTATTGATTAACTATTATTTGTATGATTTGGATTATTCCGATTACTGTTCACATCTTGAGAACAGTAGTCGGAATAATCAAAATTATCCAAATTATCAGTCGTCATCTCAAAAATGTATAAATATAACTATTATTTGTTGTTGTTAAATAAATTTTATCCATGTTTAAAAAAAAAAGAGAAACAATTGGCTCTTAGCGGGACGTTTTAAAGCACAATTTATATCTGAGTGTGATTTTATCTTTTAATGACTAAATAAGTGCATACGATGTGTGTGTGTGTGTGGGGGGGGGGGGGGTTAAAAAAACCTGTTTCACTTATCAATGATTCCAAAGACTTTAGTATAGGTACAACCCATTAGGGATGGCCATGGTACAACCCCAATTGTCCAGCAACTAATGGTCTGGCACTTCAGGCGATTAGGAAAAAAACTAACCTCTTCTTAAAGAGAAGGTAAAGCCTGGGAGGATGGACCTCCTAGAACTGCACAGAACCATACCTCAACCCGACAGAGTAAAGGCCACCTAGCCCAAATGGCCCAAACTCTACCAAACTGATTGTCGAAGACATATCTTCGACTTGGTATGAACAACACCACCACAGATAAGGTCAATTGAATCCTGGTTGAACTATAAACTATCCCTGGTGAGAAGGAGAGTGAAGCCTAATTTCTATTCCTGGAGTGATGTCAGCGAAGAGGTGTAATAAAGGGAGATAACTTCGAACTGAATATTACACCCTCAAGTTTCGTCATGCGTACTTGAGATTTCTACAAGATAATTGCGAGAACAATTGATTTTATGATTACATGAATACAGATGCAACAACAATTTTGCGACAACTGATGGTTCAGCAACTCTTTTAATCCAGACAAAATCACAAACGGAAACTTGATATTCATACTGTCGTCAGACTAGTGTACTGGGTGGCAAACAGATGGATCTGTTTGTAGCACGCCATCAGATTATTTGTTTTACACTGCACCTGCTGGTGATAGTCTTTTGTAATGTTATCTATAAGTATCTAATAAATTGAACGGTCAATATAAAAATATGAAAAAGGCTTATTACTGTAAGTGAACAATGGAATAGGTAGTTAGAAACTTGTAATGTATACGGGGAACAGCCTGGCTGTACTTGTACTAGCATCTTACTCTTTGACGCTAGCATCACTGTTGTTGATATGCTACTTGGGATAGTTCATTGTATAAGGAAGAGGGTGTCTACTTTCTCTACAACATAGTCTTCTTTTTATTTTGAGATTATATCTTATTTTGTTTAACTCTGATTGTGGCTTCGTAGGCGAAATCAAGTGGCAGTGTGGTTTGACACACTGCAGGTGTATAAATTAGGGGTTAGGGTTGTGTTGGTGAATTATTAATAAGGTGAAATCGAATGGTCCTGCGAAACGCTTAATCTGGCAAGCTCTGGAACCAAGGGTGCGGGAAAATTGGTATGTATTGCAGTTCGTAACTTATAAACATAAGTCTTATGTTTCTGAATTTTTGAGATAAGGATTGATAATTTGTATAATTTGGATTATTCGGACTACTTTTCTCATCTTGAGTGTTATTCTCACAACGTTTCGGCCGCTGTAACCTCCGGCCTTCTTCAAGTGTATTTTTTCGAACTCGGGAATATTTCTGTGTGTGTTAAAGTGATTGTCATCTGAAGTAGTAAGACTGCACATTTAAAATATGAATAGGTTTAAGGCTCTCAAAATTCATACTAGAATTGTCCGTAAAGACCTGTGACGCAGTGGATATAGTAAAATATAGTTCTAAGTGATAGTCATCTGAAGGTTGAAGGTTCAATCTTCGATGTGGGTGATACGAAGAATTGCGAATTACTGAACATTTCTCCCAGTCATAGTAGACTGAACGAGAGCATGCTACCCCTGTGGATTAAATAAAGGGTTCCGTTCGAAATTCCGTCCAGATTCCCGAGTTTGACAGAAATATTCCCGAGTTCGAAAAGATACACCTGAAGAAGGCCGGAGGTTACAGCGGCCGAAACGTTGTGAGAATAACACTCAAGATGAGAACAGTAGTTCGAATAATCCAAATTATACCTAAAAGAATCTGTAACTAAAAGTTTAATCGCAACTTCGAGGAGATCATGGTTACATCGGTTGTAAAAACGTAAACAGATTTTCCCAAAGCTTTGAGGATGAGTTATTTGTACAAGTTCAGCTTTCTCTGTGTGGCTCGTTACCCAAGCGGTCAAAGATGGTGGTCCTTCTTTTGGAGGCACTAGTTCAGATCCTTTTGTTTTTAGCAGTTTTTTCTCTAAATATGATTTTGGAAGTTGAGTTTAATCATTACGGTATTGTTTAGTCTTTAAATTGTTACTTGAACCAAAATTGTTACTTGAACCAAAATTGTTACTTGAACCAAAATTGTTACTTGAACCAAAATTGTTACTTGAACCAAAATTGTTACTTGAAACAAAATTGTTACAAAACTAATTTAGTTTTTATGAATTTCTAAAATTGTATATATATACTAGCGGATCCATGTCCTGGTTTTTCTTATAGTAACCCAACCAACTCCTGACCCCAAACTATTTAATTATTTATTGGATGTACGTAGAATCCCAAACTTTCAAGCTTTTAATGCATGAGGATTTTCTTAGAATTCCAAAGCCAGAAGTGATTTTTTACTGAACAGTTTAAATATATATTATTTACTTCTCCCCTTTCATTGTCTAATTTTACATGTTATTTTTATTTTTCAGATTTCCTGTAACCAGGCAAGCGTATCGACAAGTACAAGGTTATTAAACCTAAGACTCTTTTAAAGATAAGGTGACACATTCGCCATCAAAATGTTTGCGGCCGTCTGCTGTCTCCTGCTCGGCCTGTTTTCTGTTTCGAATGTCTCTGGCCAGAATATACCGACCATCAACTGTGCAAACATGATGCCAGACAGAGTAACCAAAATTGGGCCGCAGAAGGGACCAAGTCCATTCAAAATAAAAGTCCATGGAAAGTCATACAAGCCAGGAACTTCATTGAAAGGTAAATTGTATGAATTATGGTTTCTCGAATGTTATATTTTTGCACATCAACTTAGCTGGAAAAAATGTTTTAAAAAAAAACAAACAATTTTTAAATAAATCGGGTGGGAGTTGGTTATCTCCCTTTGTTATTATGATTTCATATTTATCTTCTTTGCAATCTTCTCTGAAATTTTAGGAACTCATTTTTTTGGTGTTAGAGATCCTCCGAGATGTTCACTCCTCAGATTTATTTTGTCCCTACCCTGACCCTAAAATGGTACTTATTTTGGAGGACACCATCCATGCCCATGAAGCCCATCCTGCTTTTCTTTTTATTTCCAAACAGTCCCCATTCACACTTAAGAACTGACTTGTTTGTTTTCGGCTCTTAAAACAATCCTGAAAACAGTGAGCAGTTCATACTTTGGTAGGTTTATGAGGGACCTACAAACCGACCCATTTAGCATTTTATTTTGATATTTTCTTTTCTTTATTTTGTGGTGTTTTTAAGTATACCACTCCCCCATCATTCACAAAATTGTATATTGTGTTGGGAAGATTAATTGTATATTGTGTTGGGAAGATTAATAGTATATTGTGTTGGGAAGCGGAAAAATTTTAGCCTTATTTCCGATCCCAAACACGATTCTTTTAATTTTTTTTCTTGACAATAAAAAATGACGCAAACACAATGTATTTATTTATTAGAAGATTGTTTATTTACAACATAAGACTAAGGGCCACAGGACCACAGGTTAGGAATCCCATTTCCAGATTTAGCATTGACTCTCGGGGTCTAATTTAATTTTTTTTATTGATAAATTATGGTAAACAAAGTAAATATTGTAGAGTTCACTTGCTTATTCGATTATCAAACCTTTTGAAATGGTCAAATTTCTTTTTTGCACCAATTTGCTAAACGTTTATATGACGCCTCTAAGAGTTCACAGTTGAGGATTAAAAGATTTAAAATGCTCGGGAGTATATCAGTACAAGTTTTTTATTTTGTTAGCACGGCCATGACCCTGGTGGTTGTCTGGTCACTGTGTATATATATCCTCTGAAATAATTAATGTTTTATTGTATTTTTTTCGGTTTTGGCACAAGTAAAAAATATAGATATGAATATACAATGAGTTTATCAAAATCTGGGACACAATACATAAAAGGAAAACATTTAGAAGTTTGTCAAATTAAAAAATAAATTATATCTACCTTTAAAAGTAACCCCCCTAAAAAAAATGAGATTCTAGTTTTTTTAGGCAATTATGTGTGAACACACTTAAAAACAAACAAAAACAATTACTTTAGAATTTTGAGTGGGTGGTTAGTTGCGCATATAAATTTAATGTAAAATGATCCCCCATTTCCTGTCCATTCTAACTTTTAAGGGCATTAACTAAATTTTTTTACCACTAACCCTAAGAACGGTTCTAAAATCTATTTTCACTCGATATTTATTCCATAGTTGACTAATTTTCCTACCTTGACAAAATTGCCTAATTTTTCATTGCCTAATTTTCCGGGCACCAACAATTCAAATAGCATTTTGTCAACTAACGACGAACTGATACAAATTGGCTTTGTTTTAAAAGAAAAATAAATCTTTAGTTGTCTCACAATTTTCAATCAATTACAAGGAAAACATTTGAGAAAAAATATTTAGAAAGATCTACTCGTGTAAATACGAAAGTGTATTTTTTTACGATTTTCAAAAATATATGCAGATATTACACGGGGGTCTTACAGTAATTTGAAAATTAAAAAAAAAAGCAACAAATCTCTAATTAAATATTTTTAAAAATTTAAAAGAATCAATCGGAATCTGGAATTTAGAACAGAAGCGATAATTGTATCGGAATGGATAAAATTTTTAGAATAGTCTCATCACTAGTATATATTTATTTGTGAATGAAAATCATCAAATATCTGGGGATATTGTAAGTAGAGTAAATAGCATATTAATATTAGAATAATAATAGGGTTTTAGCTATATCCACTGCCACAAAGATTTATTTGTGAATAAAAATCATCAAATATCTGGGGATATTTGAAGTAGAGTAAATAGCATATTAATATTAGAATAATAATAGGGTTTTAGCTATATCCACTGCCACAAAGATTTCTTTGTTAATTTGAATATATTACTGAATAATTTCAATTAAAAAAAATTTTTTTTATCTGTTTTGTTTTAGTAAGTCTTAGCAGTCTCCCAAATCGGCAATTCCAATATTTCATGATCCAAGCTCGAAAGTATGAAAGTTCCGATCTCAGCCCTTATGGAACTTTCTCTGGAGCCAGTCGTCAGATTATGATTCAGGAGTGCAGTCACACAACTGGTGTGAGTATAATTGAGTTTATTCTTTCTTTTTTTACTGATTCTTTCAATTTGTTTTTTGTGGATTATAAGTTATTTCCCATGAATTATTTCTGAGTATTTCAGGTTAGTTTTCCTCAAAGTAGAACTGTTCAGTTGCAAAATGGAAGTAGAAGTAGTTGCATTTGTCGGGGCTGAATTTGAGATCTTATCAGCCTGACTAAAAATACAAAATTACAATCTGCAGGTGCAAAAAGAACGCCTACATAACAAATAGCCAATCGGCATGTTAGGCGCGGAAGGAAAACGGTTCCAGAATGTTTGATGTGAACATCTATAAAAGCTAAGACAAATGCATCGAACAAACTCATGATGTACCATGCCTCCATGTTAAAAATAAACATACTTTTCCTGCCAATGGATCTCCATTGGCAAAATAATACCTTTCTTATGTTCGACGCATCAGTGCGGACCTTCTCAAACACAACCAGCTACTGAGATAATACTTTCTATATTTACCCGCGCCAGCGTGAAGCTTAATCATCAGCATCACCAACATTAAACCAGTTACGAGGAGCAACTTGCAAACATAACCAACAACTACTACTATTACTACTACTACTACTACTAATGAACCCTTTCTCTCTCATACACACACAAAAAATAATTTATTCGTTGTTTGTTCAAAGCATCCTATTTTCACTTGTTAGTATATGTATTGTACACTGGATGATTGCCCATCGGCATCTGTGCCGCTACTCACACAACATGTCGATAACAGATGAGGAACATGGTGAATGTCAAAAATATGAACACTTGATAGCAGGTTGAAACTCAGTTGTAGATATTTAATATTGTTTTGTGTTGTGTAGAACCATGCCGTCCCTCTCGTCAATCACCACCAACCCCAACTTTGTGTCAACCGTGGTTTTATTCTTGTCTTCATCTTTTGTTCTGACCATGTCGTCTATTCCACTGACGAATTGTCGCGGGCACAGCACTTGTTTACAATCATAGAAAAACAAAAGCAACAGACTCACAAGAAAAATTACAAACTCAGATACATTGTGTATAAGTCAGTTGAAACTGACTGTGTGCGACACTGTCACGGACTGTTGAGACTCCCATTGTCGGTACTCGAAATCGTCAGCTCATCTCGAGTCTGCCCGATCTACTCTTGCCCGAAATTGACTTCAAACTGCCATAATTCATCTATCGAGGCCACCACTGTCACTCGGTTGATCAGTTCATCTTATCGTTTGTTTGGCGGGATCTGCTCTCGCCCGAAGTCGACACCAAACTGGCCATCTTTTCTTCGAGTCGTCAACTGTCCCGTAAACTAACGTACTGTCATAAAACTAACTTAAATTGCCATAAACTAACGTACTCGTCAAACGTAAAACTTTCACCCCCAAACATCTTTAGTCATAGCAAAAATCGTATATCCAGACCTTTTCTCTCTTCGGCCACTCCCACCCGTCCTATTTCCGATTGTCATTGTGTGGGTTGGTGAATCATTTACCCCCATTGTATTCTTTCCACCCATCCTATCCCCGACGGATCCCCCCCCCCCCCCCTCCCGTAAATCATTTCATATCGTCACTCGAGGTTTCGCCCCCCTCCCCCTCCGTACTGATAATATCACATGTTGTAAACATTGCTATGCATACTGCATCTCAAGATGGCGACTCCACAAGCTGTAAAATCACCAGCAACTTTAGAGAATGAAGATTGCTATGGTGGATGAAAAATGATTCAAGGGAGATAACCCATAAGCAACTCTGTCCAAGGGGAGGTAATTTTTTTAAGCAATACTTTTACTTTGCTGACATTATATTTTGTTAATATATACATTAAAAAAAAATATCATTCTTTCCAGGACTCATACATCAAAGTCACTCGGGACACCATGTCTGAAATCGTTTTTAAGTGGACTCCACCTCAAAGACCTGTTGGGCATATCCAGTTTGTGTGAGTATTCATATTTTGCCGATTGAAATTTATATAAATTTATCGGATGAAACTGATCATGAAAATTTAAATTTACAACTGTTAACAATTATTGCAGGGGGATTGAAGGGATTACACAACTTTTTTATTTTTAAATAAGTATAAACCGTCAGGAAGTGTAAATTATCAAAGTTTATCTTTTTTTATGGTAATTGCTACAGACAAGGCATGAAGCCACTTGATGTAACGAGCTAACAAGAACAAATATGATTATCGCAAAGACAGGAGATGCCTATTGACCTTAGTCTTGAAAAGACCAAGATTAATAAGATATCAAAGTTACACAACTTTTTTTATTTTTAAATAAGTATAAACCGTTATGAGGTGTAAATTATCAAAGCTTATCTAATGAGATATCGAAGTTACAGGTTCCTAAGTTCGACAAAGATTCCCACCTTCTATTACGAGGCGATCCCATTAAAATGCCACCCGTGAAATCGTTAATAAAATTCATAATTCTTTCTGCAATTTAACCATATACAAATAAACGTCAGTTCATGCCTGACTTGTCCACCAAGTTTCAGTATGAATGTCCAACAATCTTTGTGTTATCGCCATTCAATGGTGGGATACTTTGGTAATTGTCTCATTAGTAGGTTTGATCTTGAATTAGCTTCACACTAACCGGACCATAACTCCCTTATATTTTATCCCTACCCCAGACTATTCCTGAACTGAAGAGGGCTAGGGTTAAGGTTAGGGTTAAGGTTAGGGTTAGGGTTAAGGTTAAGGTTAGGGTTAGGGTTAAGGTTACGGTTAGGGTTAAGGCTAGGGTTAAGGCTAGGGTTAGGGTTAAGGTTAGGGTTAGGGTTAAGGTTAGGGTTAAGGTTAAGGTTAGGGTAAGGGTTAGGATTAAGGGTTAGGGGTTAGGGTTAGGGGTTAGGGTTAGGATTAAGGGTTAGGGTTAGGGTTTAGGGTTAGGGTTAAGATTAGGGTTAAGGTTAGGGTTAAGGTTAGGGTTACAGCCCAAATGAAGGAAGCATCAAAAGAAGAGTACGTCAAAGTTATTGATAATTTTTCACATGGAACGGACAAGTCCGGCATATGACAACGATGACGACAAACCCGTAATACCTGGTGTGGTATTAGCCCTGGTCAGACCATGCCGGCTCTCTCTGAAGGAGGAAGTTTTCAGGGAATATCAAATTTTTTCCAATAAAACAAAATGAAAGTAAATAAACGAAATTAGATTAATTTATTGCATTATAACGAAATGTTTTATTGGAATAAATTTAATTTTAATATATGTAGTAGTTTTTTTTTTAATTGCATAATTACCTCCCTTGCGAATTATCTGCCCTTGAATTATTTTTAAGAAAAAAGATATACGCTTACTGAATGAATCGCTGTTATGATACGAAGAATGGAAAACTACTTGTAATTAAAGTTCTAATGGATCATTTTTTCTACAGTGAGTAAGAAAATAACACTGAATAAGTATATAATATTGTTTTCATCAAAAATTAATTTTTTCGTATGGCCACTCATCAGCACAAGCACCCTCTTGTGTACCCAGTATTTACAGGTGTCACAAACAAATCAGTTGCTTCCAACTCCCTTTCCACAAACTGAGCAGGGGAACTTTCTTTTCTGGGGATTTCCAACCTTACAACCACTGATAATCACTTTGGTGTTGGTGACATTCACTTTTTCTTGTGTGAAGGAAGAAGTTCTTCAACAACATATCTACTTTGCATCGTAGGCAGAACCAAAGAGAGTCTAGTCTTTCTTTTCTTTTTCCATGCCTCACTATACTCCGTCACTTCCAAAAAGCGACTTCCTGTTTGCTAGATTAGTACTTGTTTCTCAGCTACATCAAGTTCAATTCACTAACCTATATTTTGTGTAACCTACTTATCTCACATTAAAGATTGTTACAAACTAACATGTATAGACTTTTTTCTTTTTATTTAATTATAAAGGAACGTAATTGAACCAATGCCCATGAAACCCCGATTTCTTTTTTAATTCTTACAGCATGACCATCTTTGAAAATGACAATACATTTTGGGTTCGTGAGAAGTCCGCTGTGATTGCTGACCAGACACTGACTCCACCGTTGCCAAGGGAACCAGATGAGGTGAGCCTGAATTTGCTTACAATGTGCTAATATTTCCAGAATTTAGTCAACATTTTTCTGTGAATACAGGTATCTCTGTTTTGTTATATTTTCTTAAGAAGAAGAGATAATGGAAGGAGAAAACAGAGGAAGAGGATAAAAAAATGAAAGAGAAGGAGGAGAGGAAAAAGGAGAGTAGGAAAAAAAGAGGAAGGAATGTAAGCCAATGCTAAAAAAAATTCTAACATTTTCCCTGAAAAAAACAAAACAAAAAAAGGCAACGATTTAAAAACGAAAAAATATTTCCCTTTTATTTGATTTTGAACGATGCAATGTCATCTCATCAGAAATGTTTTAAATTTTATTAAAGATTAAAAAGTTTAAAAAAATAATTTATACCTGACACCTATTTTGCGGAAAAGAGATTAATTGAAAATCATTTTTTAAAAGTCAGTATAACAAATAAATAATTCAACTTTAAAATGATATATCAAAGTACAACTTACTAAACTAGTGTAACTCCGGCAAATTCTTGTTAGGAAGCTTTTTCGTCTTTTAAAAAAAATTTTTTTTTTTAAATACTGTGCAATTTAAACAGATTCAGTATATATATATATATATATATATATATATATATATATATATAATCAAAAAAATGAATGACGAAAATAAAAGTTGGAAAAATTACAAATTTTATTAATTCATCAAAAGTTCAAAACAAGGAGTAACTTCGTGATCCTTAACCCATGGCATGAGTTAGACAGAAGAACAGGAAGACCAACGAATAACAAGATAAGTCGGTCAGTTCTGCTAACATGCGGCTGTCTGATGTCAAATCATATCGGGTAAAGCTACCCTTCCCTGTACATATTTATAGCAAGGAGGGTGAGGAGAGGAAAATGCATGAATGTGTTGAAACGCAAATTAATTAGCGTTGACTATGACTAATGTTTATTTAATTTTATACATATAGATGTTATATATATATATATATATATATATATATATATATATATATATATATATATATAGCTAATTTGCTATAGGAAAGGAAATGCTTGAAGTTAAAATTTAAGAAATACCTTCATAAAGGTAACAAAAGTAAGAACTATGTTCTAATCCGTTTCCTGAAACTTTGAAGTTTTTGCTCCTGGGCAATGTTGGATTTCCCTGCTACTTACATGTGAATATTTTCAAGAGCTGTTATTTAAGATATTTGATCGTTTCAGATTAAACAACTTTGATGCTTCATTTAATTTCAGAATGTGGTTCCAATGACGAAACAGATTAACACGGCCGATTGCGGTAAAAACCGTGGATGCTACCGTCACCCGCCAGGCTGCTGGGAACTGAATTGTCTCTACATTGTTACCTGGAGAAACTTGAACCGAACCGTAGAATTTGAGATGAGCATGATGACTGACAACATGCACAATCGGTACATGACCTTGGCTTTCTCCAAAGACATTTGGGAGGTACCTATCTTTTGTTTTAAACACTGGCTTGACCACAAACCTATTTTCTTCGAATGAAAAAACAAAAACAAAAAAAACAAAAAAAACAAAAAACAAAAAACAAACATGCTATATATGTGTACTGTAATAAAAATATGAAAAGAAACAAACATAAATAATGATTTATAGTTATCTATAAACTGGAGAGTTCTTATTCAAGGGAGATGATCTTCGACAAAGAAGAAAACATGGCATTGCTTCTTGTTATTTTAGACAGCTTATGAAGATTTATTCAATATGAAATAGTTTTGTACAAACATAGATAAAGATTTATATCTATAGACTAGAGAGTTCTTATGCAAGGGAGATAATCAAAAGAAGCCGAAACAAAGACCATCAGCATGCTTCTTAGTATAAGTAATCAATTGAACAACACGATCTTAGAAGAATTAATTCACCTGGTGATCATCTCGTATCTAAACAGTCAAACAAGAGAGAGAGAGAGTCATTTATGTTTTAAGCTCATTGCTTGATTATTATCACCTCACCTACAGCATAATAGATCTTGTTTGAGAACACGTGACATTATGTGCACCCACCGTATCAGCTTCCATTCACATGACTCAGCAGGGTCGATTCCTTGACCCTTTTGTGATTTGTGATACTTTGTCTGAAACATTTCCCATTTTTCTGATATATGTCTCAGAAATGTATTTTAGCTAATATATCTACTAGTGAACTTATCACCATCAACATTTAACACTTATTCATGGAAGATAACATGACATTGCTCATGTTATGTGATATAGCTTATGAAGATTTATTTAGCTTAAAATAGTTTTGTACAAATATAGTATATATATATATATATATATATATATATATATATATATATAACTTTTGTAATATAGTAAGAAAAATCACAGCAGAGTGTTCGATTAATTGAGAATTAAAATTAAGAGCGTAATTTTTTTTTTTTTGGTACAGAAATGTTGTACTAATTTTACTGTACCAAAAAATAAATTATATATATATATATATATATATATATATATATATATATAGATAAAGGAGAGAAAAGAAATAAAAAATGTGAGAATGACAAATCTATTACGTCTTCAGTTATTCAAAACAAGGTATATTCAATTAAAGAATATTTATTTTTTCCTTCCTTAAGCCAGGCTTTTCAAAGAATAGTTTCTTATCATCAGAGGAATGTAAATAGATAAGTTTGCAAGGGGTAAGCAAAAGTCATAATTTGAAAAAAGTTTTTATTTGAAAAAAAAGTCATAAAATGAGAAAAGATGTAAGTGTGTAAAAAGAATGTCAAAAATGCAAAAAGTGTCCAGTGAAAAAAAGGTTGAGAATGGAAAGACAAAGATTCACCGTTGGGAGGTTCATGAAGAATGCATCAATGGAGTCAGATACTGTAGACCCAGGATGAATTAATCCATCAGAATAATAATAAGTGGTTCTGCTGTAGAAAAGATTGATTAGGGTATAGGCTGGGAATTTAAGGCCATCTTAAATTCTTCCATAGAAAAGATTTGTAAAGAAATATTTAAGGATTTGAGTCCAAAATAGTGTGGCAATTTAAGTTGCCGTCAGATAAACATTGACACAGTCACATTGACCTGCTTGTTTTTGGAAATAACTTACATTTCTACACTATTTGCATTTGACATGGTTATGGTGTTCGCTAATGGGCTAACAGACTGGGGTTCAATCCTCTGTCAAGTCTAACCAAAGACTCAAAAGATGGTACTTGATGCCCCCCCTCCCTTGCTAAACAGTCAGCATTATAAGGTGAGTATCAAGGGTAAGTGGAGTAATCCTGGGAAAGGAGTGGCGCCCTCCCCTACATCTTGGTGTAGTAACTAATGCAAAAATCAACCTACTCTTCTGTACATGCTAAACTCTCAAACTTATCTAAAATCTTCTTTTTTCTTTACGTTTAATGATTTTGAATACATTTATTTCTCTATCTTTTCCAGGGTGATGACCTTGCTATTGACTGCATTGAGGATGCGACCCATGGAGTTGTCCGTCTGTCGTTGTCTAGAATTGACAGTATCAATGTTTATTCAACTCTTCCAAATGTAAGTCTGCCGATCGACTCATTACATTTCTTGAGTTTAAGATCATCATCATCATCATCATCATCATCATCATAATGGTCTTTTTTATTTCATTCCTGGTGGAGGAACCCCTTCCATCGTTTCTTTCTGCCGATCGACTCATTACATTTCTTGAGTTTAAGTTTTCTCGTCCTTTCAAAAATAGTATTTTCCTAATTCTTCTTCTTCTTCTTCTTCTTCTTCTTCTTCTTCTTCTTCTTCTTCTTCTTCTTCTTCTTTATCTTCTTCTTCTTCAGGGTCTTTTTTTATCTCATTCCCGGTGGAGGAACCCATCCCTCGTTTCTTTCCACCTTGTTTTATCCCTGGCTAGGTGTGGCCAAGTAGGACCTAGTTGACTATCAAAGTCGTTTCTCCACCGGGTGTTTGGCCTTCCTCTAGGTCTTTTCCATTGCTTCAGAGTCCATTCTGTCGCTCTTTTTTCTTTCACTTATTCATAAATTGGCTCACATCATTCAACATACCCTAAAGAAGGTCTCTTCAGTCGAAACATCAGTTATATGTGCCATTTATAAAATACTTATATATAAATGGACGTTTCATAATGGTTGTGTTTCTGTTATCAGATTTTCCAGGGATCTCACAATTTTTTATAATTTTTTCGATAAACAATAACAGGAAGCATCCAAAATGATTTTTTGATTATCCAGGACTTACATAATTTATCATCAATTGTTATCAAGTATCCGTTTATTTCAACAACATGTTTCTAAATTAATATTTGCTGCCTACATACACAATGAATAAATACATATATACATATATATATATATATATATATATAAGTATAAATTTTTATTCATACAAACATTATTGGTTACATATGTGCATACATGTTTCGGTTGCACTTTTCCCAGAAAGTCAACCTCATCAGACCAAGAATTTTCTCGAAAATATATATATGTTGTTCAATATAAGAGACAACTCATGTCTAGATATCCTTTAGTAGATCCTTTCAATAGTCTGAATCAGGATCTTAGTTTCGGAGGGGAATTGGCTGATGAATTTGCCATAGTTTAGATTTGTGTCCCAAGTACTTCCGGGTCGAGAAGATTGACGATGCATTTGTCTGATATTAGCGCCATAGCCCATCACTTAACTAACGAGCACTCCTGCCCCCGATCAGAATTCAAAAATCTCTTAGTAGAAAATACCAAAATCTTAGAATATAGTACTAACAAACAAAAACTCCATATATTAGAAGCCCTATATATAAAAACCAAAAAAACCCTAATTAATAGAATTAACTTTAATATCAGTAATAATATACTAAAATGTCTATAGTTCTAACTATAGTTTCGTACTTATTACGTAATTCCCGCCAAAACCTTCTATAA
>OY744522.1:190096201-190146201 GCA_963556195.1 Sepiola atlantica
ATAATTTATTAGAATGTTGTAAAAAATAGTTTATTAGAATGTTGTAAAAAATAATTTATTTGAATGTTGCAAAAAATAATTTATTAGAATGATGTAAAAAATAGTTTATTTAGATGTTGTAAAAAATAATTTATTAGAATGTTGTAAAAAATAATTTATTAGAATGTTGTAAAAAAATAATTTATTAGAATGTTGTAAAAAATAATTTAGTAGAATGTTGTAAAAAATAATTTAGTAGAATGTTGTAAAAAATTGTTTATTAGAATGTTGTAAAAAATAGTTTATTGAGATGTTGTAAAAAATAATTTATTTGAATGTTGTAAAAAATAATTTATTAGAATGTTGTAAAAAAATAATTTATTAGAATGTTGTAAAAAATAGTTTATTAGAATGTTGTAAAAAATAATTTATTTGAATGTTGCAAAAAATAATTTATTAGAATGAAGTAAAAAATTGTTTATTTAGATGTTGTAAAAAATAATTTATTGGAATGTTGCAAAAAATAATTTATTAGAATGTTGTAAAAATAGTTTATTGAGATGTTGTTAAAAATAATTTATTAGAATGTTGTAAAAAATAGTTTATTAGAATGTTGTAAAAAATAGTTTATTAGAATGTTGTAAAAAATAGTTTATTGAGATGTTGTAAAAAATAATTTAGTAGAATGTTGTAAAAAATAGTTTATTAGAATGTTGTAAAAAATAGTTTATTAGAATGTTGTAAAAAATAGTTTATTAGAATGTTGTAAAAAATAATTTATTAGAATGTTGTAAAAAATAGTTTATTAGAATGTTGTAAAAAATAGTTTATTGAGATGTTGTAAAAAATAATTTATTAGAATGATGTAAAAAATAATTTAGTAGAATGTTGCAAAAAATAATTTATTAGAATGATGTAAAAAATAATTTATTAGAATGTTGTAAAAAATAGTTTATTGAGATGTTGTAAAAAATAATTTATTGGGATGTTGTAAAAAATAATTTATTGGGATTTTGTAAAAAATAATTCATCAGAATGTTGTAAAAATAGTTTATTAGAATGTTGTAAAAAATAGTTTATTAGAATGTTGTAAAAAATAGTTTATTAGAATGTTGTAAAAAATAGTTTATTGAGATGTTGTAAAAAATAATTTATTAGAATGTTGTAAAAAATAATTTATTAGAATGTTGTAAAAAATAATTTAGTAGAATGTTGCAAAAAATAATTTATTAGAATGTTGTAAAAAATAGTTTATTGAGATGTTGTAAAAAATAATTTATTAGAATGTTGTAAAAAATAATTTATTAGAATGTTGTAAAAAATAATTTATTAGAATGTTGTAAAAAATAATTTAGTAGAATGTTGTAAAAAATAATTTAGTAGAATGTTGTAAAAAATTGTTTATTAGAATGTTGTAAAAAATAGTTTATTGAGATGTTGTAAAAAATAATTTATTTGAATGTTGTAAAAAATAATTTATTAGAATGTTGTAAAAAATAATTTATTAGAATGTTGTAAAAAATAGTTTATTAGAATGTTGTAAAAAATAATTTATTTGAATGTTGCAAAAAATAATTTATTAGAATGATGTAAAAAATAGTTTATTTAGATGTTGTAAAAAATAATTTATTAGAATGTTGTAAAAAATAATTTATTAGAATGTTGTAAAAAAATAATTTATTAGAATGTTGTAAAAAATAATTTAGTAGAATGTTGTAAAAAATAATTTAGTAGAATGTTGTAAAAAATTGTTTATTAGAATGTTGTAAAAAATAGTTTATTGAGATGTTGTAAAAAATAATTTATTTGAATGTTGTAAAAAATAATTTATTAGAATGTTGTAAAAAAATAATTTATTAGAATGTTGTAAAAAATAGTTTATTAGAATGTTGTAAAAAATAATTTATTTGAATGTTGCAAAAAATAATTTATTAGAATGAAGTAAAAAATTGTTTATTTAGATGTTGTAAAAAATAATTTATTGGAATGTTGCAAAAAATAATTTATTAGAATGTTGTAAAAATAGTTTATTGAGATGTTGTTAAAAATAATTTATTAGAATGTTGTAAAAAATAGTTTATTAGAATGTTGTAAAAAATAGTTTATTAGAATGTTGTAAAAAATAGTTTATTGAGATGTTGTAAAAAATAATTTAGTAGAATGTTGTAAAAAATAGTTTATTAGAATGTTGTAAAAAATAGTTTATTAGAATGTTGTAAAAAATAGTTTATTAGAATGTTGTAAAAAATAATTTATTAGAATGTTGTAAAAAATAGTTTATTAGAATGTTGTAAAAAATAGTTTATTGAGATGTTGTAAAAAATAATTTATTAGAATGATGTAAAAAATAATTTAGTAGAATGTTGCAAAAAATAATTTATTAGAATGATGTAAAAAATAATTTATTAGAATGTTGTAAAAAATAGTTTATTGAGATGTTGTAAAAAATAATTTATTGGGATGTTGTAAAAAATAATTTATTGGGATTTTGTAAAAAATAATTCATCAGAATGTTGTAAAAATAGTTTATTAGAATGTTGTAAAAAATAGTTTATTAGAATGTTGTAAAAAATAGTTTATTAGAATGTTGTAAAAAATAGTTTATTGAGATGTTGTAAAAAATAATTTATTAGAATGTTGTAAAAAATAATTTATTAGAATGTTGTAAAAAATAATTTAGTAGAATGTTGCAAAAAATAATTTATTAGAATGTTGTAAAAAATAGTTTATTGAGATGTTGTAAAAAATAATTTATTAGAATGTTGTAAAAAATAATTTATTAGAATGTTGTAAAAAATAATTTATTAGAATGTTGTAAAAAATAATTTAGTAGAATGTTGTAAAAAATTGTTTATTAGAATGTTGTAAAAAATAGTTTATTGAGATGTTGTAAAAAATAATTTATTTGAATGTTGTAAAAAATAATTTATTAGAATGTTGTAAAAAATAATTTATTAGAATGTTGTAAAAAATAGTTTATTAGAATGTTGTAAAAAATAATTTATTTGAATGTTGCAAAAAATAATTTATTAGAATGATGTAAAAAATAGTTTATTTAGATGTTGTAAAAAATAATTTATTAGAATGTTGTAAAAAATAATTTATTAGAATGTTGTAAAAAATAATTTATTAGAATGTTGTAAAAAATAATTTAGTAGAATGTTGTAAAAAATTGTTTATTAGAATGTTGTAAAAAATAGTTTATTGAGATGTTGTAAAAAATAATTTATTTGAATGTTGTAAAAAATAATTTATAAGAATGTTGTAAAAAAATAATTTATTAGAATGTTGTAAAAAATAGTTTATTAGAATGTTGTAAAAAATAATTTATTTGAATGTTGCAAAAAATAATTTATTAGAATGATGTAAAAAATAGTTTATTTAGATGTTGTAAAAAATAATTTATTAGAATGTTGTAAAAAAATAATTTATTAGAATGTTGTAAAAAATAATTTAGGAGAATGTTGTAAAAAATAATTTAGTAGAATGTTGTAAAAAATTGTTTATTAGAATGTTGTAAAAAATAGTTTATTGAGATGTTGTAAAAAATAATTTATTTGAATGTTGTAAAAAATAATTAATTAGAATGTTGTAAAAAAATAATTTATTAGAATGTTGTAAAAAATAGTTTATTAGAATGTTGTAAAAAATAGTTGATTAGAATGTTGTAAAAAATAATTTATTAGAATGTTGTAAAAAATAGTTTATTAGAATGTTGTAAAAAATAGTTTATTGAGATGTTGTAAAAAATAATTTATTAGAATGATGTAAAAAATAATTTAGTAGAATGTTGCAAAAAATAATTTATTAGAATGATGTAAAAAATAATTTATTGAGATGTTGTAAAAAATAATTTAGTAGAATGTTGTAAAAAATAGTTTATTAGAATGTTGTAAAAAATAGTTTATTAGAATGTTGTAAAAAATAGTTTATTAGAATGTTGTAAAAAATAGTTTATTGAGATGTTGTAAAAAATAATTTATTAGAATTTTGTAAAAAATAATTTATTAGAATGTTGTAAAAAATAATTTAGTAGAATGTTGTAAAAAATAGTTTATTAGAATGTTGTAAAAAATAGTTTATTGAGATGTTGTAAAAAATAATTTATTAGAATGTTGTAAAAAATAGTTTATTAGAATGTTGTAAAAAATAGTTTATTAGAATGTTGTAAAAAATAGTTTATTGAGATGTTGTAAAAAATAATTTATTAGAATTTTGTAAAAAATAATTTATTAGAATGTTGTAAAAAATAATTTAGTAGAATGTTGTAAAAAATAGTTTATTAGAATGTTGTAAAAAATAGTTTATTGAGATGTTGTAAAAAATAATTTATTAGAATGATGTAAAAAATAATTTAGTAGAATGTTGTAAAAAATAATTTATTAGAATGTTGTAAAAAATAGTTTATTAGAATGTTGTAAAAAATAGTTTATTAGAATGTTGTAAAAAATAGTTTATTGAGATGTTGTAAAAAATAATTTATTAGAATTTTGTAAAAAATAATTTATTAGAATGTTGTAAAAAATAATTTAGTAGAATGTTGTAAAAAATAGTTTATTAGAATGTTGTAAAAAATAGTTTATTGAGATGTTGTAAAAAATAATTTATTAGAATGATGTAAAAAATAATTTAGTAGAATGTTGTAAAAAATAATTTATTAGAATGATGTAAAAAATAATTTAGTAGAATGTTGCAAAAAATAATTTATTAGAATGTTGTAAAAAATAGTTTATTGGAATGTTGTAAAAAATAATTTATTGGAATGTTGTAAAAAATAATTTATTGGGAAGAAAGAATGTTTAAAAGAAAAAGAATATTGGGGAGGGTAAAAGTGCAGCTGTATTACTGCAAATTTAATGGAAAATGTTCTTGTCTTTATGATTTTGTCGCCACGGAAAAAGTTAATATCGAGCTCAGAATTGACTACAAAACAGAAAATAACTGAACCAAATTGCTCTAGTCAAGAAAGTTCAATAGTACCGGGAAACGTATGAACTCGCAATTCCTCCCAACTACGTTCAATTAATCGCATACAAAAAATCGGTTACAATAACTATCGTGCTTCGCTATTAATTAACTTAAAGAGTGTTGATATGCCGTAACAAACAAACCAAAGCATTACACTGATAATTCTAAAAGTGGCAATATTTAACAAAATCTTTTTAAAAATCCATTCACAAAGTCGAAAGGGAGACAACTCTTGTGCAATGTTCAAGGGAGACCACTCTTGATTTCATTCGTTTTTCTTATCTTAATTCCAGGTATTCTGATGGTTCTTGCATGGGTGTTCTGCGCTTCCATTGGTTTCTTGTGGTCTAAGTATTACCAGAAGATGTGGCCGAACAGTCGCTGTTGTGGAAAGAGATACTGGTTCATGGTGAGTGTAATAATATCATTGAAATGGAAATAACACAATAACGGTTTTTGTATCTTCTTTGTAACTGTAAGGTTTTATTAAACACTCAAAATGGGCGCCAGTATTCGCCACCAGCTTTTAAAGCCGCCTGGGAACCGCATCAACCGATTTCACGAGGAACTATATATATATTTAAAAAAGTTTTTTTTACTAATGCGTCAGCATTTATCAAGGCTAAAATCCACTTGAGGATAAGAGTTAATGAGATGAATAGATCGACAGTTGAATGATGATGAATAGTATGAGAGGATTGAAAATCTCCACATAACACTTAAAACAGCAGTTGACCTAGCAAACAGCAATTGTTCCCCATTTGTCAGAAACATCGCCCATAGAATGTGAGGATAAAGGACAAATTAGAGGGGAAGCAAGAGTTATGAGACTGCCTCCGCCCCTATTTTGTGATTGTGAAATCAGTTGATGCGGTTCCCAGAAGCTGGTGCCCATATTGAATTCTAAATAAAACTTCTTATCATACATAGTCATTTCTCTAAGAATTATATTTCAGTAATAAATTACATCCCCTTAATAGGGAGTTACTTTCTAATCAATCCTAATCAATCTGTATAAGCTCCCCCTTTTCGGATCGAGCACTGTCATTAAGTGATATCGCCTGCTGCTTCTTAGTGTAATGCAAAGATTTTTGTAAATGAACAAATGGAGCGCCGTAAAAGTGGCGATCAATGTTTATATGAAAAGACATCTAGATATTTACGAGCGCTTCTCCTATAGCTCAGTGATAAGAGCTGCCGATTATCAACTAGATAATAAGGAGAGGTAGTTTGCTTGAAGCATTGTGTATAATACGTATATAGAGGAGTATTAGAAGGCTATCACAATGCAAGAAATGGAAATATGTTGGCGTTGAGAAGTAAGACAAAAACAAGTGACTTTTTTTTTATATATTCTTTTTTATTTTACTTCAGTCGAAGTTCTCAGAAATCAAGGGGCCCATTTCCTGGGTCTAACATTTAATCTCTATATGAGATACATAGATATTCGAATATTTTATTAAAGTTCTCCTTTATTTCTCAAATGTTGAGTTAGTAAAGAATCGAAGAACATTAATTTTCGTCACCCCGATTGACCAGTTAACTATGTGATAGTATATCTTTCTCGTGGTCTCTTGGTCTTACCGCATTCCAGAGAGACTGAAGACACTCAAGGATGGAGTCTAGTAGGTAATTCCAAATGCTTATCTTTCTGTTTTTGCTGGGGATGGGATATTCACCGACTATTTCAGACACTCCAGCCTAGAGATCTTTTACAGATTCTAACCGTCCGTTTAAGTGCAATTGTTTACTTGTAGGGTGAAGTATCCTCATGTAAGGTTGTCCTTCTTTCGTTTGAATCAGATTATTTAAAAAAAAAAAAAATTTTTTTTCATTTTTTTATAGCAAATCTTACTTGATTAGGCAAGACTTCAACGCTGTGATGTAATGTGTGTGACCGTGTTCCATAATATATTTTGAGAAAGACCTTTTTATCAAATGGTGCGTGTTTCAAATCTCTAAAACACGTGCGGAATGGTAATATTGCTTATAACGCAGTGAATATTAATATCGGCAGCCTATATATCTGCGAATATTAATATTTACACCGTAGCAAAGTTTATTATCTGCTCTGATGCTACAAATCATCTTTTTCTATCCTTGGTCAGCGAAGGAGAAATCTAGACCAAGGTAAATTTTATTTTTTGTCCCAATGCCAAATCCTCTTTTTGGGGAGCTGATTTTTCCCCACATTAAAAGCCGATCTTGTGTCTAACTCTGTTCTCATTGGGAGGCAATAAATAGAAACACAGAGAGCAGTTTCTGACATCATCCCTCAATCTTCTCTACGAATTTCATCACCAATTGTGTTTTTATTTTCATGTTGAAGTGATTTTTTTTGTAAAATGTCTTTTTTTTCTTCCTCTTTCTTTTTCCCAGCATCACTGGACCCTGATGATTCTGCTCTTCATCTTTACTATTTTGGCTATGATTCTTTTCTTTATCGACGCAGGCGGTTACTATGAGGTGAGTATATGCAGAATTATTTTTTTACAGTTAGCTGATGTCCTAAGCCTAGGGAGGCATATTTGCAGAATCAAATGTTAATTAAACGCGTTAGATTTACATAGCCCGGAACCTTATTGAACTCTTATATACCGCTCCAAACTGCATTGACTGAAAGTGGAACAAAGCTACTTTTCAAGTCACAGACAATGCGGACACCCACAAAAAAATGTACCACAATCGCTTTCATCTCAATAGAAAAAAAACAGCATTCTCTCTCCATGTTTCTTCTCTGTGGAACAGCTTGCCAGAAAAGGTTGTAAATACTGAAAATTACTTTGTAATATTGTATATATATATATATATATATATACATAAAAATGGATTTTGCTTATAATTAAAGTTCTACTCGATAATTTTTCCTACTTTTTGGTGACGATACTTATTTAAATCTGCTGCGTAAGTATATAATATTGTTTTTTTTTTGTGGTATTGATAATTTAATACAGACGCTTCTCTGTACAAGCACCAAATTTTTTTTAAAAATTTTAATTTACCCCTAAAAAGGAGCATTGCTACTGCGACATAAGGGGCTACTGTGATTTTGGAGCCATATCCATAGAGGCATCCTAAGTTGGGAGTTGTGCAGATATTTGTTCATATTACATTTAAATTTCTGCATGTTGGTATCAAATTCGTAAGTGGCTTGTGCTATTTAGGTTATAAACAAAAAATGCCCCCAGTTTATCAAACCTTTTACCTGGAATAAGTATTTTCTGAAAGAAAATGAAGCTAATTGCACTTTTTGGACCATACAAAGAATAAGGACCCCAAAACAATGGGCAAATGAAAGGGACGCTTTTCTGTTTTCATCAGCGTCTTCTAGTTGACCTGGCCACACACACGTGCACTCTATTTACAACTTTTTAATAAACAAACAAACTTCGAAGCATCCAAAATACTTTTTTCTTTTAAAGCATGTTAATATCTATATTTGGGGGGGGGGGGATATATATTATATATTTATTATTTAGCGTAAGATGCGTTTATCCTTTTATTTACAAAACTATTTGAATTCTCGTTCTAAAATATTTTCATGTCACTATTTACTTGCCTCCCCACGAGGGCAGAATGCATAATAAAATCAAATCTTATAGTCCCACTTTTTTAGTGCAACAAACATGTTGCAAGGATAAAAAAAAAGTCAGAATCAAATATTGATTTGCCAGATGCAATACTATTTAGCTAAAAAGTCGAAAATCTTTTCTTTATATAAATAAACTCCTGCTTCAGTTTTCCCTATCCTTTCTATGTGTTTATAATGTGTTTATATCTGTTTATAATATGTGTTTCTGTGTTTATAATATGTGTTTCACTGTGTTTATAATATGTGTTTATAATGCGTTTATATGTGTTTATATGTTTTTATAATGTGTTTCTATGTGTTTATAATGTGTTTATGTGTTTATAATGTGTTTCTATGTGTTTATAATGTGAATTCTTTTCTTTTTCAGCCTCCATTCCTTCCATTGAGGGCGCATCCACCTCTTTGCATTATCGTCACTGTCTGTGTTTGTGTGTGTGTAAGTATTTAATGTTCTTTTTTTGACCTTCCTGAAGATTTTAGACGCAGACAGCACATCTCCATAGCTTTCTATGTCAGTTCTACATAATGTTGACCTTTGTACTTAACTATGACCTTTGTACTTAACTATGACCTTTGTACTTAACTATGACCTTTGAACTTAACTATGACCTTTGTAGGTTACCCACTATACAAGTTTACAGTGGAAAAGTGAAACCTGAGTTCCCCACACATTGTTAAACATTCGATTTGTATGTGTAGGTTATTTCATTGTGGTAGTAATTATGGCTTTCTTTTTGCATGTGAGAAAAGCAAGTAATCTTTGTGTACGAATCAGTCTCTTTTTTGTTTCATTTTACTTCAGTTGAAGTTCTCAGAAATCAAGGGCTAACACTTGATCCCTATATGAGATACATAGATATTCGAATATTCCATTAATTTTCTCCTTTAACTCTAAAGCGTTGAGTTAGAAAAGAAGTTAAGAACATTAATTTTCCTCTCCCCAATTGACCAGTTAACTAGGCTATAGTATATCTTTTTTGTGGTCTCTTGGTCTTACCGGATTCCAGGACAAGAATTCATCTAGTCTGGTGGAGTATCAAGTTAAGTGCTGTTACTTGAGGTAACATTACGGAGAAGGTGCACCATTCCTCGTATGGGCCAGTGTATAGCCGTGCCAGGGGGATCTTATTTGGGATTCGAATACTATATTATTTTGAATATTTGGTCAGGGTTTACTTGTAGGGTGAAGTATCCTCATGTCAGGTTGTCCTGACAAACCCTTTTACAGAGAGACCGAAAACACTCGAGGATGGTGTCTAGTAGGTAATTCAAACTCTTCTAAAAAGAAGTATGTGTGCATGCGTTTGTGTTCAACTAGCATACATGCATGTATGCATTTGAGTGTACAAGCCAGTATATATATATATATATATATATATATATATATGTGTGTGTGCATGGAGTTCATGTTGTTGTTCTGATTGAATTGTTCTTCTCAACATACTTATTGTCTCTTATGTGTATGTGTTCCCATGCTTGTCACTTTTGAACTCTTGACAACTTATATTCTGCCTCTGTTCTCTTCAAGGCTGCCTCTTTATATAACAAAATGTATACCTTCTTTAGATGTGTAAAAAATCCTAGCAAATCCGGGTATTTTAAATAAGGTAAAGATTAATAGTGTTACGATGGATAGAGAGAAAATGAAAAAGAAATACATGTGGGGGGGGGGGGGGGTAAGAGAGTGAAAAAAGATATGCAGGGTAAGGAAATGAGATAATAGTTCTTTATGAAAATGAGAGATGCTTCTATTAAACCAATTTTAAACACGTATTTAATATGGTTATAATACGCGGACTCAGAACCTGGGTGTGCCGGGTTCGTAACCCGTTCGTTCAACAGAACGTTTCATCAAAACTTACACCTGATCTTGTGTCGAACTTCCTGGAGAGGAAGTAAATAAAATACATTATATATTACTAGTAGACAGATCTCACGTTGTCAGGAAACGAATGAGGACTCCTGTTTACTCTTTCTCCCATCCCTGAACCTCATATAACCATTTTTATTTCAAAATTCTGTAATTTTCAATTTTCATAGTAGAAATAAAATAAAGTTAAATATTGCATTTGTTGCTTATAGATGTCTGACATGAAGAGTGTAAAAATCCCTAATACAAACCCTAAGACCAAGGGAAGAGTTTATCAGTCATGTGTATGCTGTGTGATGATGTATGAAAATGAAATCTGGCCAGTGAGGACTGAGGACATGTATTGCACGGAGAAGAATGTTATGAGAATGATATGATAGATGGTAATGTGGTTCTTAAAGACAGGATTAGTTCTGATGACCTCAGAGGAAGATTAAACTTGGACAGTATTTAACGTCAACATGCTTTGTTCAATTTATAATTTCTGGATTTATTTTTCAGGCCCTTCTTGTCATTTGCACGCCACACCAACAAAGCTGGTTCCGACCCGTGTTCAACTGGACATTCTTCATCTTTTGCCTTGTGGCATGTGTGCTAGCGAGTAAGTCGTCACTTTCTCTTCCGTTTTGTCATTTGATGTGGAGTAGGGAATAAATGCATTTGTTATGCCTCTTTGGGGATCTTCTCTTATTTTAATTGCTAAGCTCATTTCAACTTTTAATGAAAAGATTTTATTTTTAGAAATATCAGTTTGTAATTTTTTAAAGCTCTGTTAAGAAAAAATAAGTCATTTTTTGTAATTAAAAGAATTATGGGTAGATGGGAAAAAAGTCATACACAAGAATTTAACGGTTACTTAAATCCACTATTGAATTTTATTTTATTATTTTATTGAGACTTGAAAAACGGACAGAACTTTCTTTACAACCTGATATATATATATATATATATATATATATATATATATATAAAATTACGTAAATAATATTACAGTCTTACATCAATCAACTACCGTTTCGATGCTACTACATCTCTTCGAAGACTGAATAAGAATAAAAAGTGACAATCCCGTGTTGAAATGTCACTAGTAAAAAGCCGGATGTTAAGAATAAGAGAATGAAAAAAAGGTAAGATTCAAATCTGATCCAAGTTTGTGTCGGACAAATATAGGGCACAGGCCGCTGACCTTCTAAATTTGCACTAAATAACCTCTAGTTCTCTCCTATATCTCAACAAATGCCCCCTTCTCTTCCTGAGCGGCTATCATTTTGACATAGACTAATTTATTTAGAGAATTAAATTAATATATATATATATATATATATATGAATGATGCGTGTATGTAAATAACATAGTCCTTATTAGAACTATATTACATAGTATTCATTAGAGATAATATAACATACTCTTTACTCACTATGTAATGTAGCACTCATGAGATATATTATAACATCGTACTCATTGGAGACTATAAAACCTAGTACTTATTAGACACTATATAACATAGTACTCATTAGACTATATATCCTAGTACTCATTAAAGACTATATAATATATTACTCATGAGAGATAATATAACATAGTACTCATTAGTACTATATAGCATAGTACTCATTACAAGTACTCATTAGAGACAATATAGTATAGTACCCATTGGAGACAATATAACCTCGTACTCATTAGTACTATATAGCATAGTACTCATTAGAGATAATATAATGTAGTACTCGTTGGACACTTATTCTTTTGCACTTCCTAAGGAAAGGTAACTGTTAGAATTGTTACACGTGAAATGTGTGTAGACGAGTGCTTCAAGCCTTGTGTCAGACTTCTTTATGCACACCTGAATGTAAAAGATTGGAGAAAAGATGAAAAGAGCACTAGATTATCCGAAGTGAAACCCGAGTGAATTATCAGCAGCAAGAACATGAATGAGAAGTAACTGAGATACACACATAAATGGGTCATTCCAAAACGCACCTGCTGAGAAGGGATCAACCTAATGACCTGAACGGGAAGTAGCAAATTAAATTAAACCGATTATTTTTCATAAACTCTCATCACATAAGTTGTTTGGTGCTTCTCTGTAAGTCATGATTTATGTCAAGCAGGTAGACAACCATAGTCAGACATCCTAACAGTGTTCAACAGAAAGGAACTTGCATTAATAGTTTAGATTAGACGGATTCAAAGCTCTCGCAAGATAAAGCATTTTAAGTTGACAACAAGCCATCATTCTGTGTAATACATAACTCTGGGCCCCGCCTATTGAGTTCTCTCGACTGCTTGCTGGATAGTCGTCGTGTTTGCTATTTAGATGTTAATTTACTTCCTATTTCTAGACAATGCGTGGTGAAGCATTCGTACGCACCTTGGCTACTGAGTAAAACATGACTTTCGTATCAGGGTTCGAACCATGTAACCAGCAAGGATTGTCTCCTCCCATACTGACGATTGCAGGTTTGGCACGAAACACATGTGTATATGGGTTTATTTTGAAAATAATATTTATTTATAAATACTTATATATATATGATAATTGCCACTTCTTTATGGAAGAAGTTCATCCCTACAAGATTGCAATGCCCGGTTGTGGGCATGCATATGGTTCAGCAGGACCGACCTATTTTTTTACAAGTCTTTCTGGTATAAACAGCTGCACACGTCATCATTTCTTTATCACCATAGGTCTTGTAGGGATCTGTACGTTAGGTGGCCATGCTGTGCGCTTGTACGACATGCAGAACACGTTCTCCTTCTGACAAGCCAAAGCAAGATGACTGGGAGATGATGTAGAGCGCAGGTTTTATATCGAAGTTTCTGTCTCTTTGATGGATGATCTAACAAAATCTTTCTTTTTTAAGTAAAAACAAGTCTTCACACCCACCGAAAAATCCAACAAAAATGAATATACTATACTTTATTAAAAAAAAGATACTGAGACAACTTCACATATGTGTGTGCATGTGTTAATAATACATTGAATTATTTTAAAAATTTATTATTAATCAAATATTTATTGAAATTAAAAACACCATGACATGAAATAAAACGACATTTTAACTATCCTATTTAAAAAATAATTTAATTACAAAATTAAATCCACCAGAATGCATTTAATTATTACAGTACCGTTTTATCATTCAATTATTAATTCAACCAAATTGTTATAAAACTCTAACTAATTTTGTCATGGTAATATTGTTTTAATGTCAATTCATAAAAATATTAGATGTAAATAGCTTCCATAACTGAGGATTTGCTGAGAATTTTAAATTCAGAAATAACTTTCTATTTGACTGTTTAAATGCTTCCAAATTCTTTTTAAATTTTGAAGGATCATGAAGTAATCCAGTTGTGATACTATCGTGGCCCGGGGAGTGTAACTTAGTGTGTCCGCACCGTAGAGATGCCTGTACCACACTAGCTCTCCGGATTAAGCAATAGGCACATCCCTTTAATGAAAAGGTTAATTATACCTGGCTGGGTATTTGGTCGGTTTGGATGGTGGCATCATTAGACTGGCTGTGTTTATTAGGCGTCGTTAATTCTCTCCTGAGAATTAACCGTCTGCTGGACTGGCTGGTTTCCTTAATTCTCTCTTGAGAATTAACCCTCTGCTAGACTGGCTGGTTTCCTTAATTCTCTCCTGAGAATTAACCCTCTGCTGGACTGGCTGGTTTCCTTAATTCTCTCCTGAGAATTAACCCTCTGCTAAACTGGCTGTTTTTTTTAATTCTCTCCTGAGAATTAACCCTCTGCTGGACTGGCTGGTTTCCTTAATTCTCTCCTGAGAATTCATTGTCTGGTGGGAACGTCGACTGGAAATTAAGGCTTGTGTAATGAGCGAACAAGACGTTACTTTATATATCAAAAATATATGTTATTACATTTTAAAAAGAAACATGATTAGAAACTGAAAACGATCAGCGTGTGACAAACGTCTTGTCATATACTGATTCATTTGCCGACTGCTAATATCTCTTTGCCGTAACCTAAGAGAGAGAGAGAGAGAGAGAGAGGGAGAGAATATAGATCACACAAAGAAAGACAGAGAGAGATAAGATATTCTCAGCTCACCAGTGTTTCGCTATGATTTAAACAATTTCATCTGGGCTCTCTTTCAGCTGTCATTGTTCCGATTTCAACCTATCGATCTGATGATGGATCATCACATGCATCTGTCATTGAATTAATTTGACACCGACCCTTAGTTTTCCAAAACATAACCGAGACTGACACGCTGACAGGTTTGAAGTGCAGAGTAATTTCGATCATGCTCGTCTCCCTGTATGGGCAGTCAAAGTTAAGTAAAAGGGCCTCCAAGTGTGGAGAATTGCAGCTCCCCAAAAAAGGGATCACTCGTTGTGTCACACAGTCTTTTTTTATCAACTATTAATAAAATGTTTACAATGGCTGACTTGTTAATTAAGAAACAGAAATGCATTATGGTGGATTTAATTTTTAGTACTTTATAGTGTTGCATTTTTTTACTTCAATAATTGATAAATACAATTGTAAATAAAAATAATAATTTAATGTGTAATGTGTAATTATCAAAGTTTGTTGATGTAAGAAATACACATGTGAAGCTGCCTCATAATTGTAATAATATAAAGAGTATTCGCAAGGGAGGTAATCCAGCCAAAGTAACATTAAACTTTTTTTTTTAATCCAGTGCCAACATTATTGATTGGTTTGGACTATGGGAAGATGCACATACCTGGTTGGGTCACCTGGGTTATTATGATTCTTCTGCTCTTGCATTTGATCATCAATATCGTCCTGGAAATTCACGACTTCTGCTACCATGACAAAAACGAAGGTATGACTGTTATTATTATTTTTTTTCCAATTGTTTAATGTGTCTTTTCTCCCCCTCCGCACATCTTTCATATTTCTTTGTTTTTTTTATTACTTCATTCCCCATGTAGAGACCAGAGTTATCTCCCTTTAGAGAGTCATTTTTTTAAAATCTAGAGTTATGCCCCTCGGTAAAAAGGCCTTAGTAAAAAAAAAAAGAGATCACAAAATCTCAGCTCCAACATGAAATCTTGTGGCAACCATCATACCACCACGTGGTCGAGAATTAAGATGAGATTCCTTCCCCAGTTGCTGGTCTAACATCCTGCAGACAGAACCTGCCATCGCCTAACAGAAAAGATGACATGGGAAAATATATTTTTTATCTTGTACTTAGTAGACACATCTTTTACCTTCTTAGTTATTACTTTGTGCATTCTTCTGTTTATGGGAACAATGTATTTAATTGTATATTTAATCTACATGTCTCATTGCCACCCTTTATAGTTTCGCATAGACAAACTAGTAATAAATGAAATGTCTTTGTCCCTCACAGCTTTTTAACTGTCTTTTATTTTTCGATACATGCAGTATTGTCAACATGTACTACATAGTGAATTTTAGCAAGACTTGACATGCCCAGAGAATTAATTAAAATTCTCTACCCACGGGTTGCTAATCTTGGTAAAATAGAATATCAAATATTCTAATTTTATACCCCCACCTTTCACTTTTTTATTCTCTTGATGTGTTTTCATTTCTTTCCCATTCCTTACTTTTTCTTTTTCTTACTCTCTCGTTTCTTCTTCTTGTTTATTGTGTCTTTTCTTTCCCTCTTTACATCTTTCATCTCTATTTGTTTTTTTCATTACTTCATTCCCCATGTAGAGTTTTACTTTTTTTCTTTCTCCATTTATTGCCTTTTAACCCTTTTCATTAATTATGTGTCCCAAATATTTAATTGTTATTCAAACAAATCTGCATTTATCAATATTTTGTATTATATCTGTATTCTTTTATTTACTGGGGATGGGTCAGAGGTATTATGTATGTACACTGGAGAAAAAAACAAACCTAAGAGCATTGTTGAACCCCAAATGATTTTGTGCTGTCATCTTTAATAACTTTTACAACTGCTATTATTAAGAAGATGATGATTGCAGCAAGAATAAAAAGAGATGTGAGATGGATTACAAAGTTCATCTAGGAAATAAAACTTAAAGGGAAATAACTCTTATACCCTAAAGTTATCTCCCTTGCCAAAATTTTAAAGCATTGATTTATCTGGCCAGAGTTATCTGTCCTTGGATTGACCAGAGGACAATAAAAACAAGAAAATTCAATGGAGGATGCTTACCGAAATCGGCTTACCAACAGACAATTAAAACCTCATTTCATAGTAATTCTCTCAATTGTAAAATTATTAATAAATCATTTTATATTACTGATCTACATGGAATCGTTTTCATCCATATATTTCTACATATTTGTGTCTTTCTACTCACAAATCACTTCAAAACAGAAGGAAACAGAGAGATGTCACTATCCACTGAGCAACAATTTACGACATGTCAATAAAATAAGACTTCAACTGTGTACTACAAGACCCTGGTTGGAGATATTTTGTTATGATCTTGAATCAAACACTTGCTCCATCATTGTGTTACACTTGTAAAAAATTTTGCCCTGCAAAATCCCAGAAAAGAAAGTGCTTGAATTGAATAATAGTTACATTCATTGGATTCCTCATAAAATCTTATCCTAGAAAAGTTGCATTTAATTTTGTTACAGGAGTTTCTTTTTTTTTTCTTCCATGAAATAATTTTATTCCAGGACAAGAAATACAATTTCAAACCAACAATAAATAAACAATCATGGCTGCCATTGTGAAGATAAACCAAAAAAAGTCCAATTATTTATAAAACAATAATGTGAGAGAAAGAAAAGCAAAGAGACAGATACAGACATAGGTAGATAGAGAGGGGGAGAGAAAGAAAAAGAGAGTCAACAGATGACGATTAGAACAGAAGTGACGCCGCTGTTACTTATGAATAAAATAACATAAACATGTCTTTATGTTTATGTGTTGTAAACGCGTTAATACAAAACTAACACCACCATTGATTTCCTTATAAAAAATTCCTTGAAAACATTTATTGTATTTTGTTCTAGGGCTTTGTTTTCAATTGCACCACCTGACAGACAGTGAGACAATACGTTTATAATATCTATTTACTATGACCGGCCCGTTTGGCATAATAGTAAGAGTGTTCACTAATTGGTTGGGAGACCAGGGTTCAATCCTTGGTCGAGTTATACCAAAAACTTAAGAATGGTACTAGATGCACCCCTTCCTAAACACTCAGCATTATAAAGTAAGGATCAAGGATGATGGATGGCGCCTCCCTCTACACCTCTGTATATTAGCTTCAGATCGCCCGTGACTGTCGTCGACCATTTTACATTTTTATATACTATTTAAAACGTTGTAGTCTTTTTCTTGCTTTGCCCATCTCTACGTATGTGTTTGTGCATGTTTATCTGCTCGTTGTCTTCGTCCAAATTTGGTGCTTGATTTTTGACAATAATGAAACAAAAGGATTCTCCTTCCAAACTATAGTTTAAAACAAAAGATGATATTTTATTCTCAGAAGTTACAATGATACTTGATTTCTCTACTGAATGGCAGGCTTGCAGTCAGAACAAACATCTCTTCCAACTGATCACAAACAAAGCCTTCTGTCTCTCATACCAAACTAACCTCTTGTACTTGTTTTGCTGAACTATATATACATATTGTTTTGCTGGACTATATATACATATTGTTTTGCTGGACTATATATACATATTGTTTTGCTGGACTATATATACATATTGTTTTGCTGGACTATATATACATATTGTTTTGCTGGACTATATATACATATTGTTTTGCTGGACTATATATACATATTGTTTTGTTGGACTATATATACATATTGTTTTGCTGGACTATATATACATATTGTTTTGCTGGACTATATATACATATTGTTTTGCTGAACTATATATACATATTGTTTTGCTGGACTATATATACATATTGTTTTGCTGGACTATATATACATATTGTTTGTCTGGACTATATATACATATTATTTTGCTGGACTATAAAGACATATTATTTTGCTGGACTATATATACATATTGTTTTGCTGGACTATATATACATATTGTTTGTCTGGACTATATATACATATTATTTTGCTGGACTATATATACATATTGTTTTGCTGGACTATATATACATATTGTTTTGCTGGACTATATATACATATTGTTTTGCTGGACTATATATACATATTATTTTGCTGAACTATATAGACATATTGTTTTGCTGGACTATATATACATATTATTTTGCTGGACTATATATACATATTGTTTTGCTGGACTATATATACATATTGTTTTGCTGGACTATATATACATATTATTTTGCTGGACTATATATACATATTGTTTGTCTGGACTATATATACATATTATTTTGCTGGACTATATAGACATATTATTTTGCTGGACTATATATACATATTATTTTGCTGGACTATATAGACATATTATTTTGCTGGACTATATATACATATTGTTTTGCTGGACTATATATACATATTGCACCACAAGACCACTTGAGAAAAATCGACTGTTTTCTCACTGAATATAAAACCTTACTGACCAGGGTGTCTATTCTATGGAATTGACATTAATTCTGTAGAATCTCAAGTGGTTTGGCTGTCTGGAGATAATGGCTTCCTAACCAAAAATGCACCAAACATTGATGCTATTGTTTTTTTCCTTTCCCTTTGCAAAACTCAATCATGTTCTGCGAAGACAAAAACAACAATTTTCTTCTACAAAACAACTAAACCAAATACTATGAATAAATATTTGTAGATATAAAAACTTTAAAGCATAAATACTTTTAGCAAAATGACCATTTTCTGGCATTACATAACCCAAAGAGGGTTGATATGCTGTAAAACAAAACAACCAACCGAAACACCATGAATAAATATTTGAAGATATATAGAACTTGAAGTATAAAAACTTTTAGCAAAATGACTGGATTCGGCATTAAATAACACTTTTAATACATCTAAAACCAAGCTCATCTCCTTTCACCACCAACGCTCGGGTCCTCAATTTGCCCGAATTGAAATGAATGGCTCTCTCCTTGAAGAAGTCCTCTGCTTTGATAAGTTCTTAGGACTGACCTTCACTTCAGACTTTAAATGGAAGATTTACATCAACTCCATTGCTAAGATAGCTGGAAAAATGGTTGGATCATTCTATCGCTCCAGAAAATATCTAACACCCGACGCAATCCTCTACCTGTATAAGAATTAAATACATCCTAAGATGGAGTACTGTTGCCACATCGGGGAGGTGCTGCTCAGAGCACACTTTACTCTCTTGACAGGGTACAAAACCGACTTTGAAATCTAGTGGGGAATGTCCTCTTACCCTACAGCCACTTTCTCAGAGAAGAGATGTTGCTAGTCTTTCTCTGCTCTATCGTTATTTTCATGGAAGGTGCTCGACTGAGCTCTAATCTATGGTTCCTTCCTGTAAAACATTCAGACCGAAAACTCGTCTAGCTACAACCACTGTCAATAATTTCCCTTTCTCACTCTGTGTACCTAAAACTAAATGGAGCTTTCATGAGCAGAGTTTCTTTCTTAGAACATACCCGTCTGTAGAACACCATACCATGGAGCTGCTTCCCAGTTAATTAAAACATAGTCGTTTTCAAGTCCAATGTAAACAAATTCTTGTTGAGACGTCCTTTTAAATAATTAAATTTATTTCCACCATCATTACCAATCATCACGGTGTTGTCTCACCGTCCACCTGACACTCAATAACCCTTATCCTCGAGTGGCTTTTGGACCTTGATAAGCAGTGACTCTTTAGTAAAAAAAAAAAGTTTTTTTTTTCATTCGTTTAAAAATGCCTAGTCATAAAAACATTATTTTTTATGGTTTCTTGGCCTTTTAGTGGCCTTGTGTCTAATTTGTTTCAAATGCAAATTTTTATATTTTCTGCAAATAAATTTAAAGTGCAGTATATGTTCTCGGCATCCCGCCGACATCAGCCGTTTTACTATCGACTAAACTATTGTGTATATATAAGAAAGTATGACAATGCAAACTACAAATGTATATAAATTTATTAGAAACTGTTTAAAAATAAATATGCAAATTAGGAATATCTGAAGCTGTTTATGGGTGTTTGTAGATTACTGTATGACGCTATTTCAAAATGTAATTTTGTATCATAGAATTGTGATAGAAATCAGTCATACAGTAGCTTTGTTACTGTCACACTGCTGGTTACCCTCCCAGGCTTTATCTCCTCTCTAAGAAGGGGTTGGTTTAGTGCTAATCGCCTGAGACACCTCTACTGAGGCATGCCAACTGGACTGCTCAGGCATTTTTTGTAGGCCAGAGTGCGGTTACCCTAGTGTGCTGGCTTCTCAAAACCATACCTGACCTTGTGTCTAACCTCCCCTAAAGAGGAGGTAAATAATATGTTGTATCACACTCACTCACACTCACTATCCAGGTTTATTGTCTATGTTCCCTTTGACAAGAGGTTTGGCGTTTTCTGGTTATCCTTATGCTAAGTCTCCAGTGATCATGATTGTTGGGATTGACTGTGTCCATTTGCCACTGTTTAACGTCTTGCCTGATGGTTTCTTTCCATGTCTTCCGAGGGTACCCAGCTTTCTTTTTGCTGTCCAGCCTTAGGTCTCTGCATGTGCTGATATACCCCTTGTTTCTTTCAACCAGCGAAGACGGCTTTATCTCCTCTGTACATTAGGATATCAAGTTTTGGAATGCCCAATTTCTCAAGTAAAATGTCTGACCTAATGTTCTGGATCTGGTCTGGCTTTACCTTGCATATCCACCTAATCATTGCCCTGTCATTTCTCTGGAGTCGAGTAAGTGAGACCTGGATGAGGGTCCAAGACTCCCTGCCATACTACATCACGCTTTTTACGCAGCTATCATAGACCTTACCCCCTGCCAATAATTTCGATGGATCACAGAATTAAATCAGCATAACCTGTTTTTATGTTAATATAGTTTAGATATAGGCAGGTGAAGCTAGGGCAGTAGCGCTTGATATATCCAAGGCCTTTGACAAGGTATGGCATAAAGGGCTTCTCCTGAAAATACGCTCATATGATATTACTGGGCAACTACTTAATATAATTAGATCCTTCCTAAACAAAAGAAAAATCCAGGTTGTCCTCGATGGCCGTTCATCTAAGCAACATGACATAAATGCTGGTGTGCCCCAGGGATCTATTCTTGGACCTTTGTTGTTCCTGATCTATATAAACGATCTCCCTGATGACATAGTGTCTGAGATTGGTTTATTTGCTGACGACACCACGCTTTACTCTCGCCATGTTGGCAAAACAGACGCGATCATATCTGAGGCAATGGCTGAATCCTTAGAAAATGACCTCCAGGCTGTAGTGGATTGGGGCCATAAATGGTTGGTGACTTTTAATGCCGCAAAGATTAAGCTCCTTTCCTTCAACAACTACAAGAAGCCTCTCCATCCACCGATTGTCATGGCAAATAACACCCTACCTGAGAGTTCATCATTCAAACTCCTTCACAGGTAACATGAATTGGAACACATACATTGAAGACATTGCCAAGGCTGCCGCAAAGAAGGTTGGCTCCCTCTACCGTGCTAGTGGACTCCTTACACCTGACATTATCCTGTATCTCTACAAAGCCACCATTCGCCCATGCATGGAGTATTGTTGCCACATTTGGGCTGGTGCATCATCTACTAGTCTCTCCCTCCTTGACAAAGTCCAAAAAAGAGTAGTCAACCTAATAGGTCCCTCACTGTCAGCTAAGCTCCAGCCCCTGTCCCATCGCCGCAATGTGGCATCCTTGTGTTTGTTTTACAAATACTTCAATGGATTATGCTCCGATGAGTTGGCTACTCTGGTGCCCCCTCGACGTAAATTCACTAGACTAACTCGACATTCTACTAAATCTCATTCATTCACTGTGGAGGTCCCCAGATGCCGGAGAGCATTCTACTCAAATAGCTTCTTTCCTCGTGCTGCTGGCCTCTGGAACTCCCTCCCTGCCCCCTGTTTCCCCGACAGTACTGACATGCAGAAATTTAAAACTAATGTAAACAGACATCTCGCTGCTCAGATCCCAATTTAAGCTGAACCACTAATCCTTCTCCCCTTTTCCTTTTTCTCAGTAGCCCCTTACGTTTACAGTGGCGTCCTGCCTTGTTTGGGGTGAATCATGTCAAAAAAAAAAAAAAAAAAAAAAAAAAAAGATAGGTAGAAAATTTTTTTGCATTTATTTATTAAGATTATATATATATATATATATATACACAGGGTGGGCCAAAATAAGGGTCCTATCTTTAAATTTGAATAACTTGAATTTGAATAACTTCCACAAAATAAAAGTTAAACTCACCAAACTTTATGTGTGTGTAGACTGACCCTTCCGAGATTTTTTGAAATAAACAAAACAAATTTTAGCCGAAAAACACTTCTTAAAACTTACAAAAACTAAAGTATTGTTTTTTACACTGTTTTGAGTTTTTTAAGCAAAAATAATGTTTTCTAAATGAGGGTACGTTCCTTAGGGCTAATACGGCTCATGCTTGCTTCGGAAGGGGTCCTTTACTTATTCTAAAAAAAAAAAAAAAAAAATCAATAAATAAAAAAGTTATGAATTTTTAAAAATAGGACCCTTATTTTTGCCCACCCTGTGTATATATATATATATAAAGTCGGCTACTATATATATACATATTCATTTATTATTTATTCTTTGTCATTTCAGAGCGACAAGAGAAATATGAATATGAGAAAGCTAACAATCCAAAAGACAGAATTCCTGAACCCTATCCAGTGGTAAGTTCAAATTCTTTTCTAGCATAATTAAGCTAAAAACAGATTTTTCCTTCAATTATTGGACACAAAAATATTTTACATTAATTTCATTAACTACTAGCTGTCTTTATCAACTCGCTATCTCTTCGTAAAATTCACTACTTTAAGTACTTGAAACAGTGATTAAAATAATAAACATTTAATTCATAACTTTGTTGTAAACATGAAACAAAATTTTTCTCATTTATTCATATAGATAGATGAGCATTAACATTTTGGTAATTTTGATACAAATTTATTTATCTTTTAAATGTGACCGTAAAAAATGAAGCAACAAGAAATCAATTTGCTTTTTCACTTGCAATTTAGAAATAGGTCGCAACTTATGTTTCTGCATTTTTTGAGATGAGGATTGACAATTTGTAGAATTTGGATTATTCGGACTACTGTTCTCATCTTGAGTGTTATTCTCACAACGTTTCGGCCGCTGTAACCTCCTGCCTTCTTCAGTAGTGGTATATAGTGATAAGTAGTAAGACTGCACATAAAAAATATGAATAGGTTTAAGGCTCCCAAAATTCATTCTAGGATTGTTCGCAAGGACCTGTGGCGCAGTGGATATAGTTCTAAGTGATAGTCATCTGAAGGTTGCAGGTTCAATCCTCGGTGCGGGTGATATGAAGAATTGAGAATTACTGAAGACTTCTCCCAGTCATGACTGACGGAAAAAGAGCATGCTACTTCCGTGGATTAAATAAAGGGTTCCGTTCGAAATTCCGTACAGATTCCTGAGTTCAGCAGAAACATTCCTGAGTTCGGAAAGATACACCTGAAGAAGGCCGGAGGTTACAGTGGCTGTGATGGCTCTCTTTTGTTCAGACCTTACTGATTAGATAACTACCAAAGTGTCCCTACATAGATTGTTGGATATTCATGAGTGAAACATGGTGGACAAGTCAAGCATAGACTGCAGTTTATTTGTATCAAATATGGTTGGATTGCTGAAAGGCTTGTAAATTTTATTTATGATTCCATGGATGCCATTTTTGGGAGGTGGGGGGTGAGGATTGGTCACCCTGTATGACATATGATACAACTGGCTTCTGTTTTTACATACCTATTCTTTTCCTCTATGGTATATTCCTCGTATATTTGATTTCTATCATAGGATCACATACAGTTGAGTAGACTTGCTGAGAATTCTCCAAAGCAAAGATCATATCCATTGTGATATACACACATACAAATTAGTATAATTTGATATCTTCTCTTTTGTTTCATTTTATTTCAATCGAAGTTCTCAGAAATCAAGGGGCTCTTTCCTGGGGCTAACACTTGATCTTTATATGAGACACATAGATATTCGAATATTCTATTAAAGTTATCCTTTACTAATCAAACGTTGAGTTAGTAAAGAAGTTAAGAGCATTAATTTTCCTCTCCCCAATTGACCAGTTAACTATGTTATAGTATATCTTTCTTGTACTCTGTTGGTCTTACCGGATTCCAGGACAAGAATTCATCTTGTCTGGTGGAGTATCCAGCTAAGTGTTGTTACTTAGGGTAACATCACTGGGAAAAGGTGCACTATTCCTCGTATGAGCCAGTATATGACCGTTCTGAGGGGATCTTATTTGTGCTGTGAATACTATGTTATTTTGAATATTAGGTCAGGGTTTACTTTTAGGTTGAAGTATCCTCATGTCAGGTTGTCCTGACAAACCCCTGTACAGAGAGACTGAAGACACTCAAGGATGGTGTCTAGTAGGTATTTCAAACTCCCCAGTAGGTAATTCAAACTCTCTTTAGTATGTTACAATATTTATTTCAAAACAACTTAATAAAATTGTTTATGAAAAAAATAAAACAAATGTTTTTTAATTGTATTAATGTTTATATTAAATCTTATCTCATGTCTAATATTAATTTTGAGATGCGTTGCCGTTTTATTTTGCCATCTTTATTATAATTAATATCAGAAATAATTGACTTTGACTTTGATATGTTTTTTTTTTATTTTCCAGGGTCGCCGTTTCAAGAAGTGCATGATGTGTACACATGTCTTCTTCACGACCGTCTTGACCTTTATCGTGATAGTCGCCATCATGGCTTCCTAAGGAGAAACTTCCAGAAATATTCCCCCTGTCCAAGAAAGAAAAAAAGGGCAAAATGCTGTGACATTCAAAGACTTAATGGCTTTGAAAGCATATTTTAGGATTTAACTAAAATGAATTATTTAACCAAATTGAAACATTTTTTCTTTCATCCCAGTTTAATTTAAATATTTTATGCTTTTTTATTGCCTGGCCAACTTTTTTATGATATTCTCTTAGCTCTGTGTTTGTTTTAATAATCTTTGTTCTATTCAATGGTACAGCAGGTCATATTGATGTTAAGGCTCTCTTGTATTTTAAGTTCCCAAAATAACCATAACTCTTGTTTGACTAACAGTTATAACTTGATTTGGTAATGCTGTGTTCAGTGTTACTTTCGTTTATAAATATGAAAGTAATGCTACACGATATTTTATATATTTTTTCTTGTAATGCCAAGTCTGGCTTTATTGCACCCTTGAACGTAGAGTTAGTGTTTGGGTTAATGAAGTGTATTTTTTTTTTCTGAAAAAAAAAAAGTTTTCTTTTCAACCTAAAAATCAAACACTAACCCTAAGTCCGGAGTGAGAATATACAAAAAAAGGCAAAATATAGTAGTTCTGAAAAATAAATTTTCATCTATTTTCATTTAAAAATTTTTTAAATATATATAAAAAAAAAATTAAAAATAAGTTATCACTGTTAATGAAAGAAGAGTTATGCCTACTTCGGGACCGTAAAACGCAAAATGTCCAATGTTAGTTCTCATGAAGTGCAGTAGTTCAGCTGTATCTTGTATCACCATTGGCGACGGTCAGACCCTTTTTTTATTTCTGAATAAAATGTCACAAGTTTTATTCTGGCAAACATTTTAATCGAAATGAAATAAAAAATATCTAAATTTATATATATATATATATATATATATATATATATATATATATATATATATATAAAAAATTAAGTCAGTCGGATTCTCAAAGTTAGCTTACGTCCTACAAAATCAACATCATTGGGGATGGTCAGATCCTTTTTTTATTTCCGAATAAAATGTCACAAGTTTTATTCTGGCAAACATTTTAATCGAAATGAAATAAAAAATATCTAAATTTATATATATATATATATATATATATATATATATAAAATTAAGTCAGTCAGATTCTCAAAGTTAGCTTACGTCCTACAAAATCAACATCATTGGCGACGGTCAGATCCTTTTTTTATTTCCAAATAAAATGTCACAAGTTTTATTCTGGCAAACATTTTAATCGAAATGAAATAAAAATATCTAAATTTATATATATATATATATATATATATATATATATATATATATATATATAAAATTAAGTCAGTCGGATTCTCAAAGTTAGCTTACGTCCTACAAAATCAACATCATTGGGGATGGTCAGATCCTTTTTTTATTTCCGAATAAAATGTCACAAGTTTTATTCTGGCAAACATTTTAATCGAAATGAAATAAAAAATATCTAAATTTATATATATATATATATATATATATATATATATATATATATATATAAAATTAAGTCAGTCAGATTCTCAAAGTTAGCTTACGTCCTACAAAATCAACATCATTGGGGATGGTCAGATCCTTTTTTTATTTTCGAATAAAATGTCACAAGTTTTATTCTGGCAAACATTTTAATCGAAATCAAATAAAAATATCTAAATTTATATATATATATATATATATATATATATATATATATATATATATATAAAATTAAGTCAGTTGGATTCTCAAAGTTAGCTTACGTCCTACAAAATCAACATCATTGGGGATGGTCAGATCCTTTTTTTATTTCCGAATAAAATGTCACAAGTTTTATTCTGGCAAACATTTTAATCGAAATGAAATAAAAAATATCTAAATTTACATATATATATATATATATATATATATATATATATATATATATAAAATTAAGTCAGTCGGATTCTCAAAGTTAGCTTACGTCCTACAAAATCAACATTGGTAGAGCTAGTAAATTCTTTGAAATATTCTAACAAATTATTTCCAAAGCAGCAATTTTTACACTAAAATATATTTTCATCAAAATGAAAATATATTTTCATTTTGATGAAAATATACATTAAAAAATTACACTTGAAATTTTATTTTTTTCAGCTTTCATACAAATTACTTTCTTCATGGTATCATAAAAGTCGTATTTTGCTTAGTTGAAAGAACGTCCATATTCGATATGTGTTTAAGGATATTTTGAAAATTAATTTGATTTTATACGCTTCATCTTGCAGAAAATTCTCACAGCTCACCATATTTAAAAGAAAAGAAAATCAATCTCATTATGTTATAATGTAGAAAAGAAAAGAATTAGCTTTTTATGCATAATGTCCAGTTGATTGAACTTCAAGCAGACTAAAATATATTTGAAGAATAATCAAGTTAAAAACATTATCGATTTTTCTCACAAATTTATTAAATTTTAAACTATTAACGTTTTTTTTTCGTAATTATATATACACACATATATATATATACATATACATATACACATACATATATATATTCATAATTGATTTTGCCACCCAAATTAATGCATCACCAGGGTTGACCGACTTCAACTTCAACCCCCAACTGGCCTCACCACTCATCCGTGCCACTGGACACTGTCTTTGTTAATGTCTCGCATAAAGTTTTTATTTCTATAACAGAAAAGCCCAAAAAAAAAACAGACAAAAAAAAAAACAGACAAAAAAAACAGACAGAAAAAAAACGGACAAAAAAGAAATATAAACATAAACAAATAGTACGACACTCGTTAGAGAGCATACTTCCACCAGGCCCTACAGTCAACCATAATCTAAGATCAAATTCATAGCCATGTATTATTTTATATACGGCTATAGTCATTTTGCCCGTTCCTGTAGGATCACTAAAGTTAAGCAATGTTGAACCTGGCCATTATTAAGTGGGTGACCATTTAAGAAGATGAGATGCTGTATTTAACAAAAATCTCTTCAAATAAAAAAATAATCTACAAAGCAATAGCGTGCAAGAACATGTACGATTTAATCACTCGTAGTTTCAATTTAAATTTTTGAATATTTAAAATTCATTATTAAAACCCGTTTGGTTGCAACTATTTTTAGAGGAAATGTTTCCATTTCAGACAAATGTTTACAAAACCCTAGAAAAAACTGAACGACAGTGTCTGCCTCAAAGTGGCATGTCAACACTTCTTGCAATGCCTGAGGCAGAGGAGACGCAGCTACCAGACATATGGGTTGCCAAGTATACTCATTTCTTACTTAGAAGGGCCCAGAAATGTCGAGAATTAATGTATAAACTCGCCTGCAATGTTTTTGAAAAATTATTTTTTGAATGCTTATTATGCTCATAACTACGTTGACACACCGGTTCTCACCAGATCGCTGAAGTTAAGCAACGTTGTGCCTGGTCAATACTTAGATGGGTGATTATTTGCAGATACCAAGTGCTGTATAAATAAATTGTTGGGACTATAATTGGCGACAGACTACCATCCTGTCATGGAGATGATTTGGGTCATCCCTTCTGTTCTATTATTTTACTTTTCTCAACAAGATAACTCGTCTTTGCCGGTTAAGGAAGTAAAGAAAAATGTACATTTTATGTCAGCGTTAAGTTTTGATTGTAGCTTTGATGCATAACTTATATTTTTATTTTTTAATTAATTTATTAAAGAGTTGCCACTCATCAAGGCTAAAAGCGACTCAAGGATAAAAGGTTAATGAGATGGATAGATCGTCAATTGAATGATGATGAATAGTATGAGAGGATTGAAAATAATGAATAGAATGTATTATTTGGATTATTCAGACTACTATTCTCATCTTGATTGTTATTCTCACAACATTTCGTCCGATGTAACCTCCGACCTTGTTCAGGTGCATCTTTTCGAACTCTCGATTTTGACATAAACATTCATCAGTTTGAAAAGATGCACCTGAAGAAAGGTCGAAGGTTATATCGGACGAAACGTTGTGAGAATAACATTAATTATCAATTACATCAATTATCAATTCTCATCTCAAAAGTTCCGAAGCATAATGAATTGAATTGAATAAAATTTGATTAACTATCAGGACAGTTTATGACAAGTGTTTATTGATGTGAAAAAGACCATGTTGTAGAACCCAGGAAAGCAATCCTGTAGCAACATGTTCTTTAGTTCATTAAAAAAAATGAAAGCCCTTTCTAGAAATATAAATTTATATACTTTTTAAAATGTGCATTTCCAGTATACTTAGATGCAAAGCTAACAGCAGGTGACTGTGTGAGACCTTTTTCCGATGCTTACCTAGGAATGAACAATGTAAAATCCTTGGAACTTCTGACACAAATAATCAGTGATTATTGTTGAATGGAGTTATATTTATAATATTTATATTGTTCGTGGTCACAATTCATCTCAAATGCAAAAACAGCTAGCGAAGAAAATAAGATGGCTATCCAGATGCAGTCCACACGTGGAGTTCAGTGAAAGCCATCAAGATGATCACAGAACGATATGTAACAATTAATATTCATGAAAAATAGGTGGATATGTAATTATTAATACAAAGAGAAAACTAACTTGAAACCAAACTAAGCTTTCATTTCCACTACAAATTTTAGTTCCCAACTAAAAACTTTTATAATTAAACTAGCTGACACAGCACGGCGTAGCCCAATATTATCTTCTTGCTTGCTATGATTCCACTTTGCGAACAGGTAGATGTAGAAACATAAACATTTTACCACAAATTACACATACATTTTTAAATTTAGAACTTACTCTTTTTCTACAAGCACATATCTTTTCTAAACATTGTGAAATCAAACCAAACTCTCATTTCCACTACAAATTTTGGTTCCCAACATACAATTTTTATAATTAAACTAGCTGACCCAGCATGGTGTTGCCCAATATTATCTTATTGCTGTCTATGATGCCACTTGGCCAACAGATATACATAGTAACATAAACATTTTGTCATTAGGAAATAAAACCAAACTACTATGTTCACTACAATTTTTCGCCCCAAACAACTTTTATAATAGAATTCATTCAAAAAAAAAACAATTGTTGGCCCAGCGTTTGCATATAAAGTTGGGGAAGGTTTAAACCAGAAAAGACAAAAGAATGACGGTTGCAAATGCGTCGCTATCCTCACTTCGTGGATTTGCGAGTTACCAGTTCCAACTATGGCTACATTGTTTGACTGTCTTTCATTGGTCAGCATTTTTTTTATAACTATCTTCTTTTTCTTTTTTCTTATCTCGATTGGCCAGTGCAATAATTCCCATGTGCCTATATTATAACAATATTTAAGTGCCTGAATCTCTGTACACATACAAATACAATGTATTTGCAAAATTTTATTTTCCTTCTTGATAATTCTAATTTCTTCCAATTTAAACTGAATCGCAGTCAGTTATATCTTCTCCAGCCAGCAAATATGTTACTGATAAAGAAAAAAAAAACTTTTCAGAAAATATTTAAAGAACATTCTTGATATGATCTGTATAAACATAAAAATAAACTCCCTCCACAAAAAATAGATTTTTGTAATATTTTACAAAAAAAAAAATAATTTAAACTTAAAGGTATAAAAAAAAAAATAGAATCTCTTTATGAAATCGTTTTTTATTTCATATTTGCATTTTGCGCTAAAAGCCAGTTAAAATGAGTTTTTATATATAAAATTCTTATTAATTTTTGTTTTGTTTCTATGACATTTTTTTATATTTTCTGTATTGATTTGACATAAAATATGAACAGAATGTTAGATAATTAAATAATAAGTTATTTTTATTATAACTACTTTCATATATATATATATATATATATGTATATACATTATCTTTGATGTGGAATTCTACCATTTAAAAAGTAAGCTAACTCCAAGCATATATATATATATATATATATATATATATATATATATATATATATATATATATATATATATATCTTCATCAAATGAAACTGTAAAGAAAAGACGTTGGCCTTGATGTTTGTGACTGAAACATGTGCAAATGTGTAGCCAAATAATGTTTGTATAAATAAAAATCTTTATACCTATATATTTATATGTGTGTGTGTCAGAGATTTAATGTTTGGAGTTGGCTTTTATATATATATATATATATATATATATATATATATATAATGTACATGCAAATGTTTTAACATATGTTTCAATGCATACTCGCTCTCTACAGAAATAATATATTTGCTATTGTATGGCTTATGTTGACATTGCTAAGGTTTTGACCTAAACCTTTAAAAGAGTTCTCCGTTCCAAATTTTCTTGGCTCTGAAGAGACTGTTAAATCGAATCCTTGAGTAATGTCGATGTAAAACATATAATAATTGCTCTACTGTACATACTCTACGGTACATACTACTTACTACAAACAATTAAATCATTTATATATGTATGTGTGTGTGTGTATGTGTGTAATACTAAATCCACACCCCAACACACACTTGCCACCCACCTACCATGTTAGCTTTTTCTGCTAATATGTCTATCTTCCTACTCTCGCACAGGTTGTCCCACCGTATCTAATTTTTATTTTCTTACTACCTGCCCGTCCTCTCTACCATTTCTACTATGGCCTCAACACATAATTTCTTACCTCTCACTTTCTTATCATTTTGACTATTATTTCTTACCACTCATACCTGTATGTATATATATATATATATATATATATATATGTATATATACGTATATATATATATGTATGTATATATATGTATATATACGTATATATATATATATATATGTATGTATATATACGTATATATATATATATATGTATGTATATATACGTATATATATATACGTATATATATATATATGTATGTATATATACGTATATATATATACGTATATATATATATATATGTATGTATATATACGTATATATATATACGTATATATATATATATATGTATGTATATATACGTATATATATATACGTATATATATATACGTATATATATGTATATATATATATGTATGTATATATACGTATATATATATACGTATATATATATATATGTATGTATATATACGTATATATATATACGTATATATATATATATATGTATGTATATATACGTATATATATACACGTATATATATATACGTATATATATGTATATATATATATGTATATATATACACGTATATATATAAATATTTACATATATATATATATATAAATATATATTTATATACACACACACACACACATATATATATATACACAAACGCAAAAACGTTTTCAACTATTTGGTTGGTGCCAATGTTAATATATAAGTAGACGAAAGGCAAACGACAATGAAAATATTTTCCATTGGAAGACTTTTTGTTTCAATCTTCCAAGTGTAGGCATCGGTTTTGCCTAGAAAATCAGCATTGCAATGAAAGATCTGAATACCAGCAATTCTAGTGATGAGGATAAAATATTTCATTATCTCAGCCACTATAACATTTTTGGTAATCATTACTAATACCGACATAAATTATTTAAAAAATATATATATATATAATGTTGGGAAATTAGTCAAAAACTATTTATTTTGCTTTACCTATTGCTTTGTAACCTATACACGTTAAAAAAAATAATATTTAATATTTAAATAAGTTTTACGCCAATTTTAGTGCACTATAAATACTGTTGAAAGTTGTAATTGGTATTCAGCCATTTTGAATTTGAGGAGAGGAAGGAAATACACAGTAAGCCATGTCTAATTAAATGGTCTGAAAGTACAGACTCTCTGGTTATGTATTTACTTCCCTTCTTCAAATTCAAAATGGCTGAACGCGGATTACGGGCCTCAACGATATTTACGATACAGTAAATTGGCTTAAAACTTCTTTTAAGTATTAAATATTAAATTCCTTTTAACACAGAAGGTCACAAATGAGTAAGTAAAGAAAACTAGTAAGTTTTTGACTAATTTCCCGATGGTATTTCCATTTAGAAGTATTTAGTACTGATTATCACATTTGAGTCCATCATTTCCCGAGAATTGTCCATCTTCACTCCAAGCGAATGACACCAGAAGAAATGTATGTTAATTTTTAATTGTGGTATTTTCTGCTGATGTATTAGAAATAGATTTCTCTTTTGTTATGTTAAACTTTAAAAATAAAACTTTTGAAATTATCAATGTCTTGCATCATTTTTTTTATTTTTTAATAACTCTTTATTTAATTTTGTAAATTTTTATATTTTTATAACTCTCAGAGGATCAGTTGCCATCTTTATTTTAATTTGTAACACGCCAGCATGTAAAACATGTTAAACCGAAGATGATGATGATGATGATGCTGAGAATGATGATGATGATGGTGTGGCAATGTATGTATGTATGTATGTATGTATGTATGTATGTACAATGATGTACCTGTGTAGTGGTAGTAGGATTAATTAGAGTAATGAGAGAATTTAGATTTAAGATAGTTACTCACGTTGTGACAGTCATGTCAAATCTTAGGTCAGCCAACTGCAGAGTATGCATTGCTAACAGTAACTTCTGCTGACAATTGAGAACGGATAAAAGGCAGTTGTCCATTAGTTAGACCAAAATATGAATTAGCCAATTAGGATAAAACATTAAAAACAAACTCTTTGGAGAGTGAACGAATACGATTCAATGGTTAGCTTGTTTTGTTTTATGGCATATCAACTCTTTTCAGGTTATTTAATGCCAAATGCGGGCATTTTGGTGCAAGTTTTTATGCTTCAAGTTCTTTATATGTTCAAGTATTCATTCATGGTGTTTGGTTTGGTTGTTTTGTTTTACGGCATATCAACCCTTTTCAGGTTATTTAATGCTGAATTTGATCTCTTTGGTGAAAGTCTTTATAATTCAAGTTATTTATATGTTCAAATATTTGTTCATGGTGTTTGGTTGAGTGGGAAGGGATGGGATGGATGGAAATTGTTGTTTTTTTTTGTCTTGGATTTTGTAGAACATGATTGAGTTTTGCAAAAAAAAAAAAAACAATAAAACATCAATGTTTGGTGCATTTTGGGTCAGGAAATCAATAACTTCAGACAGCCTGATCTGGTAGTGCCAGTTCTATTTGACCCATAGATGGGGTCCTTACAGGTACTACCACTCCGGGTCATTCTGGGAGCAATGACAACTAAGGGGCAACTCCACATTCCCCACAGCTCCTAAATGGAGGCCTGTAAATAGTTTTTAAACAGAAATACTGACAGGTAGACATACTTTTATCTTCATAAATATATCAGAACAACTGCATTGTTTGCACCGGATGAACAGAATAATCTCACCATGTATCAGTATAATTAATACAGTTCATGTAGCAGTATAATTAATACAATCCATGTAGCAGTATAATTAATACAGTCCATGTTGCAGTATAATTAATACAGTTCATGTTGCAGTATAATTAATACAGTCCATGTAGCAGTATAATTAATACAGTCCGTGTATCGGTATAATTAATACAATCCGTGTATCGGTATAATTAATACAATCCATGTAGCAGTATAATTAATACAGTCCATGTTGCAGTATAATTAATACAATCCATGTTGCAGTATAATTAATACACACCATGTAGCAGTATAATTAATACAATCCATGTTGCAGTATAATTAATACACACCATGTAGCAGTATAATTAATACACACCATGTAGCAGTATAATTAATACAGTCCATGTAGCAGTATAATTAATACAGTCAATGTCGCAGTATAATTAATACAGTCAATGTCGCAGTATAATTAATACAGTTCATGTCGCAGTATAATTAATACAATCCATGTCGCAGTATAATTAATACAGTCCATGTTGCAGTATAATTAATACAATCCATGTTGCAGTATAATTAATACAATCCATGTCGCAGTATAATTAATACAATCCATGTTGCAGTATAATTAATACAGTCCATGTTGCAGTATAATTAATACAGTCCATGTTGCAGTATAATTAATACAGTCCGTGTATCAGTATAATTAATACAATCCATGTTGCAGTATAATTAATACAGTCCATGTTGCAGTATAATTAATACAATCCATGTTGCAGTATAATTAATACAATCCATGTCGCAGTATAATTAATACAATCCATGTTGCAGTATAATTAATACAGTCCATGTAGCAGTATAATTAATACAGTCCGTGTATCAGTATAATTAATACAATCCATGTTGCAGTATAATTAATACAGTCCATGTAGCAGTATAATTAATACAATCCATGTTGCAGTATAATTAATACACACCATGTAGCAGTATAATTAATACAGTCCATGTAGCAGTATAATTAATACAGTCAATGTCGCAGTATAATTAATACAGTTCATGTCGCAGTATAATTAATACAATCCATGTCGCAGTATAATTAATACAGTCCATGTAGCAGTATAATTAATACAGTCCATGTTGCAGTATAATTAATACAATCCATGTAGCAGTATAATTAATACAGTTCATGTAGCAGTATAATTAATACAGTCCATGTTGCAGTATAATTAATACAGTCCGTGTATCAGTATAATTAATACAATCCATGTTGCAGTATAATTAATACAGTCCATGTAGCAGTATAATTAATACAATCCATGTAGCAGTATTATTAATACAGTCCATGTAGCAGTATAATTAATACAGTCCATGTTGCAGTATAATTAATACAGTCCATGTTGCAGTATAATTAATACTGTTCGGATCGAGGGTCGTGTTCCCCCGATTATAGGTCCAGATACAAGTGGGTCTGTACTGGTGTTGGTGTGCATCGTTCGAGTTGATGTGTCCCCCAGTTGATCAACGAACGTCCAGTTGTTGAGTATTTAGTGGTGCTTGTGCAGTTGTACTCATTTTGAACTGGTGTGATTTCTTCCATAGTGATGTCAGTGATGTCCGGAAATGTTTGGTGCTTGATGAATGTCCGGGAAGATGTGGTTGTTCAAGTTGATGTGTCCTCCTGTTGATCAATGAACGTCCAGTTGTTGAAGAGGGTTGGTAGCCCTTGAAGGGTGATGTTGGTGCTTGCTGAGTCTGACTTTTTACAACCAGTATTAAGTCTTGAGGCTTGGTGATGTTCGACATCGTGTGTTGTCTGTTTTGTAGTTTTCTTTTCTTTTATATATATTTTTCCAACACGTGGGTAGAAGGGAAAAAGAAGAAAAAAAAATGGAGCTGTAATTTGTTTCACACACGGAATGACGTTTTTGTTTTCGTTTTAGTTTGTTTGAATGTTAGTTTCCACGTAGAGAAAGAATGGCGGTTTCTCTTTCATTTGTTGTCGAAAAGAAAGAGAAAAAAAAAATTCGTATTTTCTTTTTTTGTTGTTTGAATTTTAATTTCCACGTGGTCCGAGAGATAAAAATATCGTTTTTTTTGTTTGTTTTTTTTTTGAATTTTTTTTATCAACACGTAGTCATGGCAAGAGGTGGCGGCTTCTCTTTTTCTTTGTTGTTGAAAAGAAAGAAAAAAAAATAAATTCGTATTTTCCTTTTTTGTTTGTTTGTTTGAATTTTCATTTCCACGTGGTTAGGGAAAAAGATGGCAGCTTCCTTTTTTGCTTGTTGTTGAAACAGAAAATAAATTCGTATTTTCTTTTTTTGTTGGAATTTTCATTTCCACGTGGTAAGAGAAAAAGATGATGGCATTATTTTGAATTTTTTTTTATCAACGCGTGGTCACGAAAAAGATGGGCAGCGTGAGCGTTTGTTTTCTTTTTATCTCCACGTGTTCAAAACAAGGGAAGTGGCGTCTTGTAAGGTCCTTTTGTTCGTCAAAAAAGAAAAAAAAGGATTGGCAAAAGTTTGTCTTTTTCTTTGTATATAATTTTCCGACACGTGGGTAGAGAAGATGAAATTGTAATTTGTTTTATACTCGGAGAGAGCCGAGAAATGTTTGTTTTTCTCTGTTTGGGTATTTCCGCGTGGCCAGGAAAAATGGAGACGGTGGCTTCTTTTTTTTTGTTTGTTTGTATATTTCTACCACGTGGGTAGAAAAAAAAAGGAAAAAGATGGATGCGTAATTCGTTTCACCACGAAAGAAAAAACGAGAAATGATATATATATATATTTTTGTTGTTGTACGAAATTAATTACTCTGCCCCATACAACAAAGCTTGCACGTTGGGTCACCAATGTTCGGATCGAGTGGTCGTGTTCCCCCGATTATAGACGTGTTCAGTAAATCAAGCAATGTTGCATGCAAAGACAGAGTAATAATAAACAAACAAGATGAGGTAGTTCAAATAAGGTTTATTGAACGTGTGTGTACGTGGAATGATGAAGTGTGTGATGTATGCATGTGTGCCGATGGAAAAACAGTTCTTGAAAAGGTATAAGAAGAAATGAATCCGGCGTACACAAAGAAAATGAGTTGTTAACTCTTACCGTTGTTTGACCACGTGTGTTGGTAGTTGTTATGCCGATACCATTTGAAAAGAAAAGAGAAAAGCGTGATGCGAAACGCTAGTGTATTAGCGTCGTTCTGCCGAGGCCAATCGACCTGAAGAGAAAAGTGAGACGGAACGCTAGTGTCAGCGTACTTCTGTCGAGGCTGGTGAAGAAGAGAGGGATTTTCCGTTTGCAACGGTTTTTATAGTCAGAAGGGCAGATAACTCTGGTGTCGCTTTACAGTGCCACCTGTCGGTGAAAAAGCGACACCTACCGGCAAACCGGTGTAGTTATGTTTTGAAAGGAGGAGGTAACTGCTACAATACAGTCCATGTTGCAGTATAATTAATACAATCCATGTAGCAGTATAATTAATACAGTCCATGTTGCAGTATAATTAATACAGTTCATGTTGCAGTATAATTAATACAGTCCATGTTGCAGTATAATTAATACAATCCATGTAGCAGTATAATTAATACAGTCAATGTCGCAGTATAATTAATACAGTTCATGTCGCAGTATAATTAATACAATCCATGTTGCAGTATAATTAATACAGTTCATGTCGCAGTATAATTAATACAATCCATGTTGCAGTATAATTAATACAGTCCATGTTGCAGTATAATTAATACAGTCAATGTCGCAGTATAATTAATACAGTCCATGTAGCAGTATAATTAATACAGTCAATGTTGCAGTATAATTAATACAGTCTCCTTCAATATATTTGCTTTACATCAGCAGATAGAAACTGGAAATGATATTTGTGTAAACATCTTAGTAAAAGTGTGTTGACTCCTCTCTCTTTTAATACATTACTGCCATAATCGTCTTATATAAATAGAGATTTTTTTCCGTGAGTCACAATTTTTTTAAACCTAATAAATGTGTCTCATTTCGAAATATCAAAGATCTAAAATACTTTTAGAAATGAAAAATATTGCATTAATAGTAAATGATAAATTCCCAACAAATAAAGCGGATACCATGACCAGAAATCGAAACTGAAACCTTGAGCTATTTGGATTTATTTTTAAATAAAGAGCTTTAAACATTGCCGTAACAAAATAATTATAGCTTTGACGTGACGTCATCGATTCATGATTTACGTCATGTTTCAAAACATAGATTAAAACATAAGCTATAATTAAAAATAAATAAATTGATAAACATCAATAGCGTTGGAAATTATTTTAATAATCCAAAAAACAAATGAGCCAATTCGCGTTTACAGTGTTTGTCAGCATAGTGATCCTTTTGCTTGCGGATGATAGCAGGCCCTCTGCAGGAGCTCGAATTTGGGCCCGTAGGGTCCATCAATTACAGTTGATTAAATTTAATTAATCAACTAATATCACTAGTCAACATCTGACACAAATCTATATTGACGTTTTCTTAAAAGAACCATAAATAATGACGTCTAAAACGTAAACTATATAATGATGTTGGTCTAAAAAGAACTGCACATCTTAGCGTTGTCTAAAAAACGTATATAGTGATGTTGGTCTAAAAAGAACTGCACATCTTAGCGTTGTCTAAAAACGTATATAGTGATGTTGGTCTAAAAAGAACTACACATCTTAGCGTTGTCTAAAAAACGTATATAGTGATGTTGGTCTAAAAAGAACTGCACATCTTAGCGTTGTCTAAAAAACGTATATAGTGATGTTGGTCTAAAAAGAACTGCACATCTTAGCGTTGTCTAAAAAACGTATATAGTGATGTTGGTCTAAAAAGAACTGCACATCTTAGCGTTGTCTAAAAACGTATATAGTGATGTTGGTCTAAAAAGAACTACACATCTTAGCGTTGTCTAAAAAACGTATATAGTGATGTTGGTCTAAAAAGAACTGCACATCTTAGCGTTGTCTAAAAACATATATAGTGATGTTGGTCTAAAAAGAACTGCATATCTTAGCGTTGTCTAAAAAACGTATATAGTGATGTTGGTCTAAAAAGAACTGCACATGTTAGCATTGTCTAAAAAACGTATATAGTGATGTTGGTCGAAAAAGAACTGTACATCTTAGCGTTGTCTAAAAAATGTACATAGCGATGTTGTCTAAAAAGAACTATACATAATGACGTTGTCTAAAAATAAAAAAATGTACTGACGTTGTCTACAAATCCCCATAAATAATGACGTTATCTAAAATAAACCACTTATAATGACGCTGTTTAAAACACTAATCTATTGACGTTTTCTACAAAGGACCATAAATAGTGTCGGCTTCTAAAAAGTATTATGTTGTCCGAAAGAACAACATATAATGACGTCTAAAATAAGTATATATATTGACGTTGTCTAAAAAGAATCACATATAGTCAGGTTGTCTAAAATGAGTACACTATATATAACGTTGTCTAGAAAGAACAATATATAATGATGCTGTCTAACAAGAAGTATATATAGCGACGTTATTCTAACAAATCATAAATAGTGATGCTGTTAAACGAATAAATAATAGTAACGTTGTCAAAAAGAACCATATATAATGACGTCGTCTATAAAGAACCATGTATAGTACCGTTATCTAAAAAACATATCCACTGACGTCTACAAATAATCGTATATAGTGACGTTGACAAAAAGAACTATATATGGTGACGTTGTTTAAAAACATATATAATGACGTTTTCTAAAAGTAACAATACATTCTGACGTTACCTAATACGAACAATACATAATGACCTTTTCTACAAAGAATCATATCCAGTGACGCTGTCTAAGAAGAAAACTATATACGGTGACAATGTCTATAAATAACCGTATATATGTCTAAAACTAATCGTATTTATTTTCGAACCATATATATAGTGATGTTATCTAAACACATATTTAATGAACCATCTATAATGACGTCATCTATAATGACGTTTTCATAAAGAACCATATATAATGACGTTGTCTTAAAAGTACCATACATAGTGACGTTGTCTAAAAATAATCGTATATAATGACGTTGACAAAGAAAAGCACGTAGTGACATTGTTCAAAAACATATAGTGACCTTTAAAAAATGAACTACACATAGTGATGTAATGAACAATACATAATTACGTTTTCTAAGAAGAACCATCTATATTAATGTTTTCTAAAAGAACCATATACAGTGACGTTGTCTAAATAGATTCATGTGCAGTGACGTTGTTAAAAAATAATCGTGTATAGAAGCATTGTCTAAAAATAATCGTATATAAAGACGTTCCCTAAAAAGAACTATATCGCCCAAAACATCTATATTGACGCTTTTAAAAAAAGAACCATATATAGTGAGGCTGTTAAAAAATCACCTATAATTATGTTTTCATAAAAACCATATATAATGACGTTGCAATGCTTGAGTAGGTATTGTTTGTACCAGTTAAAAGGAACAAACTATAAATATAATAGAGGACTTTTATCACTAAATCAGTTACGTGCAGATGGATGTGTTTGTCGGCCGTTGAGTGGCATAATCATTTAGTCCGATCACACTCCATTGAAAGCTAGAAGAAGGAAGTGGCGTCCGAAAATTATCGTAAAAATATCCTAACGAAACAAAAAACCGAAAAAGGAAATTGGGATTCACCTTGCTTTTATAATCGTCCAAAACACCCGAAACGAAACATTTATTTAAAACAATTTTTTACCCACTTGTGTGGTTATGATTTTCCGTCGACTAATTACACACACACACACACACACACACACACACACACACACACACACACACACACACACACACACATATATATATATTAGCAAAAACCATACGCCCTCTGGACAGTAATTAATGGTGCTGTAGTCTTTTATACAGAAAAACAAAGAAATAATTTTCATTTGACATTTTTGTAATTTGAAGGAAAACAACAAAAAGATGATTTTCGTGGTGTTATTTAATATATTCCAAATTTGAGGAAACTTTCTGTGCATGAACATAGTCATATTTTATTTATTAAGAAAAGCAAAAACAAAAAGGTTAATTTATATGGTCTTTAAGGCATTCAAAGTCAAGGAATTTAATTTTGTATAGACATAAAAATTGAAATGAATTCCGCATCAAAAACTTGTTATATAATGAAGTTAATAAACGAAAAAGTGGAACGTCCATTGGTTAAATAAAACAATTTTATATTACTGAGTAATTTGAAATAGTTACTTTGTGCTTTTATTAAAGATAGAAAAAAAGACTTAATGAATATTTAAAAGAAAAAAGAATCTATTTGCTTTGTAATTTAGAGAAGGGTGTTTTTCTTTTTGATGGTAAATTTAAAATTCGTCATCATCACCATCAGCAGCAGCATCATCAGCAGCAGCATTTACTACCAACATGTTGACTTCTTGGCTTTTTGGCTAGGAGCAAAATGTAGTATCTGTGCACTTAGTTTTTCTGTCCTCAGTCAGTGAAAGAGAAATCCTTATAGACCGCGGCAATTTAAATTATTGTTCCAATCCAGAGTGCACTCTTTTGGGAGCTGGATTTTCCCCACGTTAAATACTGACATTGTGCCTAACTCTGCTCTCATGGAGTGACTAGTAAATAGAAACAACAGCAACAACAACAACTTTAGTTTTAAAATTAATAAACGTATGCATTTAATTGGTCCCCCGATTTATAAAATCGGGGGACTTATGTTTTGAGGCATGTCCGTCTGTCCGTCCGTCCGGATTTTTCTCCGCAACAATCCATTGAATTTCTCTGAAATTTTGCATGAAGTTGTAACTTTGGTCAGGTTAAAAAGTTACATTCTCCGATTTTTGAAAAAAAAATCTGGTTAGCCCCACAGGGGGTCAAAAGGCAACGAAATGGCAAAAAATACATTTTTTGCCCCATAACTTTTCATCCATCCATTCAATTTCTCTGAAACTTGGCCAAAATGTGGAGGCAATTGTTCCTAATAGGAGATAAGTATCGCTGACCTTGGAAAAAATCTGGTTCGCGCCCCCAGGGCGTCAAAAGCCCCCCAAATAGCAAAGAATGACCCTTTTCTCCCATAACGTTTGATCCATCCATTCAATTTTTCTGAAACTTGGCCAAAATGTAGAGGCAATTGTTCTGGATATAAAATGAGCATCCTTGACATCAGAAAAATTCTGGTTCGCGCCCCCAGGGAGTAAAAGGGGGGTCAAAATGCCCCAAATTGCCCAAATTTATTGCATTTTACACTCGCCACATCGAGTCACATACGCGCGGCTTGTTACTAATTAATTGTTAATTATTACGTTTAATGAAGTAATTATTCCAAAGTTATGTAAGTGTTTACTATGTGTAAATAGATGCGTGAAAAAACGTAGCCGAAAAAAAAAAACGAATAATGAAACAGAAGTTATGATTTTGAATTTTAACATTTGTTCATTAAATCGCTTTATATAATACTAGCGGGGCTACCCGGCGTTGCTCGGAGTCATAAAAACATATAATTGAAGAAAAATCGCGTGTGTAATATCTTTATATTCAAACTTCTATTTCTCCCCCTCCTCTATAGCCGTCTCTTTATCTTTCTACCTTTCTCTTCCCCGGTCGCCCATTTCACCGCTACTTTCTAATTTTGCCTTTTGCGAAAGCTGTTTCTTCCCCACCGTTTCTCCTACATTGCCCAGGGCAATAGTATGACATATTTCTATAAAAATAACACCTCTATCTACGCCTTCTATATAGGTACTTATCTCCGCCCCGGTGTTCATACTATATACGTATCTATCGCCACCCCGGTGCGCATACTATATACGTACCTATCGCCGCCCCAGTGCAATACTATATACGTACCTATCGCCACCCCGGTGCAGATACTACATAAGTACCTATATCCGCCCCGGTGCAAATGCTACATACGTACCTATCGCCGCCCCCGTGCGAATGCTAAATACGTACCTATCACCAGTCCGGTGCGAATGCTAAATATGTACCTATCGCCGCCCCGGTGCGCATGCTAAATACGTACCTCTGGCCGCTCCGGTGCGCGTGCTATGTACGTACTGATCGCCGCCCGGAGCGCATGCTAAATATATACCTATCACCGCCCTGGTGTGCATTCTATACACGTACCTATTTCCACCCCGGTACAATACTATAGATATACCTATCGCCGCCCCAGTGCGCATACTATATTGTATCTATCGCCGCCCCTGTGTGCATACTATATACTTACCTATCTCTGCAAGGGTGCACATACTATATATGTACCTATCTCCAGCCCAGTTGGCCTACCTAAGAACTGATATTAATGCGCCCCTGTCATGTCAAAAAACAAAATAGTGTTTGCTCATGTTTTGCCACTATCCTAAAAAAATAACTCATATTAATGCGCCCCTGTCGTATCAAAGAACAAAAATCAAGTTCATTCATGTAGTGCCACTATCATAAAATAAGAACTCATATTAATGAGCCCTGTTTAAGTTCAAGAAAAAAAAATCCCCGGCAACCAAAAAAATCTTTTACCCTTCAGCCCCACACCCCAAAAAAGATTTTACTCTTCCCCAACCCTAAGAAATATTTTAGGTTCAAAAATAAAAAAATTTGGCCCATCACACCAAAAAACTTTCTCCGACCCCCCCATCCCAAATTTTTTAGTCTTCACCCCCTACCACCCCCAACAATTTTTTACTCTCCCCAACCCTCAGAAATATTTTAAGTAAAAAAAAAAATGTGCACCCACTCCCCCCCAAAAAAATTTCCCCGCTCCACCCCCCAATTTTTTCCTCTTCACCACCACCGCCCCAAAAATTTGTTTTACTCTCCCCCAACCCTACAAAATATTTTAAGTCTAAAAAAAAGAAAAAATTTGGCCCGACCCCTTAAAACGTTTGGCCTGGCCCCTAAAATTTTCCCCAACACCCCAATCTCTCCAACCTCCCAAACTTTTTTTTACTCTCCCCCAACCCGGAGAAATATTTTCAGTTCAAAAATAAAAGAAAAAATTTGGCCAGCCCCTAACAAATTTAGCCCGACCCCTAAAATTTTCCCCGACCTCCTCCCCCATCTCTCTAACCACACCCTCCGAATTTTTTTACTCCCCCCAACCCTGAGTAATATTTTAAGTAAAAAAAAAGAAAACATTTTGCTCGACCCCTGAAAAGTTTGCCCTGACCCCTAAAATTTTCCCCGACCCCTCAATCTCTTAAGGCCCGCCGCCATAACTTTTTTAAAACTCTCCTTCAACCCTGAAATATATTTTAAGTTAAAAAAAAAAAAATTTGGCCCGACTCCCTAAAAAGTTTGGCGTGGCCCCTAAAAACTTCCCCGACCCCCAATCTCTCCAGCCCCCACCCCAACTTTCTTACTCTTCCCCAACCCTGAGAAATATTTTCAGTTAAAAAAAAAATTTGGCCTGATCCCTTAAAGGTTCGAAAATTAAAAAAATTTGGTCCGACGCCTTAAAAAGTTTGGCGTGACCCCTAAAAACTTCCCCGACTCCCTAATCTCTCCAGCACCCCCAACTTTTTTTACCCCAACCCTGAGAAATATTTTAAGTTCAAAAAATAAAAAATTTGGTCCGACCCCTAAAAAGTTCGGCCCGACCCCTAAAAAGTTCGGCCCGACCCCTAAAAAGTTCGGCCCGACCCCTAAAATTTTCCACGACCCCTCAATGTCTCCAGCTCTCCCAACTTTTTTTTACTCTCCCCTTTTTTTGTACTCTCCCTCAACCCTGAGAAATATTTTAAGTTAAAAAATTTTTTTGTTAAATTTGGCCCGACCCTCTAAAAAGTTTCGCGTGACCCCTAAAATTTTCCTCGACCGCTTTCCCCATCTCTCCAACCCCACTGATTTTTTTTTACTTTCCCCCTAACCCTGAGAAATATTGTAAGTTCAAAAAAAAGAAGAAAAATTAGGCCCGACCCCCTAGAAAGTTTGGCCCGACCCCTAAAATTTTCCCCTATCCCCTCCCCCTTATTTCTCTAACCCCACCCTCCGATTTTTTTAATTCTCCCCCAACGCTGAGAAACATTTTAAGTTAAAAAAAAATTAGGTCCAGCCCGCTAAAAAGTTGGCGTGACCCCTAAAAACTTCCCCGACTCCTAATCTCTCCAGCATCCCCTCCCAACTTTTTTTTACTCTCCCCCAACCCTGAGCAATATTTTAAGTTAAAAAAGAAAATTTTGGCCCAACCCCTAAAAAGTTTAACCCAACCCATAAAATTTTCCCCGACCCCTCAATCTCTCCAGACCCCCCAATTTTTTTTTACTCTCCTCCAACCATGAGAAATATTTTAAGTTAAAAAAAAGAAAGAAAAAATTTGGCCCGACCCCTAAAATGTTTGGCCCGACCCATAAAATTTTCCACTCCCCCTCCCCCATCTCTCCAACCCACTGAATTTTTTTTTACTATCCCCCCAACCCTTAGAAATATTTTAAGATCAAAAAAAGAAAAAAGTTTGCCCGACCCCCTAAAAAGTTTGGCCTTACCCCTAAAATTTTCTCCTCTCCCCATCTCTCTAACCCGACCCTCCGAATCTTTTTTACTCTCCCCCAACCCTGAGAAATATTTTAAGTTAAAAAACTAAAAAAACTTTGGCCCGACCCCTAAAAAGTTCGGCTTGACCCCTAAAATTTTCCCCGATCCCCTCCCCCATCTCTCCAACCCCACTGAATTTTTTTTACTCTCCCCCAACCCTGAGAAATATTTTAAGTTTAAAAATAAAATAAAAAAAGTTTAGCCCGATCCCCTAAAAAGTTTGGCCTGACCCCTAAAATTAGCTCTATCTACGATATTGAGCACTTTTCTCCCGGACAACGCCGAGTACTTAGAAAATCAAGGAGGCGTACAGAGCATTAGTAAAAGCACTCCTACCGATTCCTCTTCTTTTACAGCATAGATGCTGTTAAAATATTATCCAAAACTATCACTATAGTAGCTCTATCTAGGACATTGAGCACTGTTCTCCCGGACAATGCTGATTATTTAGAAAATCAAGTAGGCCTCCTGAGCACTACTGAAATCACTCTTACCGGTTGTCAGGTGCGGATGTGACGTAACCTTCCTATGATGTTATTGATGCATCCGGACAGAAGTTATGAGATGCCCTGATACAACCGGACAGAATTTAGGGCAATACCGGGTACATCCGTTAAGGGATTATGGGACATGTTCAGTGAGTCAGCACTTTTATAAAGTTATTACATAAATACATTAGATAATTTCCAAATTAATACTAATTAACATTGAAAAAAGTCTGAAAAATACGGGGAAAATGCGACCATATGTCGGAAACTGGTCCGGTTGACCCTCAGTAGATGAATCGTTTTTTGCGATTTTTAGATATTATGATCTCAGGATATGTGCGGTCCTGAAGATGTCAAGTTTTTGATGTTGCCGCGTAGTTTTTGAGGAGAAGCTTCACATACACACAGACAGACAACTGCCCTTTATATAAGAGACTAACGAAAATAAACTCCCTAACGGTCGTCTATTTTTGCTAGGCAGCCGCGTTATTGGGTGGTGAGACAAAAAAATTCCCCAGGACGGACAGACAGACAGACAGACAGACAGACATACAGAGAAGGTGCTCGTTATATTATAAGTGGACTAGCGAAAATAGACCCCTTAATTGGGGGATGGGGGTGAAATTCCCCCTCTTTAAAAAATCGAGAGCGAACGCAGACCCCAATGTATTTTTGAAGAACAGTTATACGATCATTCATTTGTAACTGGAAAAAGTAAATAAAAAAAAACGATTTCATTATCTATTTAAAAAATATATATATAGGATTTTATCACTTTCCCTTTAGCTCATACGGTAGAGCATCCGCCGGTTAACGTCAAGGTTGCGATTTCGATTTGCGGCCTGGGTTCCGAAATGATTTATTTCGTTTACAAAAATTCTCCAGGACGGACAGACAGAGAATGTGCTCGTTATATTATAAGTGGACTAGCGAAAATAGACTCCCTAACGGTCGTCTATTTTTGTTAGGCTGCCGCGTTTATGGGTGGTGAGACAAAAAAAAAAAATTGTCTCCGAATACTTTTTTTGTTTAAAAAGGAAAAAAATTTTTTTTTTTTTTTGGCGGGAATTTTTTTTTCCGCCCCACACACACTGACAATCGAGAGCGAACGCAGACCCAATGTATTTTCATTCATTTGTAACTGCAAGAAGTGAAAAAAAAAAAACGATTTCTTTATCTAGTTTAAATTTCGCAAAGATGTTATCGCTTACCCTTTAGCTCATACGGTAGAGCGTCGGGCAGTTAGCGTCAAGGTTGCGAGTGCGAATCGTGGCCTGGACGCCTAAATTGTTTATTTCTGACTTTGAAATTTCGGTTACGGCGAGGGACAGACAGACAGACATCCTGACAGAATGACAGAGAAAGTGCTCGTCATATTATAAGTGGACTAGCAGGGCTACCCGGCGTTGCTCGGGGCTCTCTTTTCCCTGGTCACCCCATTTCACCACCCCCATCCATTCTTTGCCACCTTGTCCCTGTTTCCTTTGGCAAAAGGTGTCTCTTGTCCACCACTCCTCTTCCGTTACTGAGGGAAAAAGTATGACATATTTCTATTAAAAGTACCCCTTCTGTCTGAGACCTCTATATATATACCTATCACTGCTCCGGTGCAGATACTATATATGTATCTATCGCGGCTGCGGTGTAGATACTATATAAATACCTATCGCGGCCCCTGTGCAGAAACTATATATGTATCTATCGCCGCCCCGGTGCACATACTATATACGTACATATCGCCGCCCCAGTGCACATACTATATAGATACCTCTCAAAATGTTTTTTTTTTTAACTTTCCCCCACCCAAAGAAATATTTTTGGTTAAAAAAGAAAAATCACCGTATGTATCCTATACTGCGGAAACACAGATATTTCCAATGTACCCTGTACTGCAGAAGCACCGGTATTTCCTATGTACCGTAAACTGCAAAAACACCTTCATTCCTTATGTACCCCATACAGCAGAAGCACCGATATTTCTTATGTATCCTATACTGCAGAAGCACCGATATTTTCTATGTATCCTATACTGCGGAAGCCTAAAAATTTCCTATCTATCCTATACTGCAGACGCTCTAATATTTCCTATGCACCCAATACGGCAGAAGCACCAGAATTTCCTATGTACACTTTTTGTAAGGTTATTTTATATGAATATTAATATTAGTGAAAACAATAGCGGAGCATAATTATTTCTTCCTGTAACTTAACTGATTGAAGCTTAATTTTATATAGATATAAATAGCACTGTAAACAGTGGTGGAGCATAATTATTACTTCCTGTAACTTCACTGATGGAGAAGTTATTTTATATGAATACAAATATTAGTGAAAACAATGGCGGAGCATAATTATTTCTTCGTTTAACTTTACTGATTAAGACGTTATTTAATATGTATACAGATATTAGTGAAAACAATGGCGGAGCATAATTATTTCTTCGTTTAACTTTACTGATTGAGACGTTATTTAATATTATACAAATATAAGTGAAAACAGTAGCGGAGCATAATTATTTCTTTCTTTTAATTTTGCTGATAGAGACGGAATTTATTATGTATACAAATATAAGTGAAAAAATTGTCGGAGCATAAGTATTTCTTGTATACAAATACTAGTAAAAACAAATGCAGAGCATAATTATTCCTGCATTTAACTTTACTGATTGTGACGTTATTTAATATCAATACAAATATTAGTGCATACAGTTGCGGAGTATAATAATTTCTTCCTGTAACTTAACTGATTGAGAAGTAATTTTATATGGATATATTAGTGAAAACAATGGCGTAGCATAATTATTAATTCCTTTAATTTTACTGATTGAGACGTTATTTAATATGTATACAATATTAGTGAAAACAGTGGCGGTGCATAATCATTTCTTTCTCTTTTATTTTACTGATTGAACCGGTATTTGATATTTATACAAATATAAGTTTAAAAAATGGCGGAGCATAATTATTCCTGCATTTAACTTTACTGATTGAGAGGTTATTTTATATGAATACAAATATTAGTGCAAACAGTTGCAGAGCATAATAATTTCTTCCTGTAACTTATTACTGCATTTAACCTTACTGATTGAGGTGTTATTTTATATGAATACAAATATTAGTGCAAACAATTTCTTCCTGTAACTTAACTGATTGAGAAGTTATTTTATATGGATATATATATATATATATATATATATATATATATATATATATATATATATATATATATATATATATATATATATATATATATATATATATATATATATATATTAGTGAAAACAATGGCGTAGCATAATTATTAATTCCTTTAATTTTACTGATTGAGACGTTATTTAATATCTATACAAATATTAGTGAAAACAGTGGCGGAGCATAATTCTTTCTTCGTTTAACTTTACT
>OY744522.1:190151201-190173701 GCA_963556195.1 Sepiola atlantica
ATCATCATCATCATCATCATCATCATCATCATCATCATCATCATCATCATCATCATCATCATCATCACCATAACCATCACCATCACGATCATGATGATGATCATGATCATGATCATCATCAACATCAACATCAACATCATCATCATCACCATAACCACCACCATCATCATGATCATCATCATGTTGATGATGTTGATGATGATCATCATCATGATCAACATCATCACCATAACCACCATCATGATCATGATGATCATCATCATCCGCCTCCTGTGACGAGCCAATAAATCTCTTTTTTCTTCATTGATGTCATTTATTCGCAAAACAAGGGGCGCATCATTACATTCATCGTACAAGAACCGCCATTGCGAAGCAGGACAAATAAGACGAACATCTTTCGACGAGTTGCGCCCGTTCAGCCATGGAGGACTGATTGGTAAAAACCGATGACCAGTCGACCGCAAACGGAGAACGGTGAAATCGCCGAGGTGTAAGCACGTTCGGACGTCGGCTTAACAAAAGGGAAAGCGCCCGTTGAAAGCGGGCGACGAGGATAATGGCGTCTGTGACTTCCGGTTGAAAACTGCGTTCGACATTTCCGGTCAGTAGTGGTTCTTGTGTTAAATGGCGGCGCAAGACACACATTCAATAAATGGATAATGTTTGGCTGCCAAGGAGACGATGAATGATAAGATCGTCACGTGCGTTGGGGAAACTTTGGGTAATCGCCAGTCTTTTCTGTTCCTCGCGAAATGCTTTTAGAAAATTCCCAAATTCTTTTGAATTTCGGAATAATATAATACAGTGACGGCAACTCTCTCTTACTTTTGCTTTTCTTTTTCTTCCCCATCTCTCCCCCTCGCTCTCTCTTTCTCTCTCTCCCTCTCTCTCTCTCTCTCTCTCTCTCTCTCTCTCTCTCTCTCTCTCTCTATATATATATATATATATATATATATATATATATATATATATCTATAATAGCAACTCTGTCTCTGTGTGTGTTCGCTTGATCTTTGTGTCTTATGTTCACCCAAAACGCTGGACAGAATTGCTTGAAAATTCTCATGTGGACTACTGACCTCTCAATGAAGGTTATAGGCTATATAAGAAATATATCGCTTCAACGCTGGGGGTCCTCCCACACTGTAATCTGTTTTCCCTTAGATTCAAATGAAATTAAAACCATAGGTAAATGACCAAAAATGATGCCTATTCCCAAAATTTCAGCAAATTATGATAATATTAACATGGTCCCCGGGAGGCACAAGCACTCCACTGAAAACTGTTTTCCCTTTGATTCAAATGAAATATATATATATATATATATATATATATATATATATATATATATATATATATATATGTGTGTGTGTGTGTGTGTGATTTTTTAAAGGCTTATTGGCCTAATCCCGGTCTTCACTGAATAAACTATCTTCAGAGTGAAAAATCAAAATCTAAATATATATATATATATATATATATATATATATATATATATATATATATATATATATATATAACTTCTTTGTAGAATGGTAGGAAAAATCCCAGCAGAGTGCTCGATTAATTAAGAATTAAAGTTAAAAATTAAGAGCATAATATTTATTTATTCTGGTACAGAAAAATTAGTACAACATTCGTACCGTCGGTTTCAAGCACGGAAGGTCTTACCCATCCGGCTCTCTTCAGCTTCTGTTGTCATCTGTTTTGGAAATGTGAGGTCACATGACACTCTTGTTGGGACGCGTTATTTGCTCAGTGTGTTGTGTGTGTTTGTTTAAATTTGAATTTAGTGTAATAAGACCGTTGAGATTTAAAACACAATATATATATATATATATATATATATATATATATATATATATATATATATATATATATATATATATATATTCTCTCTCATATATATATATATATATAATCAAGGAGAACACCTCATACTAGGAAGTGTACTTTCAATATAATTGTATTCACATGCACGATTTGAAGACACGGAGTCTTCATACACTCCTGTCATTTCCCAAGATTTGAACCTCGATCATGAGTCACTCTCGATTGTGACAGTCCAACGCTCTATCCGCTGAGCTAACGCACCTGCTACTGTTAATGGCAGAAATGTATATCGTTTTTAAATGAATTTTTATTACATTCCAACCTTCGGATTTTCTTTACTTCCTTCCCCATACCTTATTTCCTTTCTTCCTTCCTTTCTTCCCCCTTCCTTCTTTCTTACTCTCCTGTCTTTCTTTCCTCCTTCACCATTTACTTCTCTCATTTTTTCTTTCTTTTTTCCTTCCTTCTCTCATTATATCTTTTTTTAAATTTCCTTCCTTCCTTCCCTCCTCCCTTTTTCCTTTCTTTCTTCTTTCTTTTCGATCTCTCTTTCTTTCCTTCCTGCCCTTCTTCGTTTTTACCTTTTTGTTCTTCCTTTCTTTCTGTTCTTTTTTCCCCTCATCTCTCTTCCTTCCTTCTTCATCTATTAATCTATCCATCTTCCAATTGAACAGTGAATCTCCACTCGCACTGCTTATTTCGTATGTCTATTGGTTTCATCGCTTGAAACCAAAGTTGTGTGTTTTTAGGTAAACGCTTTTAGCGAGTATCATCGCAGCATTTGCAGAAAAGTTCATAAAAACAAACAAGAGCGTTCGCCACAAAAGCGCACACGGAATTTCCAATAACATTAAGTCAATATATTCACACACTTTTACGACAGCAACTGATCGATATTCAATAATGACTCGGAAGTATTATTTCAGTAAACAATTTGATTTATTTTTATGGATTCAGGCACATCATAAAAGTAAATCATTTTACAATATTTTTAAGTTCGCTAGTGATATCGTCAAAGAAGAATTGTCCGCATCTACCCCGTGGCTGAGATAGTAGTGTGAGAAACACCGTTCGTTAAGAATCAGTTCTGTAGCAGAATTGTGCAAAAAAACGGATGGTCACATGCAGTTCTACCAAGACAAAACTCCTTTCCTTTAAAAACGATCAGAAACTTTTCTAATCATCGATTGTCATGGCCGATAGCACCGTTCTCGAGAGTCGAACATAATCAGTCTTACATTGTTTGGGAACATGAAATTAGAATAAGTACAGGAGTTGTTCTTAGCAGAGAGTGTCAAGACCAACTCCTATAATATCATTAGTACAACGAAAACGGTCGTCACACGAAGAAAAACAAAACCTTTTTTTTATAACAAGAATGAAAGAGTTTATTCGAGTTACTTACACCGTTTGGTATAGGTTGAAGAAAGTTGAACAGTGTCCGAGTGAGGAAAGGTAAAATAAGAAAGTATAATAGCTAAGGCTAGTAGTCGTAGCCTCACTATAAGTATAAGCACGGTAGACGGTAGTCATACAAGGAAAAACTCAACGCTTCTTTTAACATTAAACAAATCTTTATTGGGTATCCTATACCGTTGGAGTATAGCATAGAAAAAGGTAGGACTGGTGTCCGGTGGAAGGAAACGAAGTTCTTTTACTGCCCGGGGAGCGGTGTTCGGAAATCTAGTGGATGAGGGGGCAGGAGAAAAAGGTGAAGAAGAGTTCCTTCTAGGTTGACGGTGAGGGTCTCTCTGACGATCCGTTACACCGTTCAACAGGGATGCAAATAGTCCGCAAAGGACTAGCTGAAATACATACGCCCTGTGAACCGATTGGTTAGTTTAAGACCAACTTGCTCACGGTAGACGCATACGAAATAGGTCCTATTTCAGACTGCTACAAAAGTTCTTTGGCTGCCGAAATTGCACGAACAGCTGTTCTTCGAGTGAAGATAGTCGATGTTCGGGAATCCAGTGGTTCAATGCAGGAGAGAAGAAGAGGGCAGCCTTCTTGGTTAGTTTCATGAAACCCTCTGCGATTCCCAAAAGGTTCTAAAAGGGACAGATAGAATAAATGCATCCTGCAAGCTGATTGGTCAGTGTGTGACCAAATCGCCAAACAGGGACAGTTCTCAGAGAGAGCCATTATTTATGATTGTTATATAAGTGCATAGAACATGTTGCCAAAGCTGCTGCAAATAAAGTAGGTTTCTCTCTACCGATTCAAATTACTAGGGCTAACATTCACAGATAACATGTTTTGGAATAAATATGATAGTATATATTGCTAAGGCTGCTGCAAGGAAGGTGGGCTCTCTCTACCGATCTAGAAAACTTCTCACACCTGCCAGTATCCTATATCTACAAAGCGACTATTCGCCCGTGCATGAAGTACTGCTGCAACATATGGGTTGGTGCACCAAACCCTAACCCCTTTCTCTTGGACAGGGTGCAAAAAGAATTTCTAACCTAACAGGTCCCGCACTGTCTACCAAGCTCTAAGCCTGTCGCATCACCGTAGAATTGCATCCTTGTTTGTTTTATAAGTACTTCCACGGAATGTGCTCCGATTAACTTACTGTACTTGTACCTTCTAAACAAAAAAAAATACTCCCGACTTGCCGCAAAATTCCACCCTTTCACTGTAGATGTTCTTATATGCTGTAAGACTTTCTATTCTGATAGCTTCTTGCTTTGGACCGGTTGCTTTTGGAATTCCCTCACTGCGCCCTGTTTTCTAAACTGTACCAATATTTAAAAAATTGATGTAATGTGAACAAACGTTTTGCCGCTACACTGCTTACCCAGGTTGCGCCTATAAATCTGGGCCCTACCATAGTAGCCCCTTAGACTTCAGTGGCAATATGTCTTGTTTTGGGGTGAATAAAAATAAAAATAAAAATAAAAACAAAATCAAAACAACAAAAAGAATACTGTTAAATAAAAACTGATTTTTTAGTGTTTATTTTGTCAGCATGATCACTAGTATAAAGGCTGATGAGAGATACAAAAGGCTCTTATTGGTTGATAAATATCACGTGGTTTGGGAGGTAGGGTACTATTGAAATAGTCGATAAGGTTGGCGAGGAACAAATTTAGAAGCATCTGTAAAGCCGCTCTATTCATGACTACCAAGTAACAAAGAAATGGGCAATGTAAAGTCATAGGAAATTATGAAGCAACCCACAATCCGGCCGGTAATTCTTGGTAAAATTACTACATTGATATTATAAATATTCTACGTAATTCCTGGTCATTATTCATGCAGTCTAGTCACTGCGAAATATGAAATTCAAGATAGTCACTCAAAATCGGCTCAACAGATGGAGTCAAGATGAAACCACAAAAAACAACCACGAGGGAATATTAAACTAGAAGATGTATCCTCCTAGGCATTACACCCTCCTTCAGGAGAGGGGGTGGTTTTGTACCGATCGTCTAAGGCACTCCTACCGGGAATATCGACGGATCAATTCTCAGCTATTTTTGTACCTAACCACGTTTTGTTGCAGGAGGAAGCAAGTAAATTTTGAAGATATCAGAAATACTTTGTAATATAAAAAAGAATCTACGAGAACTTCTGTAAAATATAGCTTATAGAATTAGATCGAAGACTTGAAATGCAAGTCGTAGAAATCAAATAAAACAAATCGAGTTGACGGATCAATACTCGGTGAATGACTCGAGAATCTGAGTCAATAAAAACGACAAAAGTTTCTTTTTACTGTGGATTCCATTCAATCTTTAAGCGGCCATTTTCTTTTTATTATCCTCTTCGTGGCGTCGTATTCTTGCTTCCGGATTTTACTGTCACTCAATTGTTGACTCTTATCTAGAAAAACATTTACTTATATTTCTTTGTATATCTTATATCTTTAACTTTCTATGGAATCTTTGTCCCTATCCATTATATATATATATATATATATATATATATATATATATATATATATATATATATGTGTGTGTGTGTGTGTGTGTGTGTGTGTGTGTGTGCGTGTGTGTGTGTGTGAAAAAAGACAAACGGAAAACACGTTAAAATGCAGGAGAAAAACAAAAACAAGAGATTTGATCGGTTTCGTTCGTGGAAACAATTTTATTTTGAAGGCACAAACATATGGTCCAATCAGATCATCTTTTCCTTCTCCCATGTTTGTGCCTTCAAAATAAAATTGTTTCCAAATTTTCACCTTTTCGTTAATACGAACGAAACCGGTCAAATCTCTTGTTTTTGTTTTTCTCCTGCATTTTAACCTGTTTTCCGTTTGTTTTTTTTTCACACATTTTTCTACCACGGCCTTTTATTTCATGGCTTATCGTTCACCTTACGCCATATATATATATATATATATATATATATATATATATATATATATATATATATATATATATATATATATATATATATATATATATATATATATGGGGTAAGGTACACGATAATTCATGATATATATATATATATACAATAATATTTTAATAAATAAATATTAAATATTTAAATACCTAGAGACATCGATGTTTCATGCTAACGCAATCTTCAGTCTAGGAACTAATTCCCGACGGTCGGTGGGTGCGAACCCCGAACACAAATCGCCACTGATTCGTAGTCGGTGATCTTAATATATATATATATATATATATATATATATATATATATATATATATATATATATATATATATATATATATATATATATATATATATATATATCGTAAGCTATGAAAATATATTTATGGCAATTAAGCTACACAGAGGCTCCCGCGTTTCATCCTCGGGGGGAATCTTCAGGCTAAAATACTATGTAGGTATGTTTATATATTTGTATGTACAGGATTCACTCTTAAACTAATTAACCAAGCATTATCAATTGTTGACACAAATTAAACAAAATTCCCTGAAGTTTTATTTCTTTTAAAGACCCCTTAAGCTTAAGCCTTAAATTTGAGAAATTGGTTGCAGACAGGTTTCCTATAGTAGTTAACTTCTATAGGAACCTTGCCTGCAAAAAAAGAAGAATTTTCATACATTTTAAGCTCCTCACTACTTCGTGTGTCTCAGAATTCTTCGAGAAAATGGAAAAACTCAGATTCTTGCTTAATTTGTGATACCAGATATATTTCGATTTTTAACAGGGGTTTTATTTACTCCTCCCCAGGAGTTAGGCACAAGGCCAGTTTTATCTTACTCCCACAAGTAAGATGTGACCCAAGATCGGGTCGAGAAAGTGGGGTTTGAAAAGCCAGCGCTCGAGAGGTGAGCACTCTGGCCATTTAAAAATTGCCTGGGCAGCCCCGTCGGCATTCCCCGGTAGGGGCGCCTCAGACAGTAAGCAATAAACTTACTCCTCCCCAAAGAGGGGAGGCAAAGCCTGGGAGGGTGGACCTCCTAGAACTGCACAGGACAGGCGTGCAGTATCCATCGGAACAGATACTACACTTTGATCTTAGCCAAAAGGCCAAAGGGTGCGCTCTTTATGTACTCTCATAAATCCTTAAAATATTCACATGGTTTTGAAATGTTAAGAATCTTTTTAATTGAAATTTAATGCAAATCGGAAATATTTTAATTTTGAGGGGGTGTTGTGTCACTTTTATTGTGTACCAATCAACAAAATATGAAAAAACTGAGTCTGAAAGCAACTCGAGTTATGGTGATGACTATGAATATGTCATTGGTTCTGCAAGATCAACCGTTAAAAACTGATGCCTGGACCCCCCCACGCACACACATCTTGTTGTCACTCAAACTCTAGGAAACGAAATGTTTTTACTAGTGAGCGATCACTGGTAATGACTCGTGTGAGAACACCCAGTTCGCAAAAAATGATCATAAAACATGGACGAACCGAAAAGGCAGGAAAAAGTAGAAAAATATACACAATATGTCAATAAAATAAGATAAAATAAAAAAAACTGTCTTTCGAAAGTTTGAGTAGGGAAAAACAAACAGAATTGCAATAAATGTATCCATTCTTGCTTCTCTGATTCTTTTATTTCCGCCAAATCCCCACTTTCTCGTTTCTGATGCCGTCTGCTTGGAGCTACACTCACCGACCATTATCTCGGCAAGCAGAATCATATAAGAAATAACGAAAAAGACAAAACACAACAACAACAACAACAACAAAAAACCCAGAACGATTGTACATTCCCGCAAGGGGAAGCAACTCTGTGCTGCACAATCATTAATGTCTTCTACGCTGAAACGTGCATTTGAAAACGGCAACTTGCCTTTTTACGTTTGGTGATTTCGTTTTGCTCTTGATGTAATAATTCTTGTCTGTGAGGGCCTTTTATGCAACTGCTCAATCTAAAACATACATAATAACACACACACACACACACGCACACGCACGCACACGCACACGCACACGCACACACACACGCACACACACACATATATATATTGTAAGGACACACATTGTATTATTATGTGTATGATATTTGTATTTTTACACAAAAAATCGTAGAAACAGTTAACAATGTTTTTGATAAAGATAGGATATTACCAAAGGAAAGAATGACAAAGTTTATTCAGACAAAAAGAATTAATTTTATTGTTAAGGCAAAGAAAGATAATTGGTAGAATAACGACATTCCGAGAGTCTTAGAAGGTTCCAAGCGAAGATAATTTTTCTGTAAGGAGAATTTGAGTAGACATGTTCATTTCGATTGGCGCCATGTGCGTTCACGTGTGATAGTGTGCGTAAATGGAATAGGCATTGTAGGTATGCGTGTATATTAGCGTGTCTTTTTTGCCAGTGAGAGAGTGTATGTATGAACTTTGTACATGAGTTTGTTTAGCAGTGTGTATATGCTGTTGCTACGTTTAGTAGTTTGTGTGTGTCTCTTGATTTAACGCATTTGTCCAATCGAGAGTTGAAACGCACAAACAACATTCGCTGGCCCCTGCTGCTTCCAACACTTTTATACAAAAATAAACACCTTTGAGAATAAGAATGACACATTGTTTCGTAACTTTATTATATTAAATCTCCTTTAGCTTCAATAACATTTCTATGCGAGGTCTGAAGCGCTAGGATCAAGTGATCTGTGTTCATCTTTGTCATAACTGTGATTAGGAAGACTTTTCTGAATTCTAGCGCCAGACAGAATTTACATGGACAGGGTTTTTTTTTACAAGTGATTCACGTCTTTGGGATACATTACTGCATGACTTCTACCCTTCAGATTACAACCTGGCATATACTAGTCAACTGGCTATAACTAACTTATTTAATATTACCTTTTTCTACTTGTTTAAGTAAGAATAACTTGTCTGAGAATAATACCGAAACCCTTTTCACTGCAAATAATTGTATAAAATTATACAGGTTTAATTTGCTTAGTTTTCAACAGAACACATTTCCGCTAAATAAGTTCCGTAATTTAAAGTACTTTTTTTCTTTCAGTTGGCCTCTGAAACCATCAAGGGTGGTAACCTCCATTGATTTATAAAAATAAATAAGCGATGAGGGTAATCTTATGGCCGGGAGTCCGAACAAAGGATACACCAATGTGGCGACGGATGGCCAGACAAATGGTTATGGGATGGATGCCTTTATAGCAGCATGTCATTCTCACTGTTTGAAGTAACCCGACCACGTGTGGATAAAATTAAAGATTAAAACAAATAAAGGGAAGAAAGAGAAAACATTATTATTATATCTGGAATTATATTAGAAAGAAAGCGAAGGAATAATAAAGTTTAGACACAAGAATGATATTTTGCAAAATCAATAATTAAAACAAAGCATATATATCAAAACAAAACAATTTATTGACTAAGATATTTGGTAGAGTTCATATTTTTAAGGAGTGCAAAAGTTCCATTTGTAAGTTCATATTTGTACGAATGTGTATATGCGAGCGTGTTTGATGTAAAGTGATTTTTGTGGCAATTGTAATGGTGTATGTTTGACGGAATAGTTCATTATTCGTGGTAGGAATTAAAAGAGATTACCCTTTGCCTCCCCCACCTCCTCGGTCGAGCCGGGGGGGGGGGGAGTTGTCGACGATCTCCTCTGTGTGCGTTCGGCCAGAAAACGGAAGAAAAAAAAGAGAGAGAAATAGAGTGCGTGACTTGTTTTATAGCAAGTCAAATCACGCGTGGTCAAGCTGACCTGTTGGTTCCTGATTGGCCGGAATCTTCGGCCAACGTGCTTTCACGAGATTACACCGTCTTTTCTACCTCAGAGTCAAAGAAGGGCTGAGTAGACAAAGAAAGAAAGTCGTAACATAGTAGCGTCTGCTACAATCTCTCTTGATAATATATTTGATGATTTCAGACTTATCCTTTAGCCGTTTTTTGGAAAATTCCTGGAAGCTGTATTGCATTTTTCGAACATAGCGAGCTTTTATTCAACAGTATACTAGTTAGTGAAGGAATAAATTGTTCAGTACGGGATTAATGTTGACTGAAACCCAGTTCATTTTAAGTAATTGTTACTCTTAATCTAGTAAATTAGTAAGTTAGTATTATTGTTTTAATTTACCTGTTTTTTTAACGGAACACATTTCTGCTAAATTACTTCCAAAATTAAAAGTATTTTTTCTTTTCCCTTGACTTCTGAAACAATAAATTAATTCCTGCGTTCTACCACAAAACGCAAAAAGGGAAAGGTGTTTTCGCCATGGAAATTATTTTCTTTCAACATTTAAAATGGTAACTCTTCAATTTTGAGTTTTCCCACGTAGTTTGGTCTTGAAGTGAAAATGGAATAAAAATGTGATAAAAAAGAAAATATAAATCACTAAATGGTTACATTTATCATTTTTATTTCTTGTATTATTTTAAAAGACTGCCAAAATACCAAGGCACACAACGTTTAATCGGATATCACGCACCAGATTTCAATAAGAACAAAAGTTCAAGAATAAGTGACAACAAGTCGCTTAAAAACAAAATTGTGTGTATCCTCCTGGTGAAGATTCTTTTATGAATCGAAAATTTGAATTTTAAATAAATATATTTTATTTAAAAAAAGTCTGTATTTATTGGTCCCCATTACCGTTTAAAAAATTATATATATATATATATATATATATATATATATATATATATATATATACTGTCTAATTTGTTGATAATAGTATAGTATTTTTACATGTCTCATTTAAGAAAATAAAGTATTCAATCTGATCAAAAAAACACCCAATATATCTACGATACGTAGACGATTTCTTAATACTTACTAATGACAAAAATGAAATTAATAAATTACCAACTATTTACCAAAATAACCCCGTACTTAATTTCACGTATGACTTAAACTTTAACAACAAAATCACTTTTTTATATGTTCTTACAGACACGAACGACAATCAATTCTCTACATCCACCTATCAAAAACCTACTAATAAAATCCCATGCACCCTTAACTTTCTTAGCGAATGCCTCTTCAGATATAAAATAGGTAGTATTAAAAACTTATTAATTTGAGCCAAATTAATTTCCTTCTCCTCAACTATCTTTTAAAACCAACTCAACAATACAAAACAAGCTCTAATAAATAATGGCTTCCTTAACTATATTATTGACCAACAAATTAGACAGTTTAAAAATAATCCTCACGACAATAGTAATAAACCCAATCCTCCTATAACATATATATAATATTATTCTTCTGTAACCAGTCTCAGCAAAATTATAATATTAATGAACAGGTATTAAAAAATATAATTCATAAAAACGCCTTTCCTACTGACCCAAATAAAAAAAAAACTTTATCATTTACTACAGTAAATTAAAAACCGCTAACCTTATTATTAAAAATAATTCTTCCCCCTCGACCAGAGTTTTAGATAGGACGAACCTCGTATATGAGTTCAAATGCCTATTGGGATACTCTGTTTCCGACAGCGAAAAACACATATATGTTGGCTTGACTACTACAACTTTGTCGAGGAGGTTAACAATGCATTTATTCCCTTCCAGTGCCATAGCTCAGCAGCTTACTATTCAGCATTCCTACCCCGCTCCCAATTGCAAAAAACTCTTAGTAGAAAACACCACAATATTAGAATATACGAATAATAAACCAAAAACTATATATTAGAAGCCAAAAAACCTGCAATTAACAAAATTAACTTTAACACTAGTGATATCATTCTAAAATGTTAATAGTCCTAACTTTAGTTCCGTATTAATAATATAATTCCCGCCAAAACTACCTATTAATATGAACATTAGCAGTATGGTCCTTGCCTGATTCCCATTAAGATAGACCCGGATGGGCCTGAAAGTACTTGGGATACCTACAGTTATGGCAGATTCTCCACCGAAACAAAGACCCTGATTCGGCAAATGGAAATGATCCCCAGAGACATAAGTTGACTGTCCTATTCAGCAACATTTGTATCACAGAAAAATTGCTGCCTATATATATATATATATATATATATATATATATATTAATTTTTACGTATAGCAATAACAAAAAAGCTATATATATATATATATATATATATATATATATATATATATATATATATAGAGAGAGAGAGAGAGAGAGAGAGAGAGAATGAAGAGAGTGAAATAAATAGATTACTGGATAGATAGATAATGGCCAGACTGTTGAATATTCCTTTGTGAACGCCTGATGGTTTTCGTTTTGGCTCCAAGTTCGACATTGTGAAATCCGCAACAGAATCGGACACGGGTAGCCACTGTACCTGGTATAACGCAAGTACTTATCACATATAGAGATCAATTTCAGTGTTGTTCAAGGTGTCATTCATACAATATTTTTTTTATCGCTTACAAGATTTATAGCATGAACAAGACCCAACTGATGGTTCACCTTACGGTGCCTGGTTTAAGAGACGGCCGTCTTGGAGACAACCCGCATGACTCGACCATCTGGAGCGATATTTCATTATCACCGATTCTATGATCCGCATGTTGGGTTCTTTGCAATACTTACGTGTCACGAACAGACGCTCTCCACGATATTCGCAAGACAAAACGCAGACATTGCAGATGATGGAAACTTTCCAAGCATTTTACGTGTCTGCAGAACGTTTCTCATGTCTCATAGCCCGGACAATGTTTAATCGGCGGGGAGAGAAATGGGTGAGAGAAATGGGAAAGAACTGGGAAGTGGTGGATGGGTTAGGATTGAAGAGATGTGTGAATGTATTTAAAATCTGAAGTTGAAGACGTAGAGACCAGCTTAGCACTGCCAGGACACACACATTTCTATACATACAGCTTGATATGTTTGTATGTTTGTATGTTTGTATGTTTATATGTTTGTATGTTTATATGTTTATATGTTTGTATGTTTATATGTTTGTATATTTATATGTTTGTATGTTTATATGTTTATATGTTTGTATGTTTGTATGTTTATATGTTTGTATGTTTATATGTTTATATGTTTATGTTGAATAACCCCTTAAAAAGGGGGGAGGTTTATTATTACGCTTGTCACTAATCCTGCCCGACTGAGGCAGTTCTCTGAAAACACTCAAACAGTTCGAATTATATCCTCTCCGGTCCGAAAACAATACGAAAAGTTCATGAGAGGATTAATAGCGATTTCTAACTTTTTTTTAATACTTTTTTGTAAAACACTTTCATAGTCATTTTAAAGCAAACATTTTAAACACATGTTTTAAAGTCATTTTAAAATATTTTTAAGTGTGATTTTTAAACAGGGATTTTAAACACATTTTGAAGAGTCATTTTTAAACAGGAATTTTAAACACATTTTTAAGTTATTTTAACACATCTTTAAGAGTCACTTTAAACACGTTTTCAAGAGAGTCACTTTTAACCAGGATTTCCTTAAACTGTCAATCATTTTCAATAGTTCTCGTTAAACATATCTTTACACATTTTAAACACTATTATTTTGAATATGGATCTCTTTCAAGTTCTCCAGGCATTTTACATTATAAACGAAAGTTACTTTTACGGATTCTGTTCGTCGCTGTTGGTCGTGGATTCTGCCGGCATACTCACTCCGTCATTGGCCCGTGATCGCAGTGGCTTATCTGTTATAGGGGCAGATTCGGTTTTCAAGCAAGAACGCAAGGAGACGATTTTTTCTGAGAGAGATTCTATCTTTTATTTTCACACTTCGGTTGGAGAGGGTTCCATTGTCGGTTCATTCATTCCACTCTTCCTTTCATACGGCTCTTGTGGCTATGTGTGGGATGCAACCGGCTATTTTCTAACAAGTTTAGCCCACGTCTGGCAAATTTCCACCCGACTACACATTACAGAGCTACATGGCTAGGCGTCTTAACTTCTCGCTTCCAGAGTCGGGAACTGAATTAAAAACTCTTTGCACAAAGCCACTTGGCTAAGCGTGTCGACTTCTCTCTTCCAAATTCGGGAACTGAATTAAAATTAACTCTTCACACAAAACACCTGTGACGTCAGAGATCCCTGAGCTTTCAACGACTCCCATCGTTGCACTCAGATGGCCTCTGTGTCTGACCTTTTGAACTCACCTCTCATCACCCGTCAAAGCGAGCGTGAGAACACCTTTGCACTCACCTCGTACGGAATGACACCGTCACAGATCGCGTAAGTCAAGTGATCTTTCTTACGTCCACACATGCGTCCTAAATGATCACTGTACTTAAATTGCACTTAATTCTACTTCTTTCACACGGTGAACAAGTAATACTAGGCGACCCGCACTCTTTTTAGAAATACAGAGCCCCATAATCTAACATTTATATGTTTGTATGTTAATATGTTTGTATGTTTATGTGTTTGTATGTTTATATATTTATATGTTTATATGTTTGTATGTTTATATGTTTGTATGTTTATATATTTGTATGTTGATATGTTTATATGTTTGTATGTTTATATGTTTATATGTTTGTATGTTTATATGTTTATATGTTTATATGTTTGTATGTTTGTATGTTTATATCTTTTTATGTTTATATGTTTATATTTTTGTATGTTTATATGTCTATATTTTTGTATGTTTATATGTTTATATGTTTATATGTTTGTATGTTTGTATGTTTATACGTTTATATGTTTGTATGTTTATATGTTTATATGTTTATATGTTTGTATGTTTATATGTTTATATGTTTGTATGTTTGTATGTTTATACGTTTATATATTTGTATGTTTATATGTTTATATGTTTGTATGTTTATATGTTTATATGTTTGTATGTTTGTATGTTTTTTATGTTTATATGTTTGTATGTTTTTTATGTTTGTATGTTTGTATGTTTATATGTTCATATGTTCATATGTTCATATGTTTGTATGTTTTTATGTTTATATGTTTATATGTTTGTATGTTTGTATGTTCATATTTTCATATGTTTGTACGTTTGTATGTTTATATGTTTATGTTTACATGTTTATATGTTTATATGTTTGTATGTTTGTATGTTTATATATTTATATGTTGATATGCTTGTATGTTTGTATGTTTATATATTTATATGTTGATATGTTTGTATGTTTGTATGTTTATACGTTTATATGTTTGTATGTTTATATGTTTATATGTTTATATGTTTGTATGTTTATATGTTTACATGTTTATATGTTTATATGTTTATACGTTTGTATGTTTATATGTTTATATGTTTATATGTTTGTATGTTTGTATGTTTATACGTTTATATATTTGTATGTTTATATGTTTATATGTTTGTATGTTTATATGTTTGTATGTTTATATGTGTATATGTTTGTATATTTTTGTATGTTTGTATGTTTATATGTTCATATGTTTGTATGTTTATATGTTTATATGTTTATATGTTTGTATGTTCATATTTTCATATGTTTGTACGTTTGTATGTTTATATGTTTGTATGTTTGTATGTTTATATATTTATATGTTGATATGTTTGTGTGTTTGTATGTTTATATATTTATATGTTGATATGTTTGTATGTTTGTATGTTTATAGGTTTATATGTTTATATGTTTGTATGTTTGTATGTTTATATGTTTGTATGTTTATATGTTGATATGTTTATATGTTTGTATGTTTATATGTTTATATGTTTGTATGTTTGTATGTTTATAGGTTTATATGTTTGTATGTTTGTATGTTTATATGTTTATATGTTTGTATGTTTGTATGTTTGTATGTTTGTATGTTTATATGTTTATATGTTTTTATGTTTATATGTTTGTATGTTTATATATTTGTATGTTTATATATTTGTATGTTTATATATTTGTATGTTGATATGTTTATATGTTTATATGTTTGTATGTTTGTATGTTCATATCTTTTTATGTTTATATGTGTATATGTTTGTATGTTTATATGCCTATATTTTTGTATGTTTATATGTTTGTATGTTTGTATGTTTATATGTTTGTATGTTTATATGTGTGTATGTTTATATGTGTTTATGTTTATATGTTTGTATGTTTATATGTTTGTATGTTTATATGTTTGTATGTTTATATGTTTATATGTTTATATGTTTATATGTTTGTATGTTTATATGTTTATATGTTTATATGTTTGTATGTTTGTATGTTTATACGTTTATATATTTGTATGTTTATATGTTTATATGTTTGTATGATTATATGTTTGTATGTTTATATGTTTGTATGTTTGTATGTTTTTTATGCTTATATGTTAGTATGTTTTTTATGTTTGTATGTTTGTATGTTAATATGTTCATATGTTTGTATGTTTATATGTTTATATGTTTATATGTTTGTATGTTTGTATGTTCATATTTTCATATGTTTGTACGTTTGTATGTTTATATGTTTATGTTTACATGTTTATATGTTTATATGTTTGTATGTTTGTATATTTATATGTTGATATGTTTGTATGTTTGTATGTTTATATATTTATATGTTGATATGTTTGTATGTTTGTATGTTTATAGGTTTATATGTTTATATGTTTGTATGTTTCTATGTTTATATGTTTGTATGTTTATATGTTGATATGTTTATATGTTTGTATGTTTATATGTTTATATGTTTTTATGTTTGTATGTTTATAGGTTTATATGTTTGTATGTTTGTATGTTTATATGTTTATATGTTTATATGTTTGTATGTTTGTATGTTTGTATGTTTATATGTTTATATGTTTGTATGTTTGTATGTTTATAGGTTTATATGTTTATATGTTTGTATGTTTGTATGTTTATATGTTTGTATATTTATATGTTTATGTTTACATGTTTATATGTTTATATGTTTGTATGTTTTTATGTTTAGATATTCATATGTTGATATGTTTGTATTTTTGTTTGTTCATAGGTTTATATGTTTATATGTTTGTATGTTTGTATGTTTATATGTTTGTATGTCTATATGTTGATATGTTTATATGTTTGTATGTTTATATGTTTATATGTTTGTATGTTTGTATGTTTATAGGTTTATATGTTTGTATGTTTGTATGTTTATAGGTTTATATGTTTATATGTTTGTATGTTTGTATGTTTATATGTTTGTATGTTTGTATGTTTGTATGTTTATATGTTTGTATGTTTATATGTTTGTATGTTTGTATGTTTATATGTTTATGTAACATTATGAAGGGGCCCGGTATTCTGAAAACGTGTAAAGTTAGCTAGTATGGATTATGAATGTATGTTTATATGTTGATATGTTTATATGTTTGTATGTTTGTATGTTTGTATGTTTATATGTTTCTATGTTTGTATGTTTGTATGTTTGTATGTTTATATGTTTCTATGTTTGTATGTTTGTATGTTTCTATGTTTCTATGTTTGTATGTTTGTATGTTTATATGTTTGTATGTTTGTATGTTTATATGTTTATATGTTTGTATGTTTATATGTTTATATGTTTGTATGTTTATATGTTTATATGTTTATATGTTTGTATGTTTATATGTTTATATGTTTATATGTTTGTATTTTTATATGTTTGTATGTTTGTATGTTTGTATGTTTATATGTTTATATGTTTATAGTTTTGTATGTTTATATGTTTATATGTTTGTATTTTTATATGTTTGTATGTTTATATGTTTATATGTTTATATGTTTGTATGTTTATATGTTTGTATGTTTATATGTTTATATGTTTATATGTTTGTATGTTTATATGTTTATATGTTTATATGTTTGTATGTTTATATTTTTATATGTTTATATGTTTATATGTTTATATGTTTATATGTTTATATGTTTGTATGTTTATATGTTTATATGTTTATATGTTTATATGTTTATATGTTTATATGTTTATATGTTTGTATGTTTATATTTTTATATGTTTATATGTTTATATGTTTATATGTTTGTATGTTTATATGTTTATATGTTTGTATGTTTGTATGTTTATATGTTTATATGTTTATATGTTTTTATGTTCGTATGTTCGTATGTTTATATGTTTATATGTTTGTATATTTATATGTTTATATGTTTAGGGGTTTATATGTTTATATGTTTATATGTTTGTATGTTTATATGTTTATATGTTTATATGTTTTAATGTTCGTATGTTTATATGTTTGTATATTTATATGTTTGTATGTTTGTATGTTTATATGTTTATATGTTTGTATATTTATATGTTTATATGTTTGTATGTTTATATGTTTATATGTTTCTATGTTTATATGTTTATATTTTTGTATGTTTGTATGTTTATATGTTTATATGTTTATATGTTTGTATGTTTGTATGGACAGTATTCACTCCTCAACTAATTAACCTATCATTATGAATTTTGAAACAAAACTGCTAGACGGTATGGGTCGTGATGTAGACTATATTTAGTTCAACTTGATTTTATGCAGAGAGAGCAAAATTCATTACATGATTTTGATTTCTAAAAATGTCTTAAGTTTAATAATAAAGTTTCCGACGGTTTTAATAAGCAATTTAAATTCAGGACATTTTACTTATTGGGGTCTTAAATTAAATGCAAATCTGATATATTTGAATTTTCAAATGGGAGGTTGTGTCCATATTCTGCTCTCCCAACCTCTTTAAAATATTCTAAAGAAACTGAAATTTGGAGTATGTTCTTTAATTAATTTATTTATTAATTTAAAAAAAGATTGATTCATTTATTAATAAATTAATTAATTAATTAATTTTTTTAATTACTTATTTATTAATTTATTAATTAATTTATTTATTTATTAATTCATAAATTAATTAATTTATTTATTTATTAATTAATTAATCAATTAATTTCTTTATTTATAAATTTATTTATTGATTAATTAATTTATTAATTAATTAATTAATTTATTTATTAATTACTTTACTTATTAATTAATTACTTTATTAATTAACTAATTTATTTATTAATTTTTTTATTAATTTATTTATTAATTTATTAATTATTTAATGCATTTATTAGTTTATTAATTTATTAATTTATTAATTAATTAATTAATTAATTAATTAATTTTTATATTTATTAATTAATTACTTTATAAACTTAATTAATTTATTTATTAGTTAATTTATTTATAAATGTATTTATTAATTTATTTATTAATTAATTCATTCATTAGTTTATTAATTTATTAATTTATTTATAAATTAATTTATTTATTAATTAATGTATTTATTAATTAATTAATTGATGTCTAATTCTTATTGTTAAAATCTACACAAATGGGAGGTATTTGAATTTTTACGAAGGGCTTCCTCTTTTTTTGCATAAAACTGGAGTCGTTACGTCTAGTATCTGTGTTCTAAAACTCATAATGATCGGTTAATTAGTTTAGGAGTGAATCTTGTACATACAAATATATAAAAATATACGCATACCTAAGTTTATAGAAATAATATATATATATTATCTTTATAAACTGAGGTATGCGTATATGTTTATATATTTGAATGTACAAGATTCACCCCTAAACTAAGTATATATATATATATATATATATATATATATATATATATATATATATATATATATATATATATATATATATATATATATATATAATACATGCATTATATTTCTTTCTATATATGTTAATCTATTGAAACTCCAGTGTTTATAAAAAGTGCTTAAAACAAGTAAAGCTGATTTTAATATAAATTTTCGTTTATACGAACATTATTGCTTACATATGTGCATACATGTTTCAGTTGTCCTTTCTAATAGAAAGTCAACTTCCTCAGACCTTAAGATAAATTCAAATGAAAAATCGCTAACTTCCTTATTCAGTATATATTCCCTGGTTGGGGTGGGTTACTAATACAACGGTCAAGCTTCATATCGATTTACATTTTAGCCTTTCATATCTTTTTTCGTTTCTATTTGATTTGATTTATCTCGCGTTTTCGACTCTTTATTTATTTTATATTTCCTACTTGGGATTTATTTCATGATATGAAACCAAATATTCTATCGGTCAGGGGATCCATTCATTCTAAAGCTGACCTATATAAAGACCCACATCTATACATACATGTCAATGGACACATATCTCTATATACATACACACACACACACGCCCCCCCACGCACACACATATATATATATATATATATATATATATATATATATATATATATATATATATATATATATATATCCACATACCCACACCCTTACATATACATACACACAATTATGTCTGAATTAGAAATTCTAAATCGTAAACTTTAAAGACCACCTAAATCTATTAAACTGTAGAAGTGAGGTAGCAAACAGCTGCCTGCACAGAATAAAATTTACCTTAGGCTAACAATACATAAATAAATAAATAAGTAAAAAAACAAAACTAAACTAAAAACTAACAACTTAAAAATTAAAACCTAAAATAAAAATACAAGCAACCGCGTGTTAAAATAAGTTCACCCATTATATTGGCACAACAAAAACACAGGATATAGGCCACTCTATAGAAAACAGAGCAATAGAACAGGAAATAAGAAGTAAAACTAAGATGTTTACGCGCAAGCCTCTATTTGTTAATGGACGAAGATTCGAGACTGTAATGCCACAATGATTCAGTCTGATCTATCTATCTATCTATCTATCTATCTATCTATCTATCTATCTATCTATGTCAATAAAAGGATAAAATAAATCTGACAGTATGAGTTAAGATGGAAAAGCGAAAGACCAAAAACTCAACGTTTTTCCCAACTGTTGCGTGAGCTTTTTCAAGAAACAAAAGCTAAAAGTGGAAAAAATGATTTTTAAGAATCTATTTTTATTTTTTAACCACTTCTAGCTTTTATCTTTTGAAAAAGCCCACACAACAGTTAGGCGAAACGTTGAGTTTTAGGTCTTCTGCTTTTCCACTTGAACTCATATATATATATATATATATATATATATATATATATATATATATATATATATATATATATACAAACACACACACACACACATATATATATATATATACATATATGTACGTGTGTGTGTGTGTGTGTGTGTTCGTGTATAGTAATACAGGTAAAGTAGACATCCGCAGGATAAAAATCCATAGAATTTCAACTAGAGCTCGTAAAAAAGTGCTCAATAGTAAATAAAGCTATTTAAAACCTGCTACATTGGCATATCGATTTTATCGATCAATAGTTATTATAGACTAAGCTATCATCAGGAGGGGAAAAGGATGATTTTTCACTCCGATGTTCATATTGGGAAAGAACCCAATATAAACATATGAGTAAAAGATTAGACTTTTTTCGGCCCTATGAGACCTTAGTTTATAATAACTATTGATCGATAGCATCGAAATGCCAGTGTACCGGCTTTTTGTACAGGTCTGTATAAATAAGGTTAATTATATATATATATATATATTTATATATACACACATATACATATATATATATATATATATATATATATATATATATATATATATATATATATATATATCAATCCATCTCATACAAGAAAATGTATCTTTGTTTGTATTCATATATCTACTTATGACAAAATATCGGTATTTGAAGTCAGGTAAAATCAAAATGTTTAAAAAAAAAAAGTTTTCTTTTTCATGATTGCCTCCCCTTTAGCAATATCCGTGTTTCAAAAACGTCTCGGAAACCACTTATACATGTTTGTAGACAGCCGGAGATGTCAGCAACAAAACGAGCTAGAATCATTTTCTATCATCGCCTTATGAATACCGGCCCTCTACGAATTGATCGGTAGCTGAGTCTCGCCGCTTCCGTTTTCATCATTGGAATCCCGCAGAAATATTAATAATAAAAAAACAAGTGCTCCATCAGCCACCGTCTTTGGTCAGCAAATTTCGGAAGGGGGGGGGGGGGGGGAAGCACACAAATTGAGACGAACCTTTGACAGGAATTGAATGAGCCCGCTGAGAAGTAGCGACATCTGGCGGCGACGAGCAAAACAACGTAGAATAATTAATTCATCCGGAACAGATTTTCGTTTTAGAATTCCAATTTAAACTTTGGATCGAATTTACTTCAAACTGGAACCTAGCAGACACTTTCACGTCTTCTGTTAGCTGAAGACGCTGATATATATATATATATATATATATATATATATATATATATATATATATATATATATATATATATATATATATATAACTTCTTTGTAAAATGGTAGGAAAAATCCCAGCAGAGTGCTCGATTAATTAAGAATTAAAGTTAAAAATTAAGAGCATAATATTTATTTATTCTGGTACAGAAAAATTAGTACAACATTCGTACCGTCGGTTTCAAGCACGGAAGGTCTT
>OY744522.1:190178701-190251201 GCA_963556195.1 Sepiola atlantica
TCTGGGTTGTTGAAGGATAGTTTATGGTTGTAGAATCTTTCCTTGAAGTTGTTGCCTGCCAGACCAATATAATAGTTAGTCTGGGATGGGTTTTCAGTTGAGGAGATAGATGCCTCATAGACCACTTGGGTTGATAGGCACTTTTGATTTAGGGGGCAGTTTGATTTGTTATTACAGTTGCATGTTCTTTTAGAATTTGAGGTTACTGGGGTGTTTAGTATTTTCATGTTGTGCTTTTTTATGATTTTTTCTAAGTTGTCACCACAACAATAGCTGAGTTTTAGTGTATTCTTATTGAAAATTTTATGGAGTATGCTGTTATTGGGGAAATGAGTGTTTATTAAGTTCAGGAATTTATTCCCTATTTTGGTTTTAGTTGAGTTGTTAAATGGAGGTGTATACCAGATAATTTTCCTATTTCTATTTTTGTTCCTATTAGGGTTATTTTGTGTAGTTGGAATATACTCTATTTTGGTATTTTTGTATCCACTCTCCTTTAGTGCTTTATTATAAAAGTTCTTATGTTTATTGAAGATATCTATATTGGAGGAGTTGTTGCTAATCCTTCTACTAATTGATTCTGGGATGTGTTTACTTACAGATCTAGGGTGGTTAGATAGTGGGTTGACATAAAGGGGGTAGGAAGTATCTTTAGCATAGGGCTCATAAGTATCTCTATTGAGGTTGAAGGTAATATCGAGGAAATTGACCTGTTTAACATTTGATGTTATTTCAGCCTTTAGGCCTATTCGTTTCATTTCTTTGGATATTATTTTTTTGGTTTGTTCACATTTTTGTCCGTTTGTGTTTTGAACGTACATTAGGCCATCATCTCTGTAGAGGCCGATTGAATCGACTTCAAGATCTTTTGTTAGGTTGTATAGTAAGTACAGGCCAACCAAGTCTGTTACCTCGGCAGAGGCAAGAGAGCCCATAGATACATCGAATGAAGAGAAATGGTCTTTCTTTGTCCATTGTTCTTTGTTATTTATTAGTACTGTGGTTCGACATTTTTTGATTATGTTTATTTCGTCTTCCGAGATATTAGAGAGGAGAGTGGCGAATTCTATGACATTTTCGAAGAGTGCTCTGGTTATTGAGGGGTAGTAGTTAACTATATCGAATTGTATGAAAGAGCATTTATCTTTATTTCTAATTCTATTGAACCAGCTTATGGTTTCTGCGGTATTGATCCACTGGTTTAAGTTGTAGGTGTTTTTAATTTTTTGTTAATGATAAGACTGGTAACACCAGAAAACTTCTCTTATAAAATGATTCCACTAGTATTGATCTCGGTATAATATAATCACAATTTTAAAAAATATAATCACAACAAAATTCACTACAAATAATAAACAAAACATTAAAATAAAATAAATAAAATGCAAAAGTAGCAATTAATACCCTAAATTAAAATTATCAAACATTTTTATCCACATGATAATTACTTATTAGAATTAAAATAAAATAAGAATGACGGTTGTAATCATAATTTTATTCTCATTTTAAATTTAACTCACTCTGGCCGTCGCCCCATCTCCCTCCTCCCACCCCGGCCGAGATTGAGATTGTCACAGCACTGACACGTGAAAAACCTCCCACATAATAATTTGAAACACGACTTGTTGGGGTCCTCCCCCTCCCCTCTCATGTCCCATGTCGCCGTTATAGACAAAGCCCCAACTCTATCCCCCTCCCCCTCCAATGTATTTTCAATTTTCAATCTCCCGTTAGAGTGAAGTTGAAATTTTATGCCATTTGAATTCCTTCCGCCGGCCCGATGAGTTGGTGGCTATTCGCACCAATGAAACAAAACTTGTTTTGTCGCAACTAATGGAATAAAATCAAAATATATATATATATATATATATATATATATATATATATATATATATATATATATATATATATATATATATATCTAATGTGTAAAGTACCAACAATATACATCTATCAGTCATAAAGTTCTTATATTTTCTTTCTTTTTATCTATCTATCTATTTATCTATCTATCTATCAATACTCATCTATTCATCGATGAGAACCTAGCGTCAATATATCGATCAATCTATTCGTATCCATTTACATTCTTCTATTCGAACCTATATTTTTCTGTATATTCGTATCTACTTACCGATCTCAATTTATTCGCATCTATCAGTTCACAGACACACACACGCAAACACACACACACACACACACACACACACACACACACACACACACACACATATATATATATATATATATATATATATATATATATATAGTGGAAATAATTATATATATAATCTCAGATTAAAAATCTAATACACACACACTCATATATATATTTATATAATAATAATATTCATAAATAAATATAAAATTATTTATACCTACATACGACGTCGTTTCAAGCTTCTGCTCTCATCAGTGTAGGGAAGCAATCATTTCAGACTGTGCACGCTTTCGCTCTATCCTCAAGGCCACAGGGAATTATCACGTGATACGGGAGAAATTAAGTTACATTTATGCCAAATACAGCGGGCCTTAAACACCAGATTTTTAAAGAATGGTTTAACGAACTTAATCGCAGCTTTTCTTTGTAGCTTAAGTGAATGTCTGTTGTTAATATCCTCTAACAGTGCTCTACTTTTAATTTCTCATATATATTTCTTTTACTTAATTTTTTTTTTTACCGTATTCTAAATAATTTTTCCTTGTATCTCTTTAGTCTGTGCTTAAAATATTCTTAAATTGCGACTTAATACTAGACTAATGAAAAAAAGTAGTTAAAAAACGACGGATCTCTATAACTCTTAGGGATAGCCCCTACCTTAATGCAAATCCGTCAGTCTTTTTCCTCCCTATTCCATACACAAGGCAATTAAATGTGAGCGCCTAAATACATCGTAATTGGTCTGGATTCTCGAGCAAAACAAACGCAGCTGGTATCAGCACGCATGGTTTATGTATTGCACCCACCCTTTAACAAACTGTCACTTTCCCATCTCGCGTTTCTGATCGTGAGGACCAGAAAACCTCACTCCTTGACCTATTCTTGACTACCAAGCCCGATGCTTATGTGACGGATGCTCATAGAAACGCTGAACACCTTGTTATAATCGTTAATATTACCGTTAACATTCGACTCCAAGCTGAGCAACAGTTACTCAAACCTACAAGATACTACGAACGAACTGATTGGGAATCTATCAAAGATCTCACCAGGAATGTCCCATGGAGTAGATTTTTGTTCTCTCCATTCTGACGAGTGCGCAAATGAGGTATCTGAATGGGTCTAAGTAGGCATACAAGTAAATGTCCCCATGCGGAAATTCTATAGCAAGCCCCACTCTCCCGTATGGTTCAGCAGCTATTGTTTGTAAGCAGTAAACATTCCGCCTATTCAACTAACATAAATCAACTACAAATAGACAGAAGTCATTGTAAAAGTGAAATAGCCACTCTTCGCCAACATCTTTGAGTCACTAATCAATCTAGCGTTAGTCCACCACCAAGTAAGTTAATACTAAACTTCTTTCTGACCATCAGTATGGATTTAGGCAAGTCCGTCCTACTGCGGATATCCTAACGGTCATCTCTGAACCCATATATCATACACTGGATAAAGCTGGTGAAGCTAGGGCGGCAGCGCTTGATATATCAAAAGCCTTTGACAAGGTCTGCTATGAAGACCTTGTCATAAAATTTAATTCGTACGATATAACTGGACGAATATTTTATATAATCAGATCTTTCGTAAACAAAAGTAAGATCTTGATTGTCCTCGATGGCCGTACCCAAAACAACATGATATCAATGCGGTGTACCTCAGGGGTCGATCCTTGGACGATTATTATTTCTGATCTTTATAAACGACCTCTCTGATGCAATTGCGTCCTAGATGGGTATAGTTGCCGATGACACCACGCTCTATTCTCGACATGTTGGTAAAACGAACGCGCATATATTTAAGGCAATGGCTTATTCATTTAAAAATAACTTCCAGTCTGTCTTGGAATGGGGGCATAAATGGATGGTGACAGTTAATACTGCTAAGACAAAGCTCCTTTTCAACCACCAATTGCGATAGCTGATAACACTCTACCCGAGAGTCAAAAATTCAAACTCTTCGGCCTAGTCTCTTCCCCTTAAACAGGGTTAAAAAGACTCTCTAGTCTAATAGGTTTCACACTGTCTGCCAAGCTCTAGCCCCTGTCCCATCGCCGTTGCATCCGTGTGTTTGTTTCACAAGTACTTCAATGGAATGTGCTCCGATGAACTTGCTGCCCTGGTGTTCCCTCGACGTAAATCTCCCCGACCAACTTGGCAATCAGCTAAATACCCCTTCACTGTTAAAGTCTCCAAATGCCAGAAGGCTTTCTACTCTAATAGCTACTTTCCTCGAATTGCTAGCCTTTGGAATTCCCTCCCTGCTTCCTGTTTGCATGTCTGTACGTGTGAAGTTTAAATGTAATGTGAACAAACATTTCGCTGCAAAACTCCCCACTTAGCATGCCCCTTATGTATATTGCTCCTAATTTACAGTAGTTTTTACGTCTCAGTTGCAATATGCCTTGTTTTGGATGAATAAAAAAGTAAAAAATAAGACAACTAGGAGGTATATTTACAAGAGTGTGTATTTACAGACGAATAGAATAGTATGTTAACTTTTTTCCTATCGCAAGGAGATGTGGCACAAGGCCGGAAGGTGGGGAGAAAAATCCAGCACTCTTAAAGAAAAAGTACTTTGGCCTCCTAAAAATAGCCTCCGCACCCCCATCGGCATTCCCCGGTCGGGAAGCTTCAGGCAGTTAGCAATAAACAAACTTCCCCCTAAAAAGGGGAAGCAAAGCCAACCCATGACCAATACCTCAGCCCGACAGATAAAAGACCATCAAAATTTTCCAGTTCCCGCTGAACTGATTGTCGAGAACGGATCCTCGACTGGTATGTGTGTCTCCAGAGTCGCTGAACAACTGTAGCCTGTTCCATCTTTCGTCGTAGGCTCCCCTATACATAGTGTTTAGAAGAGTCCATATAGTCACGAGATAGGGTAAATCACCATCACACTATAACAAAATCAAACCCAGAAAATACAATACTTCAACATTGTTCTTTTCATTTAACTTATATTTCTCATTTGCTAAGCAAATCAATGAAAACATTCCTGGTTTCTTCCTTCTATCGGCAAATCTTAAAAAATAATATAAAAAAACACACACAAAACAAATAATGTTATCTCCTTTCATAATGTCCTCCATTAATTTTTATATTAAGAGAATACACACAAAAAAACATATAAATAGCCAACAAAAGTTTTCATCTTTTTCCCTTCTAGCTTTTCAAGTTTCATGCTTTCTCATTATTTTCTTAGAAAACAGAACAATAGAATAGAAAATAGGAAGTAAAATAAACCGAACCTTTGTTTGTGAGAAGCCCAACGATTGGCTAAGAGAATAACAAAGAATCTGATTGGTTAACTAGCTAAACTAAACACCACGTGTATATATAAAAAAAACACCCGGCAACACAAACTTCATGCATTTTTAATTAATAATTCCCTAAGAAACGCGGAAGCCTCTGTGTAACTTAATTGCCATAAATAAATTCGGATGACCACAAAATCTTATCTACGCCGCCATTTTCTTTTCAAGCTGCTAGAGCAGAGACAACGGTCAGCGTGGTTACAATTTCGATTCTCGGCGACGATTTGCTGGTTGGTCTGAGTCTAAACCACATTGGTAAAATGTAATAACAACGAAACGAAAGTTCGTGGACGACTAAATCAACTCTCTCTCTCTCCTCTCTCTGTCGATCTCTTTCTCTCTCTCTTTTTCTCTCTCTGTGTCTGTCTTTCTGTTTATATCTCTCTTTCCTCTCTCTCTTTCGGTCTCTTTCTCTCCCGCTTTCTCTCTGTCTGTCTCTCTGTTTATCTCTCTCTCCTCTCTCTCTTTCGGTCTCTTTCTCTCTCTGTCTCGCTCTGTGTGTGTGGGTGTCTTTCTCTCTCTGTCTGTCTGCCTGTTTGTCTCTCTCTCTCTCTCTCTCTCTCCCTCTTTATCTCTCTCTGTGTCTTTGTGTGTGTGTGTGTGTGTGTCTCTCTCTCTCTGTATATATATATATATATATATATATATATATATATATATATATATATATATATATATATATATATATATAAACATATAATTATTATTTCATGTATCCACAAAATTTTATAAGGAAATATAATCTTTCATGTATCAATTTTCAGTATTTATTTCAACAGTGCACAATACGTGAATAGAGCTAGGTAGTAAGTTATGAAAATATATTTATGGCAATTAAGCTACACAGAGGCTTCCGCGTTTCATCCCCTTAAAAATAGAACAATAGAATAGAAAATAGGAAGTAAAATCAACCGAACCTTTGTTTGTGAGAAGCCAAACGATTGACTACGAGAATAACAAAGAATCTGATTAGTTAACTAGCAAAACTAAACACCACGTGTATATATAAAAACACTCGGCAACACAAACTCCATGCATTTTAGCCTAACGTGTCCCTACGGGGATGAAACTTGGTAGCCTCTGTGTAGCTTACTTGCCATAAATATATTTTCATAACTTACTAAACATATATATATATATATATATATATATTGCACTGAAGAGCTGTGATACAGCGAAGTAGCTTGTCTCTAGATGACTATATAAGCTCCCCTTCTCGGGTTGAGCACTGTCGTCAAATGATATCACCTGCAAATGCAAAGCTCTTTGTAAGTAAATAAATCAAGCATTGTCAAGTGGCGTCAATATTTATGCCAAAAACATTGTAGATATCATTTACCACCAACGCCTGTCCCGTGGCTTAGTGGTGAGATTTGCCGAGTTGCAGATCGTTCTATGACTTGGGATGAGTGCTAGTCTAGCTTCACTGAAAAGCTGTGATGCAGCGAAACAGTGTGTCTGTAGATGTATAATATATATATATATATATATATATATATATATATATATATATATATATATATATGATTTTATGAAGGCTTACCAAAGCATTCCTTTCAGGACACCAATGATCACCATTAAATATATTTTTTCTTACAAATATTATTTATTCAAATTAAATGTTTTTTCCTACATGTGTTTCACTACCAAGCAGTTACTTGCTTGGCAGATCATCAGGGAAATTAAATGTCTGGAATACTGGTTTCAACTGCCGACAATACACAATGTGGCGTTGCAATAGTTGAGGTCACTTAAGAAGAGAAGAGGAAAAAAATAAAAATAAAAGTTAAAATTAAAAAACAAGGAAGAACAACGATAAAAAAAGAAAGTCCTAGAAAAAGTCTTAGAAAAGTAGCTCGTGCATTATTTCTTCCACCAAGCCAACAAGCAAATAACCAGTCCCAAATACATTAAAAAAACCCAAAAAACCGGAACAATGTGCGATAATACACTTTCACCTCGGCCGGCACAATGATGAATAAATCCCCCCCCCACAAAAAAAAACAAAAGAACTAAATCATTCAAGATACCGTTCACAAGTTACCATTCCAATCCAATGATAGTATAGGAATTCTAAATCCAACTTCAGTTGAAACCAGTATTCCTGACATTTAATTTCTCTGATGATCTGCCAAGCAAGTAACTGCTTGGTAGTGAAACACGTGTAGGAAAAAACATTTAATTTGAATAAATAATATTTGTAAGAAAAAATATATTTAATGGTGATCATTAGTGTCCTGAAAGGAATGCTTTGGTAAGCCTTCATAAAATCACATATAAATGCTCTGTACTCTGTAATCGAGTATCATCGAGCTTGTTTTTATTGGAACAACCCCAGTTTTCACTGAATGATCTATTTTATAAATGAAAAATCTCTCTCTCTCTCTCTCTCTCTGTATATATATATATATATATATATATATATATATATATATATATATATATATATATATATATATATATATATATATATATATATATAATTACGTTCTATCGGAAACTGAATGAATTCCTTGTCTAAACTGATTATATACTTTTATCGGTATATTTTATTCATAAGTCAGTGTTTGAAATGGAAGAGAATATCAATGACAGGTGATCTATGTTTATCAATATAATTATGGATTGACCTCTGATCAGATAAATGACAAGCTAATCACCCGGGAGGAAGGGGTGGAGTCGAATGGCTTACGTACGAATTTGTTTGATGATTTGACGTCAGAGTGGACACATTTTCAGAAATGACAAAAGAAACCTTATTTCTTGTAATATACTACCCCTCCACACGCGTATATATATATATATATATATATATATATATATATATATATATATATATATATATATATATATATATATATATATATATAATATTTTCAAGTTAACCTATATACACATCTGTTTCATACCAAATCTACAATCATCAGTATGGGAGGAGACAATCCCTTCCAGCCGCACGGTTCGAACCCCAATACGAAAGTCATATTTGACTCAGTAGTTATTGTTATTGTCAATCGGGGATATGTATAATAATATAATAAAATTAGACTCATGGTTTACTATCAGAAATTTAAAACCCACAATCTTGTAGTAAAAAACAACTCCTACCTAACTCAAAAACCACTAGAAAGAACCAATGTTATTCATAAGTTTAAATGCTCTTTGGGAGAATGTAACTCCCATAATAATAATAATAAAGCTAATAGCTACATTGGTTTTACAAGCACTACCCTATCTCGCCGCCCCAACGTGCATCTTGTAAACTCTAGCTCAATTTACCAACATCTACAACAGCATAACTGCCCTCTCCCTGATTTAAGACGCATTCTAGTGAATAACACTAGAATTATACATTCTGAAACCAATTTAAAAAATTAAAAATACACGAAGCTATCTACATAAAAACACAACAACCTAAAATTAACATCATATATGAAACCAGTGGTAAAATTTTAAAATGCTTAACATAATTCGATTTTGTTCTGTGATGCCATCCAGCGTTGCTGAATTTAAATTGTCAACGACTTCCTGGAACAATGCGAAAAACGTTCTATGCGCGTTTCTCCGCCGTCTTGTTAACATTCTCTTCTTTCTCCAGCTTTTTTGTTCACCTGAGGATGATTCGACGGAGAATCGAAAACGTTCATGAAACGTGTGAAATCTATTTTTTTATTTTTTTTATTTTAATACAAAAAAGACCATCAGAAAAATTGAAAAAATAAAAATGTATAAACAGACGGATTCTGTGTGTGTGTATGTAATTGTTTTTATTGGTGATTGCAACGTTCGTTTTTTTTTTTTTGCTTACTACTATTTGTATTCTTTCACTTCCTAAGTGATTAAGATACAGAAAATTGCATTATTAGTCGCTCTTAAGTCTATAGGACGCATTTTTCGTTAATATATATATTTTTATTAATTTTATACGTACATATATATATATATATATATATATATATATATATATATATATATATATATATATATATATATGATGGACTCTCCCGTCGATTGCGACGTATGAGGTTCCAACAACTTTCATATATATAAATATATATATATATATATATATATATATATATATATATATATATATAGAGAGAGAGAGAGAGAGAGAGAGAGAGAGAGAGAGAGAGATTATGTATATGGATGGATGCAAATCGGATAGAATGTATAATAATATAAAATAGAAATAAAGAATAAACGAAAAAAATATTCGACAAAAGAAAAATCACAACGGACAGGCCATGTCGGAAGAATCGATATTTCGCCTGTGATTTTTTTGGAAGCTTATTCATGACGAGAGATAACCAAGAAACAGGATACCCTTATTCGTTTATCCATTGTTTTCATTTAATTTTTACCTCTGTCTCTCCCTCATACACACACACACACACACACGCGCACGCACGCACGCACGCACGCACACACGCACACACACGCATATATATATATATAAATTTTATACGTACATAAAAGTAATCCATGGACACGTGTTTCTGGCTCACAGCCGTTATTAAATATTAAATACATTAAATATTTAGGTGATTAACATCGTACATATTTCTAGGAAGGGCGTTATAGTCCAATAGTAAGATGCTGGACTACAGACATCAATATCGAATGTATTAAATTAGCCATGCTGATGACGACTGTGAGCCAGAAACACGTGTCCATGGATTACTTTTATGTACGTATAAAATCAATAAAAAATATATATTAACGAAAAATGCGTCCTATAAAGTTAAGGGTGACTAATAATGCAATTTTCTGTATCTTAATCACTTAGGAAGTGAAAGAATACAAATAGTAGTAAGCAAAAAAAAAAAAACAACGAACGTTGCAGTCACCAATAAAAACAATTACATTAATATATATATATATATATATATATATATATATATATATACCACTCTTGTCTTTATTCATCTTTCTCTCTCCTTTTTCGTTACTTATACGTATGTGTAATTCTTATTTTACTCTCGTTTCTTTCTCCTTTTTTTTATCTATGTCTTACCATCTTTATTTGTGCTCCCTCTCTACCCTCTCCCCATCTTCATAGAAATTCCTAAAAAGGGTCCGTTTCCTCTTTTCTTTTCCGGTTCCATATTTCTATAAATTGATCGTAGTCATTACTGGGATCGGTAATGAACGGCGATTGAAGAAGTAGAATTTTGCGAAAACCAAATTCTCCGCTTCTCTGACTCTAAAAAGGCAATCTGGCTCGACCATTTTCTTGGAAATCGATCGGGTCACTTGGGGCAGAACTAATCCTATGCCCGGTAGGTGGCGCGCCTAGTAGACTGATTGGGTCATCTGACATACGCAGTTCGGAGGCAGCTCGGTATATTTTGTGTCGAAAGATGATTGGATAGATGGTTGCAAAACGATGAAAAGGAAAGAGATATAAAGGAGGGGGGAGATAAAGGCGGGGGGGGGGCTAGAAAGGAGGAGGGAGAGAAATGAGAAAGGAGGAGGGAGAGAAAATAGAAAGGAGAAGGGATAAAAAAGGAGGACAGATAGAAAGGGGAGTGGCTAGAAAAGAGAGCGGATAGAAAGAAAAGAAAAGTGAGAACATGGACACATGAGAAATCTTGGAATAAGTTTAACCAAAATATAGAAGCGGGAAAGAAAGGGACAAACAGAAAAGATTACAGAAAAAAAGACAGGAAAAACAGTCTGTGTACCTTAGTGTCAAATACGTTATTTGGATGTCCTTAGACTTGTCCCAGACAAGACATACAGATATTAAGAAAGGCGCCATTAATTAATGATCACCTGGACGTTGGGAGGTGACGGTGTCTAAGTGGATAACAACGCGGACTGACGACCTGGGTGTGCCAGGTTCGAATCCAGTCGATTCCATAATACCACTTTCACTTAAAGATGTTGGCAACCATTACGTGGTCCCTCCTGCAAAAATGCCGGCAACAGAATCAAACCGATCAACAAAGTTGTACCATTCTGATTCAAACCTCCACGAATTAAAATTTCAAAAAACTTTACAAATTTAAAAGAAAAATGTAATTTTTAGTGTACTACCAAAAGGAATAATTGAAAACAAAATCTGTGTCGATTGTGTTTCCAAGTAAGAAAATATGTACTCATTTTCTCACACATATTCAATTAGTCGTATAGGGCCCTTATGACAACACAAAATTACCACCATGGCCCTTAGGGGATCTTGAGTTTGTCTCAGGTATATAAATACTTATTTAAAAGTACAGTCTATTTTAAAAAAGGAATAAGGTTGTTTACGTCGGTAGCAGTAGTAAGTGTTATTGTCATTGTGAAAAAAATGGATACAGTTTTACAAGCCATTTAAAAGAATGGAAATAAAATACAAATATATGAGCAAAAAATCATATGGATAAGATTGAAGTTCTATTAACGCAGGCAGAAATGAACAATAAATTATATATTTCTTCAACAATCGCAATAAACAGGGCACGTGAGAACAATCGGTATTTCGCCTCTAGTTTATCGAAAGAGATGGCTTAGAAACGGCGTGGGTTTATATAGAAAATACATGTGGAGAGAGAGTAGAAAAATGAGGGCGGTGATTTGTTGTCTTATCAATGCAAAAAGGAACAATAATACGAGGTATGTTACAAATAATATCAAACCTGAAGTGTTATTCACCAATACAGACAGAAATCCTTTTTACCTTTCTTGTCTGAAGCGTCATAAGCACTAAAAAATCAGTATGTCCTGGGTCTCCGATTATTCGAGGATTTCGATTGAAATACTCAACGCAGATATCCCTCAGGAAATTTGTCAAATTCGTGACCGTGCAACTCGAGAAAACTATTCAGTTCCAAATCTAATTACTAATTACAATAAATCAATAAATACAATTCAACAAATAATAAAATACAGCTGTTTCCGTAATACGTTTACGGAAATAGTCGAGCCAATCTTGTCGGCCATGGCTAACAATTACCGAAGAAGTACCGAAGTCCTAATCAGAAAAAAACCCAAAACAACAAAGAGTTACCAGCGAAAGCGAAGCCACCATTCACAACTTGGTATTCCTAACCAAATCAACGCACATCATTGCTTAACCTCGATGATCAAACGAAAACAAACGTTCAACGTGATTTAGCCGTAAACTAAATGCAGTTATGATGAAGCCGAGATATCAGAGACACATATCACATTATGTTTAGGAATTTTTTAGATCAGGATTGATAATTTGTATTATTTGAATTATTCGGACTACTGTTCTCATATCGGATGTTATCCTCACAACGTTTCGGCCGATGTAACCTCCGACCTTCTTCAGGTGCATCTTGTTAAACTCAAGAATAATCCGGTCGAACTGAGGAATGTGAACAAAATTTTGAACGGAACCCTTTATTTAATCAACAGTGATAGTTTGTTCTCGTTCCGTCAGCCATGATCGAATACCAGACCCGTGACGTAGCGGATAAAGTGCTATGTAATAACCAGTTTTAAGTTACAGTCTTCTGGAGGTTTAAGGTTCAATCCTCAGTGCGGGCGATACTAAGAATGCAATTACGAATTAATTAAGACCTCTACCCGATCATGGCTGACGTAAAAAAAGAAGTGGATTAAATAAAGGGTTCCGTTCGAAATTCCGTACAGATTCCCGAGTTCGACAAGAAGGTTACATCGACCGAAACGTTGTGAGGATAGCATCCATGATGAGAATAGTAGTCCGAATAATCCAACATATCACAGTGAATTAATTTTCAGTAATTATTATGTTTCACTTCTTTTCGCCGATTCTTATTAACTGAACACAAGTTTGCTTTTATACTCATAACCGGTGAAAATTTCTGGTTAATAACTTTTCAATCAGTATTAATTTCTAACAGACGATAGTGACACGGGTCGTCTATGCTCTCTGTTTTAAAAGATGACGTCATCCTTTTATTACTTCAGGATTTACGACACCATAAAGAATCTTCCTGGTGTCGACATCATGTTTTGTAGTGGATGACGTCTTCCTTTTGTGACGTCATCGGTGTGTGACGTCATCCGTTTGTGAAGTCACCGTGACACAAAACGAAAGTAAAAGCGTATTACATCCGATTGAATTTGAATTCGATACAGCTAATTTCATAGCCTGCAGCTGGATGTATTCGGCTAATCGTGCGCCAGGAAATCGCCCATCTAACTAGGCTCAACCTAACTCAACTTCGGTGATCAGATGAGAGCCAGTCTTCCAACAAGAGTGGATCGCAAGCTGAATAAATTAATGACCAAGCCGACATACCGGCGAATAATTTCAAATAGACGCGATTTAGCATAATTGTCAAATTTCAAACATTCTACCGGATTTCTATTTCATTTGGCATTATCACGTTGACAAACCGGTTTTCGTTAGATCCTCGAAGTTAAGCGACGTTGAGCCTGTTCAATATCAGATGGGTGACTATTTGGGAATACCAGGTGCTCTATGTGGAACAACAGCGACACCTCTCTGCAAAAACGTCGTCAATATCGGACTACGGACTGACAACCGCAGACTAGAGGTTGTCCTTTATGTAATGTTTGCCATTTTGAATGTGAGAAATGTGGGGTTGTAGTGAAAAAGCCTAAATTTATAGATACGATAAGTAAGTTAGACATCTTTTCAATCGAAGTCTTTAATTAACTTATATATATATATATATATATATATATATATATATATATATATATATATATAGAAAAGAGGGTAGTGCAGTATTAGTGCAGTTCCAACGAGAGAAAAGTATATATTTAAAAGAGTAAAGCTACCAACGTTTGTAAAATGTTTTTTTTTAACATTTACTTATTCTTTTGTTGTTTTATCATTTTATAATTTTACCAACATTTGTAAAATGATTTTTTTAACATTTATTTATTATTTTGTTATTTTATCATTTTATAATTTCATATATAAAATTAAAAAATGTTAAAAAAAAACATTTTACAAATGTTGGTAGCCTTACTCTTCTAAATATATATATATATATATATATATATATATATATATATATATATATATATATATATATATATATATATATATTGTATGTGTATTTAGGCAGCATTTTCTCATTTATGCAAACATTGTTAAAAAAACAGAATTCGTCTGTTTAATTAAACCCTTTTTATTTCTTCAAATTTGCTGATGGTCTTTTTTGTATTAAAAAAATAAAAATAAATGTTCCCTAGGTTTCACGAACGTTTTCGATTCTTCGATTTTAATACAAAAAACCATCAGAAAAATTGAAAAAATAAAAAAGGTATAATTAAACAGACGGATTCTGTTATTTTTAACAGAATATATATATATATATATATATATATATATATATATATATATATATATATATATATATATAACAGAGTTCTACCTATGTGTGTCTCGGCATCGCAGTTAAACGATTGATCTAAGAGCCAAACTAACCATATTTAGCGTTCGATTTATTTCCTAGCCAGTATTCGACCATCATCATAAACCTAAATAATGCACTTTAAAATTTTTATTTTATTGTGATTTAAAGTTAACGAAAAACATTTTTCCCCCATTTTAACTGGCATAAAGAAGAGAAAGGTTTAAGAAACCCGACGTTGACAAGTACTTCAGGTAGTATTTAAAAATATATATTTAAACTCGGTATTTGTTAGCGCCGAGTGGAACGAACCGTCATAACAGGATGCTATTCTGTCGCCCGTTTTAACCTCCAGCCAAGCTGATACTAATATTTTTCTTGCTTATATATATATATATATACAGTTGTTCAGGATTTCAAATAAATGTTTAAACTGGGTTCAAGATCACTCAACATTCTCCTGCTAGATAGAATAAACATTGAGCCTCTCTTACACACAGTAAATATTGACATTATCCAGAACTCATTTGTCCCCCGACAAAACGTAATCATATTTGCATTGTTTGATCGGTAATGAACCGGCGGCCATTTTGTTTACGCTACGTATTTTGGCGCACGGTTTCGCCCTTGCCTTTGTGACCCGCGCCACCTGTCGGCTATCGGGCGTAATACCGGGTGAATAATGGGGGAGAAGTAGGAGAAGGAAAAAGGAAACAAAAATAATCGATAATAATTGTTGCGTCGTCCGGTGGAAAAATCAATGCGACATCTGGTGACGATAATTGAAACCCATCAAAGATGAGAATGATGGAATATAAGCGCCGAGAGTAAAGGAGACGCTGGACTGTTGGAGGAGAACAACGAAGGCCGTGACCATTATTTGTTTTGGTTATAATTATCGATTCTACGATATAACAAAGTGGCGTGGAGCATTTACTACAGAAATATTAAGTTCACCCGTAAATGCTTTTTTGTTTCAGATATGACACATTCCAACAAAATGCCTATTTAATATAATATTCAACGAAAATGTGTCAAACTGCAACTTGTTTCACATTTGCAACGAACCTGTTGACAAGTGTGAGTAGGTATTAGTATGATGTTGCATCAGCACATCCGTTAAATAGGTAATCAGTATCTTCGATGTCACAGGCGAGTGTCATCGGTGTGTCATCTGCCTAATTCAAGAGCCTAAACTTTTAAATCTGTTCATTATAATTGTAAGTAAAAAATATTTTATGATTCTCTAGTGTATTATGATTATTTAGATGCATATATTGTAGTGTTTTGTTGCACATTTGCAATATCATTTATTTTTGTTGAATATTTTTTTTTTTACAAAAATCATTTATACTACTTTATATTATCCCTATGAAACGTTATTCACTTTTTTACAACCAATATAAAAATAAAGCATTTAAGGGTTAAGAAACTTGTCAGATTGTATCCTGTCGTCTGCCTTAACGTAGGTAAAAATCGAACTTTGTTTTCAACTTATGCTGTCAGTAAAATAAATTCGTACGTTCACTGTTTGATTCTGTTGTCGGCAGGAGGGACCACATAATGGTTACCAACATCTCTAAGTGTAAGTGGTATTATGGAATTGACTGGATTCGAACTTGGCATACCTAGGTCGTCAGTCCGTGTCGTTATCCACTTGACCACCGTCACCTCTTCGCAGTTGGCGTGTGTGACCAACGGTTTCAATGGAACCAGATCAGTCCAAGATGACGTTCCTTATTTCACAGTTTGTCTCTTGCGTCATCTGCCTAATTCAAAAAAATTATTTAATGATTTTCTCTAGTGTATTATGATTATTTAGATGCATATATTATAGTGTTTCGTATTACATGTACACTTTTATGCCATTTGTTGCACATTTGAAACATCATTTATTTTTGTTCAATAATTTTTTTTCTCCAAAAATCATTTATACTACTTAATATTACCTCTATGAAACGTTTTAACTTTCTTATAACCACTATATATATATATATATATATATATATATATATATATATATATATATATATATATATATATATATATATATATATATATATATATATATATATATATATATATATAGTCTCGGAAGTTTCTCAACCATTAAAACTATATAAAAAACAAAACAAAAAAAAAACTTATAGTCTCAAGTCTTCCAGTGGAAATCACTCATGTAAGTCAATTTATTTTTTACAGTTATTATATTAGTTAGTTTCTAACACTATTTTAAGGGATCATCAGTTGTTTACCATGAAAAACTGTTTCGGGAATTTAAAAACAAGACAGTATTTAATTTCATGGCTTCCCAGCAGAGTTGATCAGACCCCACTTCCCTTAAAAGACAAAAACATAAACGTTCCTTATACTAAATTTACGTTTTGTTCCATATAAATGTTTTGCTAACTTATATTAGTTATTTAAGACACAAAAAAAAAAAAAAAAATTCTTCACCTGCGCTGTTCGTCTGTCTAATAAAATTTATCCGTTACTCGCAAAAATGTTGCTGCATTTTAAAGTGTTTGGACGAATCCATGACACTATTATTTAAGTGATTAATGTATTATTTTTAGTTTTATATTATAAATATAAAAAACATCAACACATCAAAAAATAAAAGATAAATAAATAAATATGTATATACATATATATATATATATATATATATATATATATATATATATATATATATATATATATATACATACACACATACATACATATACCTTTAGTTCCTCCTTTTCTCCCTCGTCCTACTTTGTTGTCCACTTCCCCGTTGTTGTCAACCTCAAATAAATATTAATCTTCCTTGTTCACTATAGTTTTTCTAATCTGCGTTCCCAACTGTCGACTTTTTTCTTTTCTCATTGTTTCAAATCTGCGTCTATAAGTTAACCGTTAATTTGCTCTCTTTTTCTTCTTCTTCTTTGCCAACTCCCGGTGTTTAAAATCGGCGTTCATAACTGTCGGTTTTCTTCTTCTTCTTTTTTAACATTTCTTTCTTTCTTTCTACTGTATTTTTATTGTTTTTCTTATTATAATTAGCAGATGTGTTATATATACGTTTATTCATATTATATTATTTCTATTTATATATACTATGATTTGTTCTATCAGTTTATTTTGATTAATTTGATAAGATTTAAAAGCATCAGGATGGCGAGTAATTGCCTTATTTAATTGTCCAAATATTTTATTTTGATCGCCACCTTGGTTAATCATTCTTATTATTAGATCAGAAATTGGGGGCATGAAATCTACTAATTTTAAGGTAACACGAGCAATTCTCAGAAATTCAGACATAATACTCCCGTAAAATATATACACAGGGCTAGTACTATTTTTATATGGCATTCGCACGATACGAAAAGGGAATGAATTTCTTTTATCAAACAGTTTATAGATAAATATTTTATCTTCAATTTTTATATCCAAATCAAGAAAAGTAGCTTGTGTTCCCTTATGTTCACAGTTTAATTTTAACTCTTTAGGATATATTAAATGTTTAGTATTTGCAAACTCTTCGCTATCATTAATGCAAACAAGGTCGTCAATATATCGCCTACATCCATGATAACTATACGCTCTAGATATATCATTTTTTATTAATGATGACATATATATATATTCCAGTCTATGTAAATATAGATCTGCCCAAAATGGAGACGGATCCAAACCCATTGGAATACCTATTGTTTGGAGCAATAATTTATTCCCTATTTGAAAGTAACTCTCTTTTATAAGGTGACTTATAAGCATTATCAGACCAGTTTTAGATACACTCGTCTTACCATTTTTATTTTTACACCAAAAGGCTTTAGATTTTGCAAAGTCTATGTATTTACCTTTTCCTTCTGCAAAAGCTAAATCTACAGTATTACCTAATTCTTTAATAAGTTCTTTATGGGGTATTTTTGTATATAATGTACTAAAATCGTATGTCGAGATTGATTTAGCCTGTTTACGAGAATTAATACGATCTAATTTTTCTTTTACTAGATCGGAATTATTTACCACCCAAAATAGGTTTATATTACTATAGAATTTACTTTTTTATGGAAATTATTTATTTGGTTTATAATTAATTTAAAGATTTTAGACACAGCCTTACTTAAAGGTTTAGTGATGCACATTTTTGAGGCAACAATGAAACGGGCGCCAACTGGTGTTTTATGCATTTTAGGTATCCAATACATAGATGGAAGTTTTTTGTATTTTTCTTCTAATTTTAATCCTAATTTTTCACAAATAACAGTATTGTTTATAATAATGTTATCGCTTTTATTATTACTTAATTTATAAGTATCTGAAACTTTATTATTCCTACTTCTAGCAATAAGCGTTGTATATAATACTTTTTACAGATAAAAGCTATGTTATTTGTCGCCTTATCAATAGGAACTATTACAAACCTATTTTGAAGCATTTCAAGCTCCGTAGTTATTTGTGGATTTCTAAGGAGGGGATTCGTTCTTTTAGGGTGTTTAAATTCATTTAAACGTTCTACTTTTTTATTTACGAATCTAAGTATATTATTTTTCCATGCGTCAAATGTAGAGTATATATACTAATTACACACATATTTTTGAACATCACATTTACATACATAACATAGCTTTAAAACTTATTAATTTCTATTCTCTGCGGGACTGGTTTGCTGCTACGCTGTATCTGTCTTCTGGCATCCATTTTGGCAGATTCTCTGCACGGACGGAATTTTCTCTCTGGTGTTTATTATTTTTGACAAAGGGGAGTTTCTTTTCCCGAAATATTAAATAAATGATTTTTATAATCATCCGGACATCACACAAACAGCTAACACCACACTTGCTGTTATGTAAGATTTTAAGAAAAAATAAATAGTAAATCACATTTCGTATTCGATTTATTATCTTTGTCCCTTCCAGCTTACATCTTACCCGGAATTTGCATTGCCCACAACCTTTTAAAAACATACTATATATATATATATATATATATATATATATATATATATATATATATATATATATATATATATATATATATAAAATAAAGCATACAAGGGTTAATAGAGAGATTATATTTATATATCAGAATAGGTAACAACGTACATAGAGTGTACGTGCAGTATTTGGGAACGTATTTGATCCAAATATATCTGACGGGAAAATGCGTCATTGTTTATGATGACATCATTTTGCAGCATTATCCTCTGTGCACGGCTATCTCTGTTTTAATGAATGACGTCATCATTTATTATACCATCCTTGTGTGACGTCATCCAGTGAGACAAACAAGCATGCACACAAGATGCACATAATCTTTATATACAAGCAAGCTGCTCAAGTAAATCATTACCAAACTTTAAAAATATATTTCTATCACCAATCCAGATAAGAGTGCCGGTGTTGTTTCTTAACACGAAGGATTACACCAATAAAATGTCGGATATGTTGAGTGAAAAAACTAAATTTAAAAAGCTTGGCGACGTATGAATCGACAATACTATGAGAACTGAGTTTAGTTTAGATGTTCTACGGCATATCAACCCTTTTCGAGTTATTTAATGCCGAATCCAGTCATTTTGGTAAAAGTTTTTATTCTTCCAGTTCTTTATATTTTAAGATATCCATTCATATTGTTTGGTTTGTTTCATTGTTCTACGGCATATCAACCCTTTTCAGAGTATATAATTCTGAATCCTGTCATTTTGGTGAAAGTTTTTATGCTTCAAGTTCTTTATATCTTCAAATATTTATTTATGGTGTTTGGTTTAGTTTATTTGTTTTACGGCATATCAACCCTTTTCGAGTTATTTAATGCCGAATCCGGTAATTTTGGTAAAAGTTTTATGCTTCAAGTTCTTTATATTTTAAAATATTAATTCATATTGTTTGGTTTGTTTTATTGTTCTACGGCATATCAACCTTTTTCGGTGTATATAATCCCGAATCCTGTCATTTTTATAAAAGTTTTTATGCTTCAAGTTCTTTATATGTTCAAATATTCATTAATGGTATTTGGTTTGTTTTATTGTTTTACGGCATATCAACCATTTTAGGGTTATTTAATGCCGAATCTGATCATTTTGGTAAAAGTATTTGTGCTTCAGGTTCTTTATATCGTCAAATATTCATTCATGCCATACGTAGTGAGAACCTTGACATACAGCTCTCCCACACAGGCATTTCTCTCCAACAACATTTGTCCAAAAAAGCCACTACACCCCGGACCCCTGCTCTCTAGCTAATTGCCCCATCCCCAACTCTGGCCTCTGCTTCCGCACCTATACGGTGTACAACCTACAATGCGTTTCTTCAATGCACAAACACTTAATATCGTTTCTTCCTTCCACAAACACACATCGCTCTATTAGTGCTCGCATTCTCAACTCTGTCCGCAATGTCGGTCAGCTTCAAATTTCGGAAGCTATTCTAATCTCGAAATTTCATTCAACTTTGAATAACAGATATGAGTTGTCTTCCCCTTTCATCCTCTGATTCTTACATTCTTACACTCCCACCTCCAACCTCCTTGCCTTTGCCTTTTCCATTTATTTGCTCAGCACCATCCATCCCACACCTCAATGCCTTTTATCCTGTGTTTTACATAGTTACATATTAATAGGTAAAACATTATAATAATAGACATAAATATAAACAAGAATGGAGTAATATACACTTTATGAATATGTATGTAGGCCTTGTATATATATATATATATATATATATATATATATATATATGTATGTATGTGTGTATATATGTGTGTATGTGTGTGTATGTATATGTGTATATATTTATAATCCCTAAATTAAAGTTTAAAATTTGATAAAATTAAATAAATAAATAAATAAATAATAATTACAAAAAATAAATAAATAAATAAATAAAATAAATTTAAATAAATTAATTCTAGGAATATTATACTTTTAAAATAAATATGTATTTAGAAATTTACACTTTATATGTATATATGTGTGTATATTTTTTAATCTCTTAATTCCCCCCCCCCTAACTTTCCAACGGTTTCTTCTTACTCTCATGATGTTAATTCTTTACACAATTGATTTCAACTTTTCAAGTTTTTTTTTAAAGTTTTAATTCTAACCATTTTCTGTTTTCAAAGTTACCTCCCTTTGACCGTTCGTTTTTTCCATAACGGCCCACATTTTAATTTAAAATTAGAATTCAATAAATAAAATAAAAGTTAATAAATCAAATAAAATAAAATTATAATAATTAGTATATAAATAAACAAATATTAATAAGATGATAACTTTAGCTGAATAAATATATTTAAATTATGATAGGAATAATCAACATTTTCTGCATACCTACTCTTAATTCTCTGCGGTATTTTGTCAACAGTTCCATCAGTGCATCTCGTTTTGTCGACCACTTGGTCTTTAATTTTTGGTCTTTTGATAATGAAAGTTTTTCTTTCGAAAATTTAAGATTACCCTATTCCGGAACTTTTAATTGCCTGACAGTAACCTCTTTTTTATTTACTGTTTCGGTATTTATCTGTTTTACGTGAAATATTAATAAATTGATTTGAGATTCCACTCTTGTTTTCTCTTCTCGTTAGTTTTTGTTCACCTTCTCCACCTTCAGGTACCTATATCACATTGCTCCAGCCTCGGATTACAAACCTACACTTATATATATATATATATATATATATATATATATGCGCAGATTTTGTACATGTCTGTGTAAATAAAAATAATCATATATATATATATATATATATATATATATATATATATATATATATATATATATATATATGTGTGTGTGTGTGTGTGTGTGTATAGTATTATCTAAATCCATAACGTGTAGTACAAGATTTTAAAGTGTTTTCAGGAAAACTTATCAAAGAATGAGCAGGTGAACTTATACTATATATATATATATATATATATATATATATATATATATATATATATATATATATATATATATAGAGAGAGAGAGAGAGAGAGAGAGAGTATTATCTAAATCGTGTCTTATGTTTACTATTTTTGTGATCAGCTTTATTTCTCGAAGACGTCGAGGAAACTTAAATGCTGGCTTGAGTCTTTCAGAAATCCCCCACCCCGTCCTCCACCACATTTAGCTAATCCTAAAAAAACTCTTGTACGCAGTTCATTACTTGGAAAGCGACTTAATCTCTCACCCTTCAAGACATTTTTATTCCCAGGCGAATTCTCCAAACACTAAAGAAATCGAAATGTATCGATGTATGTCCATTGGGTTGGCGGTGTTGGTTTTCGTTTAGTTTCTCGAAGAAACACTTGAAATAAAAAAAAGAAGATTTTTAGAGAATGTTTTATTTTTTATTTCTTTTAGGAGGAGGAGGAGGAGGAGGAGGATGACTAGTGCGTAATTTCATTATGTTAAAAGCCCTAGGGACAACAAAAAGTAAATCAAAATATTTTCTTTTGTCTTTTTTTACTAATGTTTGAGAATGTCTCTGGTATTATATAAAGAACATAAAAAGGAAAGACGTTGTCTGTAGCTCTGACTTATCTTTTCTACTCTATATATCCCAATCACGCTTATATATCCACATCCTTAATGCACAGCCAGGCGGATGTGACGTCATACAACTAGCGCCAAATAAATCGGTCGTTCTGATTGGCTAATAAAATAAAAAGGGAATTTCGTGCTGACGCCCTGTTTATTACTCGGCACTCCTAACAAAACTGGATGTTTAATCCTTGATCACCTGAGCTTGTGTGACAGAAAACAACACAATTTCTTTCTTTTTGCGCATATCGTCACTCGAGCCGACCAATCAGATCCCACCGAAGCATCGTACCAGCAACGTTTCGAAAGGCAGTAAAAAAAGGGCGTTTTTCATTTAACTGCTCATTCAGTATTCAGTTTGGAAATTTTAACGAGCTGCGAATATTTTTATCTATCTATCTATCTATCTATCTATCTATCTATCTATCTATCTATCTATCTATCTATCTATCTATCTATCTAAAAATATTGTTTAACTAAGAAGTAGTCATCGCAATGTTAATACATGGATTATTTAAGACAGAGACAGTTCAGAAATAAGAAATTAAAAACTTAGCATTTAAAAAAAAAATTCGCTTATAAGCTTTGGTTTCATTGTGGTCTCCATTCCCGGTCAGTGGCAGATATAAATATGTCTTAACTCGTAGCTCTTTAGGCTAATGTTAGGCTTCTGCATTGGTTTGGAATTCCCCCTTTTTTTAACTTTGGATTCCCATTTATATATTAACGGCCTTAACTACCGCCAGACGGATGGAATACATGGTTCGTTTTGATTGGTTAGTAAAATTATGAGGGAAGTTCAAATAGACAAAAGATGTAGCGATATAGACCATAAGATGTATCTATACTTTTCTCTCTTTCTCTCTTTCTCTCACTCTCTTTCTTTCTCTCTTCCCCTCTCTTTTTTATCCCGGTGATATAAAAAAGAACATCTTAAGTGATAAAAATATTTCAGTATGGTAATCGTCTGTGTTAATTAACTTCAATTTACAACGACTGAATTTGTTTCGTCAAGTCACGAAGAAGTCTTTATTTCTTTCAGTCAACAGAATAAAAAATATTTCAACCCACACTAAATAATAAAGATTACGCAGGTTTCAAATTCAAATATTTCATTTAATTTGTTTTGGGAATAACCAGAAGACATATAAGGATAGTGGTTTGCCAAGAACGAAAGAATCTGTTAAGAATACAACAGGATTTTCTCAGGAGCCAGCTTTTCATCGGAAAAGCGAAGATTTAAAGAGGTCCGATCAGTTGTTAGGCTTCTGTCTTCAGCTTCGTACTCGCAACAGAAAATTCAGTGAGAAAAGGACATAGTTACAAACGTATTCAACCAGCGTTAGAACTACTACTTAATTGTTTATGTAAAGTTACGTGGCATTAATAAGCCGCTTGTAACGTGAGATCAGGAATCCTTTCGCCTCCAATCAATTGATTGTCGTCTCATCGTTGCCATGTTGTAAAGAGTTGGCTCAATGAGTAGTGACACCTATCTCATTTAGTGAATATAAAGTAGCATAACTTTCTCCGTCTTCCCCTTTCCTCTGATCCTGCAATAAAGTAACAAATTGAAAACGCCAACTACAAACTTGCTCAATGGCATCACGCCCTTTGATATTTTATCTGTTTACAGCACTGTAAAGACACATATTACGCAAGCATTCCCTCACCCGCTCGTGAAGAGGGGGGGGGGGCTAAAACAGAGCTTCGAAATACATAGACGTTCGAACCGAATCACTTTATCTGCCAAAGATAAATAATTTTCTGTCTTCATCGCTACATGTCACTTCTAACTTCTGTACATGACGTAACATGAGTTCTAATCTTTAACTTATAATGTAAGTTTCCGATTTCTCCTTACTTTTAAAACCTCGTAATTTAGGTTTTAATAAATAATAACTTGTAATGAAATCGATGAACTATCAAGAGAAACGTTTAACAGATTTATTAAAACTGAACACAGAATGAATTAATGAATTAATTTGTCGCTGGACGCGATTGACATATTAAGTGTCTGATGCCGTGAGCTGTGTTTACTTTCTCTCTGGGCAGCCGACCGTTTTCAAGGGCGATAACTCTTAACTCCCGAAATGGTTCAAGGGAGGTAATCCGTTTTCGTTAGGTGTCCTAACACTTCCTATAGCCTTATGTTGAGAATTTCGTTTTTAACACTATTTTTACACACCGAAACACAATATTCTACAAGACGGGTGGACAAAGATAGATATTACGTAAGCTTTCAATCGCTCGCTCGGAATGAAGACAGAGCTCCAAAAAAGGCGTCCGAACTCAACATGCTAAAGAGGAAGATCTTAATGTCCCTTGGGACTTCATATCAGTGGCGTCATATCCAGACACGTAGTCTTAGTTCTAATATTTAACCTAAAATGGAATTTCCACTTATCTGTTTACTCTAAAAATATGCAGAAAAATACAATTTTTTAACATTATCTTTTACACACCAATAATCAACCCCTGCTACATTGGAGTTAAAAAGAAACTTCACTCCATTTCCTTTCAGAGACATCCAAAATAAATCAACTCATTTTCGTTAAAAGTTTTATATCAGAAAAACGTTTTAATTCCGGTAGTAATGTGATTGGTCACCCTCATGCATTTATTATTTACACTATTGAGAAAGATATGAACCTGTTGAATATACTATATACACGCGGAAATAAATACACAAAGTAAAAAAAACATACCCATGTGTTCGACCAGTACCAGAACTACCATATAACTTTTGCAGTTAAAACGAAATTCTACTCTCTTTCCTTTTATATATATTCAAAATAAAACTAATTTTCGTTTAAAAGTTTTATATCAATAAAACTTTTAAATTTTTGTACTAATGCGTTCTTTCATTCTTATACATTAATGTAGGACATATGTTTAAAAATAAATGTTTAATTTTGGAATATGAATCCTACCAAATATCTTATTTCCGTCAGAACCACTCGCTCAGGAATTGAGGGAATAACGTTTTTTTTATCGAATATTTCTTTTTAAAGAAAGTTATTAGAGCAATTGCTCTGTCGTTTTTTTTTTTACTTCGATAGAAATTTCGTCCGCCATATTGCTTCTGCCTCATGTGACCCGATCGATTTCCAAGAAAATGGACGAACCAGATTGCCTTTTAGAGTAAAAGAACTGAAAAATTGGGTTTTCGCAAAATCCTACTTCTTCAAGCGTCGTTCATTACCGTAATGACCCGAAACCGATCGATTGGTAGAAAGATGGAGCCGGGCAAGACACGAGACAGCGAATCCTTTTCGGGTATTTCTATGAAGATGGAAAGAGGAATAGGAAGATAGAAAGAGATGAAATTGGAGTGAGACGGAGAGATAGATAGAAAGAGACAGAAAGATTGTCTCTCTCATTCTATCTCTCTGTCTTTTTCTATATTTCTGTCTCTCATTCTACCTCTCCCCTTTCTCATTCTATCTCTCTGTCTCTTTCTAAGATAGAAAGGGTCACATAGAAAGAGTCAGAGATAGAATGAGAGAAACGAAGCTAGATCGAGAAACACATAAAGAGATAGATAGATAGATAGAAAGAGACATAGAAATAGATAAACACAGAAAGAGAGAGAGAGAGAGAGAGAGAGAGAGAGAGGGGTGAAGATAGAATGATAGAAGCGAGAATAGATCCAGAAACACATAAAGAGATAGATAGATAGAAAGAGACAGAGATATCGATAAACAGAGAGAGAGAGAGAGAGAGAGAGAGAGAGAGAAAGATAGAGAGAAAGAGGGAGATGAAGACAGTAAGAGAGAGATGAAGACAGAAAGAGAGAGAGAGAGAGATGGAGCTAGAAATAGACAGAGAGATAAATAAAAAGCGACAGAGATAAATATAAAGAAACAGAATGTAAGCAAATAAGGATATAAGCAAAAAGACGGCTTTGAACAAAGAGAGATTACCACAGTCATGGTTTGATTGAATATTTCGCCCTGAGACTGGTTCTATCAAGAATACATGATGAATTAACAGAATCCATATTTATACAGTTGCGGAACGGACATCATCGAATCATCGTACGTTTCTATGGGAACTGACATACTTTTTTGTGCGAGTCGACTACTACACTAGTTTTTATATCTACAGATGACGTCATTTCGGAGTTTCTACCCTCATCAGTGCAGGAGTGGCGGTATATATATATATATATATATATATATATATATATATATATATATATATATATATATATATATATATATATATATATATATACAGGGTGGGCAAAAATAAGGGTCCTATTTTTAAAAATTCATAACTTTTTTATTTATTGATTTTTTTAATTTTTTTTTAGAATAAGTAAAGGACCCCTTCCGAAGCAAGCATGGGCCGTATTAGCCCTAAGGAACGTACCCTCATTTAGAAAACATTATTTTTGCTTAAAAAACTCAAAACAGTGTAAAAAACAATACTTTAGTTTTTGTAAGTTTTAAGAAGTGTTTTTCGGCTAAGATTTGTTTTGTTTATTTCAAAAAATCTCGGAAGGGTCAGTCTACACACACATAAAGTTTGGTGAGTTTAACTTTTATTTTGTGGAAGTTATTCAAATTCAAGTTATTCAAATTTAAAGAAAGGACCCTTATTTTGGCCCACCCTGTATATATATATATATATATATATATATATATATATATATATATATATATATATATATATATAGAGAGAGAGAGAGAGAGAGAGAGAGAGAGGGGGGGAGAGAGAGAGAATATAGAAAGAAAAAATTCACAATTCATTTTTTGCAACAGTTACTTTCTTTCTCTATTCTATTCTTGCTCTGTTTTCTACATTGAGCTCTCTTACTCGGATTTCTTACCAAAATTATTCACTTCAACACTATATATATATATATATATATATATATATATATATATATATATATATATATATATATATATATATATACATCTTTGCTATAGAGCGAGCGATTGTATTCTAATATTTGAGACTTCTTTGACAGTATAGCTTATATTAATCCGAAGATAAATTAAATGACAGATTCAATTAAATTTATTTCAAGTTCATCCAGTTTCTTTTCGAAAACATTGATTTTGTAGCTGAAAAAGAAGGAGAAAGCAAATAAATAAGAAATATTAAATACATATGGCGACAAAGGAAACTTGCTTCAAATCAAAATGAAAATAAGGTAATATACAAATAGACGAGAAAAACGTAAAGAAATAAAAATGGCCGTCTTTTATGGAAAGATGTTTTGGGTATTTTTTTTACTGTACTCATGGCGGCTTCGGGGAAAACATTGCCACGCGAGTCCAATATAAGTCGGCTGCAAGAATAGAATGTAGATTAATATATATATATATATACAAAGCCAAAATCTATCAAAAGAAGACGTATGAGAAAAACAAAAATAAATGGAGACGATGAAGGAAAAGTAACCGATTGCCAACTGAGTTGCATGTACGAATTGATACAAATACATTGAGCATCAAATAAAAGAGGCTTTTCCAGAGTAATGGCCGCATATATATGATTACACTAGACAAAAATTTGTATCAGCACGAGTAAAATTAATTCTACGTACAAAATAGTTTTGCACCACTTTTATGTCCGCTTATGAAGATTAAAATCAAGATATAATAATACTAAACCTAATGTCGATAAATCTTATTCTAATTTTAATCAAAATACATTACATGATATTGATTCTAGAAGATGTCTCAAATGTAAGGCTTCAGCTTAAGGGGTCTTAAGAAGAAATTGAACATTTGCTTAATTGCTTTCGAATCAGTACGGATAAAATCCAATCTATGTCTGATATATTTTTGAATATTCAAATGGGAGGTTGCACGCATATTATGCTCTTCAAAATACTAAAAAAAACCCTGAAATTTGGAGAATATTTATTAATTGATGTCTAATACAAAATTTTACAAAAATCGGAGGTAACTGATTTTTACAAAAGGTTTCACCCCTTTTTTACTCCCTTTGTAAACATGCACTGGGCTACATGTTTTGTTGTGCAGCTGATAGATGCTCGGACAGAGGAAATTGAAAATAGCTTTGATTTTATATTGGGCAACCCAGAATCTTATTCCCGTCTGAAAAAAAAATGAGTGACTCATTAAACGGGGAGTCATTCTGGGAACGGTTACTTAACAAAAGCAATGTTCCTAGATGGTCTCCATGATAAACCATTTGAGTGAACACTGCCTGACAGTTATCTCCAGTAGATATTTCCAGTTGGGATCACAGTGTAATATCTGTTCCGATGGATACCACACCTCATAGACCGGTATCGTCTTGGCCTTCGGGTCTTGATTCCGCCTGTTTGTGGGTTTGTCCTGTGCAGTTCTAGGAGGCCCACCATCATAGGCTTTGCCTCCCCTCTCTGGGGGAGGAGGAACTTTATTGCTTACTGCCTGAGGCGCCTCTACCGGGGAATGCCGACGGGGCTGCCAGGCATTTTTTGTAGGCCAGAGTGCTCACCTTCTCGGGCGCTGGTTTTTCAAATCCCACTTTCCCGACCTTGTGTCACATCTTACCTTGTGGGAGGAAGATAAATAAAATCTCCAGTAGCCATTATCTTGAGTGATCGATTTCAGGGTGGCTGAATGGAGATAGGGAGCTGACATCTTGTATTTTCTGTCAAAAGCACATATATTCAAGCCTCTGGGCAGGAGCGGTCAGTTTGACTTGGCCCTGCGGGCGTGATGTGGACAGTTGTTTTTTTCTTCTGAGGGCTAGCGGGAAGTTGGCTGGATGAGCCTCTACGGGCAAGGTGAGCCAGTTGGGACTCTTAGCTAAAGGATTAAGTTGATGGAACTTATGTTTGATTTGGTCGAACATTTTGCAAGTCTGCCATTCAACCTAAGAACCCGAGTATCATTTGTAACCTCCAACAAATAAACCTGTTACTTGTTTATAGACTGGACTTGTGGTTTTGCTTAGAACGAGAATTCTCTGTTGGATGTACATAGAATTGAATACACACAGTGATAAGTAGTAAGACTACACATCTACAAGAATAAGTTTATGGCAACTAAAAGTCATACAAGAATTGCCCGTAAAGACCCGTTGTTTTATTTTTTTCGAATGTCTCCCTTCATCTGGATAAGCACCTAAAGGTTTAGAGATTCGATTAAGCTGCGCATGCGCACATCTTATGAAATTCAGTTATTGCCCCTGGTTCATGAGAATAGACTTTTACCGAATATTCATGACATTTTCTTAAAATTAAGGCAGTTTACTGGGCTGTACACAAAAATGGCTTATGTTATGAATATAAATATTTAAAATTTTGAACTTTTCTAAAACATACTAGACGACCCGTGGCCCTTTGAGTACAGTGTTCAGTAGTGCATATATAGCGCCCTTAACCGATTACGAAGACATTATATATATATATATATATATATATATATATATATATATATATATATATATATATATATATATATGCTTATCTTTCTAAAACTGGTGACAACATAAGCTGAAGAGAGCCGGAGGGTTAAACCCTTCTGAGCTTGAAACCGACAGTACTAATGTTGTAATAATTTTTCTGTACCCCCAAAAAATAAATATTAGGCTCTTAATGTTGATTCTCTATTAATCGAGAACTTTGCTGGGATTTTTACCACTATATTACATAAGAAAATTTATACAGAAGAAAATTTATATATATATATATATATATATATATATATATATATATATATATATATATATATAATATATATATATATATATATATATATATATATATATATATATATATATATATATAAGTAAATTAATTTATTGGTAATTCATGAAGCATGTATTAGAAGTAAGAAATTGTATACATATTTACAAATTTTTTTTGTATAATAGAAAGTATCCACGTCATCATGGCCGTCATATCTTTAAAAGATTGCGAACCGGTGTTAATCCAAATTAAATTACCCATCATTATTTAGGCCGGATTTTATTTATTTATTTTCTTTTTGCCAAATTATTTGTTTTTGTTGTGAAGTTGTAGATTTACCTATTCAGTTGCCGGTGTACTTTCACTGCTAGCTATACTTGAGGATAGACTTACATAGTAATCTATTTCTAATTATGCTAATTATTCATATCAATGATCTAATACGTAGAATTTCGTATATTCGGACTACTGCTCTCATCTAGGGTGTTTTCATCACGACGTTTCGGCCGATGTAACCTTCAACCATCTTCAGGTGCACTTCGTCGAACAAAGTACACCTGAAGAAGGCCGGAGGTTACATCGGCCGAAACGTCGTGATGAAAACACCCAAGATGAGAGCAGTAGTCCAAATATACCAAATTCTACGAATTATCAACCCTCATCTAAAATATTCCGAAGCAATTATCTAATATCACCACAGTTTTTAAAAAATGTGTTTAATTATTGACAAATAATAAATCTAAACTGTTTTTTTTTAAATTAAAATTTTTATCTAAAAAAAGTTTCATTTGATTATTTGTTAAAAAAATATTTTCAAAATCAAATTGATTTTGAAAATGATTTTTTAACAAATAATTAAATCAAACTTTTTTTTAGAATTTAAATGTTTTTTATGTTGGAAATATTTAAAAAATAGTTTAATAGTTTTTATAAATAGAAAATTTAACAAAAATTAAAGATATTACAAATTCATCTTTTTATATAGCCTAACACATTAACCATCATAGTTATAACGTATCCAATACAGGATATACCCGAAGAAGAAGCGGCCTAAAATAATAGGGATTTTTTGGGGATTAACACCGGTTCGCAATTTCCGATTTCAGATATCGCGGCCATTATTAAGTGGATACTTTCTTTTTTACCAAATTCTAATTTACAACATTTTACCTATTATTAACAAAATCCTAAACATTTTCCTGCTTAACTCGATTTATATAATGCTAACAAATTTATTGATTTTAGATTATGAGAATTTTGTATTTAATACACTCCACTCACCCCATCACTTCTCGTCTAATTTGCCTCTACTAATACATTCAATGTGAAAACCGTTCAGAATTTTGGTATAATACAGAAAACTACTCGATTTTAATTTTATTTTTATCGGGTGTGACCTTTTATATTTCTGTTACATTATCTACAAGTATATGGTCATAAAATTGGCCCCTGGACACATGTTACTATAATCTAGCTCTTACTGGACACAAAGCTTATGTCAATAAAAAAAATGTAAAAAGTCTAACCGTAAATAAAAATTGTTCTAATAAACGAAATGTAGACCTTGAATTAAACTTCGTCCAAAATAAATCATTTACAAGCCTCCAGTGAGATTCGAACTCACGACCCCTGGTTTACGAGACCAGTGCTCTAAACCACTGAGCTATGGAGGCAGACGAGACAGCCTGTAGCAATTAGATATAAATTGTATATTGCCTATGAGTGACAGTAGCGCGCGATCTATAAATTATAAGTTGTAATCAGCAATTGGCACAGTGCCTACGTGATTAACGACGCAGACTGTATACCTGGATGTGCCGGGTTCTAATCCAGTTCGTTCCATAGAAAAACTTGTATCTAACCTCCTGAATAAAATATTTCTGTAATAGGCATTTTGGAAAATTGTACGGTACTTACTCAGATCCTGACCCAATCTTCGGGCCTGCTACGTAAACACCCGAGAGATGACGAGCCGAATGGTGGGAGAAAGTGAAGCCGAGGGATTGGCCAATCGATTAACCAATCAGCGGTCAATAAGCAGACGATAATTTTTCTAAGCATTATTTAAATCAATTAAATACGCAAACATTTATTCGAAGCCAGTGCATCTTATTTATTTCCCGGTAATTGCCAAATAAAAAAAAACAAAACAAAAAAAAACAAACGAAACAACAATGAATTACGAAGAGCTGTATACTACAGTTTACTCTCGCGAAGGAGTCATTTCTTTCTGCCAGGAAAAGAACTTGGTGGCAAGAAGAAAAACATGTCCGAAATGCAATTACAAATACCGCTTGGTTGAAAGAAAAGCTTGCAGGGACAACTGTTCATGGAGGTGTACGAACACGAACTGTCACGTCTAGCATTCCGTGAGAAGTGGCACATTTTTTTCTCGATCCAAAATGGACATCGTGAAAATTTTAAAGATGATATACCTGTGGTCACAGGAAATCGCAACGTCGAAGAATCTGCGGAAGGAATGCGGCGTCCTATCAACAAACATACAGACCGATTGGAAAATTTTTCTGAGGAAGGTCTGTGAAGACCATTTTTTACGATATCCGCGTCAGATCGGAGGCCCAGGGCATACGGCTGAAATAGACGAGTCTATGTTTAACCGTAGAAAAAAAATTGCTCGTACAAACATCAGCAGGCTTCAAAATAAACATGGAGACAACAACACTTGATGCATGCTCCGGCTAATGTCTTGTTACGTTTCAGAGTATTATTTACCTCCTCTTCAGGAGGTTAGGCACAAGGCCATTTTTTATCTTACTCCCACAAGGTAAGATGTGACCCAAGGTCGGGTCGGAAAGTGGTGCTTGAAAAGCCAGCGCCCGAGAAGGTGAGCACTCTGGCCATTAAAAATTGTCTGGGCAGCCCCGTCGGCATTCACCGGTAGGGGCGCCTCAGGCAGTGAGCAATAAACTTACTCCTCCCCTAAAGAGGGGAGGCAAAGCCTGGGAGGGTGGACCTCCTAGAACTGCACAGGACCGTCCCATAGACCGGCGTAAATCAAGCCCCGAAGGCCAAGACAATACCAGTCTATGGAGTGCAGTATCCATCGGAACAGATACTACACTTTGATTTTAGTCAAAAGGCTAAGAATCTTTGTTTTCAGTTTACTTCAGTGTCGAGAGTCCTCGTGCAGTCTTATGGGTAGCTATTTATTTTTTTCGTTCTAACTTGAGTGAACACTAGGAGTGGTCTGAAAAAAAACAAAAACAAAAACAACAACAACAACAACAACAACAACAACAACAGCAGCAGCAGCAGCAGCAACAGCAGCAGCAGCAAAAAACACGTTAAAATAAGGAGAGTAAGCGAGTAGAAAGTGACTAACTTGAGTTTACTTTTGGCCGCCTCGTAATTCTCGATTCCCTTATTTTATCCTTTAGTCCTCACATTCCATGACAAAGGTGGGGAATTGCTGTTTTCTGGGTCAGAATATGTCCATCTAACACTTATTGTTGACTAGTTTTTGATCTTGAAACATTTTTTAGCTCCTTAGTGGCTTCATGCCTTGTCTGGAGCGATTTCCATAAATAAAAGTAAGGTCTCAGAAATCAATGGACCCCTTTCTTAAGCTAACACTTGATTTCTATATGAGATACATAGATATCTGAGTGTTCAATCAAGATTTTCCTCTACCTCTCGGACGTTTAGTTAGTAAAGCAGTTAAGGACACTAATTTTCCTCTCCCCTGAATTCGCCACTTAATTATGTTATAGTTTATCTTTATTGTGGTCTTTTCTGAATTTTGCTAGATTCCAAGACAAGAATTCATCTGGTCTGGTGGAGTATCCAGCTATATGCTGTTACTTGAGGAAACATTACTAGGATAAGGTGCGCCATTTCTCGTATGATCCAGTATACAGCCGTGTCAAAGGGATCTTATTTGGGCCTCGAATACTATGCTATTTTGAATATTTAGTCAGGGTTTACTTGTAGGATGAAGTATCCCTATGTCAGGTTTCCTGAAAAACCCTTGTACAGAGAAACCGAAGACACTTAAGAATGGTGCCTCGTAGGTAATTCACTCTTTGTTTCATTTTTTTCAGTCGAAGTTCTCAGAAATCATCGACCCTTTTCTTGGGGCTAACACTTAATCTGTATATGAGATACATAGATATTCGAATATTCTATTAAACTTCTCCTTTATTTCTCAAACGTTGAGTTAGTAAAGAAGTTAAAAACATTACTTTTTCACATCTCCAATTGACCAGTTAACTATGTTTTGTATATCTTTCTTGTGGTTTCTAGGTCTTACCGGATTGCAGGACAAGAATTCATCTAGTCTGGTGGAGTATCCAGCTAAGTATTGTTACTTGAGGTAACATCATTATGAGAAGGTGCACCATTCCTCGTATGAGCTAGTGTATAACCGTGTCGAGGGGATCTTATTTGTGCTTCGAATACTATGTTATTTTGGATATTTGGTCAGGATGTACATGTAGAGTGAAGTATCCTCATGGAAGGTTGTCCTGACAAACCCTCGTACAGAGAGACCGATGACACTCGAGGATAGAATCTAGTATGTAATTAAAACTCTCCAAATTCACTTTAAAAATGTTTCCGTATCTTTCTGTTTTTACTGGGGATGGGGCATCCTACTGGATGCAAAACATTCACCGGCTATTTCAGATACTCCAACCTAGAGATCTTTTTGAGATTCAACCGTCCCTTTAAGTGCAATTGTTTGTATTTCTCTTACACTCGGTTCACCGGGTATATTCACCAGATAGCTTTTGAAATTCTTTTTCATTAGTCCTGTTGCTCCTATAATTACTGGGATGATGGAGATTTTCCTAAGATTCCAGTTTCTTTTCATGTTGTGCATTAGACCTTGGTATTTCGTAATCTTTTCCCTTTCAGCTCTGTTTAATCCTGAATCATGAAACCGGAATGAAAATTGGTATTTCAGCTAGTATACAGAAATAACTCATATTTCGATTCGTTATTCTCCCTCTTCCATCAACAATGCTACCATTCTATCTTCAATTTAAGTAGGTTGTCTGAGACGAAATTCAAAATAGTCTTGGATTCCAACTGAAGATGACAGAGCAATTAAGTCGGTCACTTGTTGATGCGTAATGGAGACCGAACGTCCGTTTTCTCTCTCAAACATCTTGTGACCAACATTCTTTTAGCGGACCGTATTGTGAAAGGTCTGTAGGTCAAGACGTTTATTTTCCGTCCAATTAAAAACAAAATAAAGAGATCATCTCGTCATGCTTATCAATTAATCAGACGTTCAGAAAATCGATCGCGCCAAACAGGAATTTATATTCAGACAAGAAAATTTGATCGACCAGACAAACTTTTAATCTGGGTACCGCGGAGGGAGGGAGGGAGAGAGGGAGAGAGGGAGGGGGTCGGCTGTTCAGTTTGGTCTGGAACGAATGGATTTGATAAATAGTAAAAGTGCTACTCACGTGTAGTATCTGTTCCGATGAATACTGCTCCCCAAGACTGGTATTGTCTTGGCCTTCGGGGCTTGATTTACGCCGGCCTATGGGTCTGTCCTGTGCAGTTCTAGGAGGTCCACCATCCCAGTCGTCGTCTCCCCTTTTTGGAGAGGAGTAAGTTTATTGCTCACTGCCTGAGGCGCCCCTACCGGGGAATGCCGATGGGGCTGCCCAGGCAATTTTTAATGGCCAGAGTGCTCACCTTCTCGGGCGCTGGCTTTTCAAATCCCACTTTCCCGACTCGACCTTGGGTCACATCTTACTTGTGGGAGTAAGATAAAACTGGCCTTGTGCCTAACTCCTGGAGAGGAGTAAATAAATACTCACGTGTATCATGCCCCATACAACAAGTGCTTTACTGTCGAAGTATACACTACGATCTTCTCTGTTTATAAACTTAGTCGATCAAATAGCGTGTGTATGTGTATGTGTGAATAAGTATACGTGTGATTTATAAAATTTATATATATATATATATATATATATATATATATATATATACATACAAGATGATTTTTCATTTTCTAACTCTTACATAAAACTTAAGAAGGCGTATACGATAGCGTCTGGATTCACACTCTGTGTATTCACGCATCAGCACTGTTGAATTATCAATTTTGTCAGACTGTTAAAATCTATTTTAAGAGTTATCTCCCTGGTTCCATTATTATATGGGGACGAGATTTTCCTTGTAAGAATTGGGGTTATCTGCCCTTCTTCTCTTTTATCTGTTTGTTGTTGTTCTGTCGTAGAAAAATAAACTCACGACTCGCGTGAAAACCTACAAAATGTGTTTGTCTTGTTAACTGAATTGCCCTGCAATGAAGAATGTCTGAATGTTGCTGAGATCAAAAGGTATGTCTCACATTCGTGTGAACTTGGCTTTATATCGATAATAATTCTTAACAAGCACTAAATACTTATTTACATGAATTATTACTTTTTTATTGATAGAAATTATTATATTATTTATTGATAGAAATGTATTATTTTTTACCACTCGGCGTTTAGTATGCCTTATCGTTTAACCATCAAATAAGCTTTTTAGAAATACAACGCTTAATCTAAACTGAAATAAAAGAATAGTACCCGTAAAAAAATAAAACCGAAAAATGAGCATATACTATCTAACCTCTATACTATATATATATATATATATATCTATATATCTAGCATATACTATCTAACCTCTATACTATATATATATATCTAGTATATACTATCTAACCTCTATACTATATATATATATATATATATATATATATATATATATATATATATATATATATATATATATATCTAGTATATACTATCTAACCTCTATACTATATATATATATATCTAATATATACTATCTAACCTCTATACTATATATATATATATATATATATATATATATATATATATATATATATATATATATATATATATATCTAGCATATACTATCTAACCTCTATACTATATATATATCTAGCATATACTATCTAACCTCTATACTATTTATATATCTAGTATATACTATCTAACCTCTATACTATATATATATATATATCTAGTATATACTATCTAACCTCTATACTATATATATATATATATATATATATATATATATATATATATATATATATATATATATATCTAGTATATACTATATAAACTTTAAATATGAGTCGCTTACCGAGATATCTAAGAAATAATTAAGATACATATTTGCTTGTTTAACCACCAAAGAAGGCTTTTCGAGATACGACGCTTAATCCAAAACTGAAATAAAAGAAAACATTTGTATCCTTTTATTGTAGGGCAAGTTATTATCTATTTTCAAAACAGAAACTTCGCTTACGATATAAAAAAAACTAATGTATAATTATTTGATATTAATTTATAATATAAATATTAAATCAACGCAAATTACAGAATAAGCCACCGCTCGATGCAACTGCAAAATATTAAAGCTTCAATAGATTTACTATTTTTTACATTTTATATAATAGTCTTTTTTACATTTTATATAATAGTCTTTTTTACATTTTATATAATAGTCTTTTTTACATTTTATATAATAGTCTTTTTTACATTTTATATAATAGTCTTTTTTACATTTTATATAATAGCCTTTTTTACATTTTATATAATAGTCTTTTTTACATTTTATATAATAGTCTTGTTTACATTTTATACAATAGCCTTTTTTACATTTTATATAATAGTCTTTTTTACATTTTATATAATAGTCTTGTTTACATTTTATATAATAGTCTTTTTTACATTTTATGTAATAGTCTTTTTTACATTTTATATAATAGTCTTTTTTACATTTTATATAATATTCTTTTTTACATTTTATATAATAGTCTTTTTTACATTTTATATAATAGTCTTTTTTACATTTTATATAATAGCCTTTTTTACATTTTATATAATAGTCTTTTTTACATTTTATATAATAGTCTTGTTTACATTTTATACAATAGCCTTTTTTACATTTTATATAATAGTCTTTTTTACATTTTATATAATAGTCTTGTTTACATTTTATATAATAGTCTTTTTTACATTTTATGTAATAGTCTTTTTTACATTTTATACAATAGTCTTTTGAAATGAAAGAATGTGTTATTATTAGTATCTACTATTACTAGTTACATTTGATTCTGGACGCAAAGATGGCGTCCATTTTAATTTACATTTTTGAGAACAAAGATGGATTTCTTCTGAAAAATATTCCGAGCAGGAGAAAGTATATTTTCAAAGAAATTAACTTGAATTCAATTTCATTGTTCGTAACAATGTGGAGCAACTTTCAACAAAATGAAATGGCCAGTCAGAAGCAAGTAAATATTCATTTTGTACGAAGGAAGCTATCGACGGCTAAGACTGGCTTTACCTTATATATTAGATAAATATAAAGATATATATATATATATATATATATATATATATATATATATATATATATATATAGGTAAATATATTTGAAAAACACTTTAATATTAAAAAATATTTATACTATATATATATATTCTTTTTTTATTTTACTTCAGTCGAAGTTCTCAGAAATCAAGGGGCCCATTTCCTGGGTCTAACACTTAATCTCTATATGAGATACATAGATATTCGAATATTCTATTAAAGTTCTCCTTTATTTCTCAAACGTTGAGTTAGTAAAGAATCGAAGAACATTAATTTTCGTCACCCCGATTGACCATATAGTGATAGTATATCTTTCTTGTGGTCTCTTGGTCTTACCGGATTCCAGAGAGACTGAAGACACTCAAGGATGGAGTCTAGTAGGTAATTTAAAATGCTTATCTTTCTGTTTTTGCTGGGGATGGGGCATTCACCGGCTATTTCAGACACTCCAGCCTAGAGATCTTTTACAGATTCTAACCGTGCGTTTAAGTGCAATTGTTTACTTGTAGGGTGAAGTATCCTCATGTAAGGTTGTTCTTCTTTCGTTTGAATCAGATTATTTTGGTGTTGACATTAGTTTTCCCGATGTTTTTCTAGTTAGAAATCTTTCTGGAAAGACATCGGGTACTTACAGGAAAGACCACGAGAAGGTTGCCAACATCCCTAAGTGAAAGTGATACTGTGGAACCGACTGGATTCGAACTTGGAACACCCAAGTCTTCAGTTCGTGTCGTTATCCACTTAACCACCGTCACCTCCTGACAACCCCATGCACAGAGAGAGACCGAAGACACTCGAGGATGGTGTCTAGTAGGTAATTCAAACTCGTAAGTGTGAGCACATAAGCGTTGACTTGGGGTTCTTAGCTTTTAGTTGTTGAACGATGCAATCATTTTCTGTTGTGCTTTCTTTCTTTTCTCTGCATCTTCTTTTTTCTCTCTCGTCTTTTTATTTATTACTTATTTGCTCACTTCTTCCATCTTTATACTTTCTCACCCCCTCTCTCTCTCTATTTGTCGCTTCTCCACTCGCGTCTTTCTCCTTCTTCGCTCTGCCCCTCTCTTTATTTCTCCTCTCGCTTCCATGTATATACCTTCTTTCCCACGCTCCAATTTATAACTTCTTTTCCCGCCGCTTTCTCTATATTCCCCTCCCTTTCTTCCTCTTCATCATTTCTCACTCTTGACCCCCTTTCTTCAACTCTCATCCTTTCACCCTTTTAACTGTTACACTTTCCGTCTCCCTACTCATCCCTCCTCTACCCGCCACTATCTTTACATCTTTATCTCCTCCGCCTTTCTCTTCAGCTCTCCTTCTTTTGCCGAAGCCGTTCTCCACTCCCACCCTCTCTTTCTCTCTTTCCCTCTTCTAATCCCCTACACCATGCCATCTTAACCCCTCCTCATTTTATTCTATATCTTTAACATGTCAAGAAATCCGTTTTACTCTCTCCGCCCCTCCTACCCCTCCTCTTCCTCATCATCATCATCATCATCATCATCATCATCATCATCATCATCATCATCATCATCATCATCATCATCAGCAGCAGCAGCAGCAACAGAATACTAATATTCATCATCATAATCATCATCAGCAGCAGCAGCATCATCATCACCACCATCATCATCATCACCACCACCACTCCCATCATCATCATCATCATCATCATCATCATCATCATCATCATCACCACCACCATCACCACTACCATCATCATCACCACCACCACCACTCCCATCATCATCATCATCATCATCATCATCATCATCATCATCATCATCATCATCATCATCATCACTACCACCACCACCACCACCACCACCACCACCACCACCACCACCACCACCACCACCACCACTACCACCACCACCACCATCATCATCATCATCATCATCATCATCATCATCCCTCTCTCATTTTGGCTGTTATTTCACAAACCGTGTTTTTTAAGAGATGAAGAGATGATGAGATGACGAGATAAAGAGATGAAGAGATGAAGAGATGAAAAGATGATGAGATGAAAGGATGATCTTCTTCATCTCTTCATCTCTTCATCTCTTCATCTCATCATCTCTTCATCTCCTCATCTCTTCATCTCTTCATCTCTTCATCTCATCATCTCTTCATCTCATCATCTCTTCATCTCTGCATCTCTTTATCTCATCATCTTTTCATCTCATCATCTCATCATCTCTTCATCTCTTCATTACTTCATCTCATCATCTCTTCATCTCTTCATCTCTTCATCTCACTATCTCTTCATTTCATCATCTCTTCATCTCTTCATCTCTTCATCTCTTTATCTCTTCATCTCTTCATCTCTTTATCTCTTCATCTCTTCATCTCATCATCTCATCATCTCTTCATCTCATCATCTCTTCATCTCTTCATCTCTTCATCTTCAACTTTACCATTTTCATCCCTCTTTCTTTAACATTTTGATCCGCCCCCTTTAACATTTGAAACCACGCGTTTTCCTTTCTCCCTTTCTCCCTCTCTCCTCCTTCTCCACCTCTCTCTCTCTCTATCGTACTTCGCACACAGTTTTACATCTCCTAAAAACCATTTGGTCGGCCATCTTAGGTGTTTATGGATGGTAGCAACATCAATCTAACCGGACACTTGATTTTCTGACGCTTCTTTTTTATCGCCTGACACGATTACAGATTTGCCTGCGCTCGACAATAAACAGTATTTGTTTTTTATCAGAAATAGAAATAAAATAAAAAACAAATGCAGTAAAACGTGACAGAAGTTAGTCTCTTTATCTATCCATCTATTACATACTGAGTGAGACAACGTTGGCTCCCTGAAGGCTTTATCCCTATGTACCTTAATGGCAGAAAATACACGCTAAAATATTCCTCAGTTCAGTTTTGTTGTCCTAATAAGCCGTAATTTAAAACTAATTGATCAAGTTACACATCTTTTATTTAGTTAGTCTATCACTATCACCCTCTCTCGTTAAATTTTTACCCCCCCCCGCTATTATTGTATACAATGTCTATCACCCCCCTCACACAGTCTCTCTGTCTCTCTCTCCCCCTCTCTCTCTCTCGTTCTCTCGCTGTGTTTATTAAACGACAACTTTTAAATTAACAAATATAACTAAAGATACGAATAATTTATCATTAAACTCAATAAAACGAAATATAGGGGAAAATTCGAAGAGCAGAAAGATAAGAATTTTGTCTTTTATTTAAAAAAAAATATAACTGGATTTGCAAACCCACATTTTCCTGATTCAAACCATCTAACATAAGCTCAAATAGGTTACTAAACAAGCTACATTTTCTACCTCCTTCTCTCTCTTTCTCTCCCCCCTCTCTCTCTCTCTCTCTCTCTCTCTATATATATATATATATATATATAAATATATATATATATAGTGTGTGTGTGTGTGCAGGTTCGAATAGTTTCGATAGGAATTCGAATCAGAGAGCTCTATGTCCGTTTAAACAGAGCATGAATAAGTTTTGAGGTTGAAATAGACTAGATATACATTCGGGTTGTACACATTATAACTTATTTCGACCATGGCTTGGTCTCCTCGGATGTGACACTATTAAATGATTTAAAGAAATGAAAAATAAGAATCAAGCCTCTTTCATTACATTTGACATAATAGATTTTTACCCCTCCATCTCTAAAGACTTATTAACCAATAGTATAAATTATGCTAGAAATTTCTCGGATATTTCAGAGGAACAAGAAAATATAATCTTGGCTTGTTGGAGATCAATTGTAGTCTACAATGGAGTTAACTTGATTAAAAAAACTGTAGCGACTTCGACGTTCCGATGGGCTCGTTTGATTCTGCACAAATTGCAGACATAGTGGGAATCTATATCATACATACAATCAGCAGAATAGTAGACCCCAATTTGATCGACTTGTATAGGGATGATGGATTAATTATCGTCCCTAATAGCAATGGCCCACTAGTATCAAGCATACATAAAAAACTGTGTAGAGCATTTAAATACCTAGGTTTAAAGATCGATATTACCTCAAATTGTAAGGAAGTAAACTTCCTTGACATTACATTAAATTTAAAAGAAGGAACTTTCAAACCATATATCATAGACAATCAAACACCTATATACATAAACATAAAATCTAATCACCCTGAATGCATTATTAAACACATTCCAAAGACAATAAATACCAGAATTAACAAACTATCATCCAGTATAAATATTTTTTAACGCAAGTAAAAATACATTCGACAATGCATTAGGAAATAGTGGTTATAACGAAAAATTAAGATATGTTCGAGGTACAAATAAAAGTAAACCTAGGAACAGAGGACGGAGAATTATCTGGTTCCATCCGCCACTCTGCCAATTATCTAATATTGGTAGAACATTTTAAAATCTATTAGACAAGCAATCTTTTATCTAATAAAGTAGAGGGTGGTCCGAAAATCTTGTTATAAAATGTAAACATACGTTTGTCTACTTATTCTAAGATTAATTTATTCAAATAGTATTACGGATGGTCCGTATGTCTTTCTATACGCTTTAAGCACGCGTTTGTCTTCTTATTCTGATATTAACTTATTCTAATAGTATTCAAGGTGGTCCGAAAGTCTCATTTTAAAATGTAAGCATGCGTTTGTCTACTTATTCTAAGATTAATCTATTCAAATAGTATACAGGATGGTCCGAATGTCTTTTTATACACTTTAAGCACGCGTTTGTCTTCTTATTCTAAGATTCATTTATTTTAATAGTATTCAGGGTGGTCCGAAATGATTGTCATAAACCGTAAGCACGCGTTTGTGTACATATTCTAAAATTCATTTATTCAAATAGTATACAGGATGGTATGAATGTATTTTTATAAACTGTAAGCATCTTGTTGTCTACTTATTCTAAGATAAACTTATTCAAAGGTCATACAGAATGGTCCGGAAGTCTTATAAAATGTAAGCATTCGTTTGCCAACCTATTTTAGGATTAGCTTATTAAAATATTATACCGAATCGTCTGAGTGTTTTGTTATAAGCTGTAAGCACGCATTTATCTACATATTCTAAGATGAACCTATTAAAATATTATACAGGGTGGTCGAAAAGTCGTGTCATAAAATGTAAGGATGTATTTTCAAACTTATTCTAAGATTCTTGTATTCAAATATTATACAGAATAGTCCAAATGTCTCGTTACACTTACGAAAAAGTAACCTCAATAGAAAATGTATCATCAAAGCACAGCTTTGTAAATTATCACACCGGTCATGGCGCCATCACATCTTGTCTCAGGAAAGTCACAGTGTTCATACAAATCTTCTCGGCGTGTTTCAATATCAAAGAAAGTGAATGAATGGAATTGATTATATATTCTTTGATTACTTGTTCTGCTTCCGTTTGTCTACTTATTATAAGATCCATTAATTCACATAGTCTACAGTCTTGTAACCCATATAATGCCCTTTTATATTCAGAACAGTTGTCGGCATCAAAAGACAATGGAGTTCGTCGCCTCGGGTATCCGTTACCGTGTCTGTTGCCGAAGTGTAGCGTCTCCTGTGACTATGCAAGCCCCCTTTGGATCAACAGGGTTTGTTGCAGTTACCACAGACAAACGTGGTGTCTGGTTTTGAGAGCTTTGTGCTCGGGGGCGAGGGTAAGCACCAAGCTCTCAAAACCAGACCACTGCTGGTATCTCATCTCCTCACTTCATTTGGAGAATGCTCTCACAGTACATCTGCAGCAGCTGCGGTCTTTAGCCATCAACTCCCAACCTGCTGGGTCGATGCCACCTACCCTTATGTATCGCTTGTAGACGTCCTTGTAACGTAGGACAGCATTTTCTGCTGATCTGGAGCCAGTTAAAAGCTCGCTGATACCCCCATTGTTTAATTCGCCTGGCATAGTCAAGTCACCGAAATCGTAGTAGGGTGAGCAGAGCGAACGTGTTTAGGAGATGTTCGCCAAACAAAAGACGTTCTTGTTTAAGACGTTGCCCTGCCAGTCGATTCCCATGAATCTACTGAGGATTCAGGAACAGTAAAACAAAATATTTTTTAAAAATTGTTTTTATTTTGTTTTACTGTTCTTAAAGTGAAAATAACATTTTCTGGGTTACAAGACTTTCGGACTACCCTGTATACTATTTGAACACATGAATCTGAGAATAAGAAGACAATAAAATGCTTACATTTAATAACAAGACTTTTAGACCACCATGTATTCTATTTGAACAAATGAATCTGAGAATAAGAAGACAAACACATGCTTGAATTTTATAACAAGACTTTCGGACCACCCTGTATAACATTTGAATAAAAAATCTTGGAATAAGTAGACAAACGCATGCTTATATTTAATAATAAGACTTTCGGACCACCTCGTATACTATTTGAATAAAGGAATCTTAGAATAAGAAGATAAACGCATGCTTACATGTAATAACAAGACATTCGGACCACCCTATATAATACTTGAATAAATTAATCTTAGAAAAAGAAAACAAACGCATGCTTACAGTTTATAACAAGACTTTCGTGCAATCCTATAGTTGGAAATAAGGATTCTATTGAAATTAAAACATAATGACGAAAGCCAAATCAATTATTTTGTAAAACTTTTGCAATTTCTTTAAAAGAAATCCTGAATGTGTTCGGCCATAAAACTGATAAATGGAAGCGAATGAAACGGAAATTTGTTAAATCATTTAGAATGTCTGAATGGACGGAAGTAATTTGGGTTTCTGTTAAAAATGGCGATAAATGGAAAGCAGGAAGAAGAGACAAAAAAGGTAGCGGAAGGAAAATATAGAGTGATGAGGCATAGAGAAAGGCAAGGTGATAGAGAAGATAGTAAGAATGGGTACGTTGTAAGGAATGACAAGAGAGAGAGAGAAGTGAGGAGATATTGAAAACGAGGCAAGAGAGATAGTAAAAGAAGGTACGTAAAAGAAGGTACGTAAAAGAAGGTACGTAAAAGAAGGTACGTAAAAGAAAGTACGTAAAAAGAATATATGAAAGAGAAAAAGAAAGATGAGCGAATCATACCATTGCACCTGGAAAGAATACCTGCTCCTCACAGTAAAAGGACGTAATCCTCAAGAAACGTCATCCATACCCCGCAACGTTGCATCCACGTGCTTGTTTTACAAGTACTTCAATGGAATGTGCTCCGATGAACTTGCTGCTCTGGTGCCGCCTCGACGTAAATACACTCAACCAACCCGACAATCAGCTAGATCCCATCCATTCACTTTTGAGGTCCCCAGATGCTGGAGATCCTTCTACTCAAATAACTTCTTTCCATCGAGTTGCCGGCCTTTGGAACTCGTTCCCTGCTCCCTGTTTCCCCGACTGTACCGACATGCCACGAAAAGAAAATTATAACAAACAAATACAAAAAAAAATAATTAAATATTGTCTTTTTCGTCGCTTTTGTCGCTCTCCCTGTTCGCTTTTTCTGTTACCGCGGTGCTTACAACTCTCCGCATTTCACAGCCTTCTAACATCTGTTGGATAATGGCCCTGTGAGGCCGGACGCATGTTGAAGTGGACGTATGTGTGGAGCATCGTTTGGTTTGGCTTGCGCGATTTAGTGCGGGTGAACACGTACAACCGAGTGCAAAATGGGGTTGTTCTCACAGTCGGAGCTCACAAGCGTGGACAGGGCCACCACGTTGACGAGACCTCAGGTCATGAGTCAAGGTGCACCTGCGCATAGGGGTTTCTGTGACGTCACGGGCTTTTGTGTGGGAAACGGAGTCTTGCCAGTCTGGTTTTTGGAAGCAAGCTGAACAGACGTATTTCTTCATGTAGTCTGCAACTGAACAGGGGAATTTATTTCCCTAAAAGAATACAGGCGTAATGAAATTTCTTCTTCCTCCTCCTCGAATGGCTAAGGACTTAATGAACCAATAGATATATAGGAATTAACTACGATAAAGTAGTAAATTGATGTCTCCCTCAACGTTAGTAAAACATATCCAAGAGCGACAGAAAATTGACGACTGAATAAAACTAATCAAAATTTAAAAGATTATTCGTCTCCCGAATCGTGTTATGAAGGTTTTTGTTGCAGATGCAGAGGACGGCGATGTTCACAGCAGTGCAGAAGCGAAGAAAGAACTCAACCACTAGACGACATAGAGATGACACCCCCTCCCACAACGAAAAAGAAAAGGTACGAGTAATTAAATGGTATGTAACACGTCTATCAAGACACTAATCTTAATATTTGAATAATTTCCTATTGTAAATATATTCTGGGTTTCGGAATTTTATGTACAAAAATAATGAATTGTGATAAGTGATTGAAAAAAAAGGAACAACGAAAAAAAAACTCCAATTGTATAACTGGTTTTATTTCCTTTTTTAAAACATAGGTCACCCCAAACAAGGTAAGCTGCCACTGTAGACCTAAGGGCTACTGAGAATTATGGAGAAAGTTTTGGGAGCTCATCCTGAATTGAGAGCTGTGCAGCGAGATGCTTGTTCACATTGGTTTTAAATTTCTGCATGTCGGTACAGTCGGGGAAACAGGGAGCAAGGAACGAGTTCCAGAGGTCGGCAGCACGAGGAAAGTAGCTATTGGAGTAGCAGGTTCTCTGACATCTGGGGACCTCCACAGTGAACGGATGGAACTTAGCTGTTTGTCGGGTTGGTCTAGTGTATTTACATCGATGGTGCACTAGGGCAGCAGGTTCATCGGATCACAATCCATTGAATTACTTGTAAAACAGGCACAAGGATGCAATATTGCGGCGATAGGACAAGGGTTGTAGCTTGGTGAATAATGAGGCACTCTTTTTTGGACCTTACTTAAGAGGGAGAGACTAGTGGATGATGTACCATCCCAGATGTGACAACAGTACTCCATGCATGAGCGGATGCTAGTTTTGTAGAGATATAGGATAATGTCAGGTGCTAGAAGTTTACTAGCACGGTAGAGGGAGCCCACCTTCTTTGCAGCAGCCTTGGCAATGTCTTCAATGTATTTGTTTCAATTTTGGCACACGCAAGTCGTCAGTCCACGTCGTTATCCACTTAATTACCGTCACCACTGTGGATAGATTTATGTTTGTGTGTTCGGAAACGATTCTGGCGAAATCGTATTAAACGGCGGTGAACAGTAGCAGAAACTCGCTATGAAGCGAGCTGATAACAGAAGATATTGTTGTTTGGAAGAAACAGCTTACCTTGTGGGTTGGTATATATATATATATATATATATATATATATATATATATATATATATATATATATATATATATATATATATGTGTGTGTGTGTGTATTTCCTTGGCTGTTTTACTGGTGGAATATTTCATTTCCGCCTCCAGAAAATGTCGGGTAATCAGGAGAGAATACATACCGTTCCAGGTCTTTTCTTCCGACAGCTTTTTTGCGTATCGGCCCTTCTCACTGATGTGAGACCTACTTATCTGAATCGCATTTCAATCTAACTATTCAATGAAATGAAAACAACTGACTTTTCAACGGCTTAGCGGCTCACGTGTCGTTTGATGATCTCGTCTGTTTTTTGTTTTTGGTGAATGTGACATGTTATGTGATTCTCTAATCAATCTCTATTTTTCGATGAAGGCAAAAGTAGAAAATAAAGCAATTTGATTGTAGAAGTGATCCTTGTTTAATTACGTCAAGGTTAAAAAAGTCCAACCGGAAAAAGAGAGCGAATCGATTAATAAAAGTTCAATGAATTGTGTTAAGCGTCGAAGAGAGGAATTAGTGATCGAATAAATGAAGAAGAAATAAAAACAAGGAAAGAATGAAGGGTAAGGAACGGGCGGAGGGGGGGAGGGCGGACATGAAAGTTAATAAAATAAAGAAAGAAAAAAGAGGGAAAGAATGAAGGGTAAGGAACGGGCGGCGAACATGAAAGTTAATAAAATAAAGAAAGAAAAAAAGAGGGAAAGACATAAAGATAGAAAGAAAGAAGGAGAATAAATAGGAAATAACAAAGAAAGAAAGAAAGAAAGAAAGAAAGAGGAAAGAAAGGAAAATGAAAGAGGGTGGGATAGAAAAAATACAAAAATACGAAATAATAAAAACAGAAAGAAAACATAAATGGACACAAAAAACAAGAATGAGAGGGAAGAAACGAGGGACAGAAAAAAAGAGAAGTTAACAAAATAAAGAAAGAAAAAAAAGGGAAGACATGAAGACAGAAAGAAAAAAAGAGAATAAAAAAGAAATAACACAAGAAAGAAATAAAGAGGAAAGAAAGAAAAATGAAAGACGGTGGGATGGAAAAAATTACAAAAATAAACGAAATAATAAAAACAGAAAGAAAACATAAATAAACACAAAAGAAAGAATAAGAGGAAAGAAACGGGGGACAGAAAAAAAAAGAAAAGTTAATAAAATAAAGAAAAAAGAAAGGTGAAGAAATAAATAAAGAAAATAAATAGGAAATAATCAAAACAATAAATAACAAGGAAATAAAATAAATAATTTCAAAAACGAACGAAAGAATGAAAACAGAAAGAAAAAAGACACGAAATCAAAGAAAGAATAAATTAAAAAAGGAAAGGAAAAGAAAAAAAAGAAATAGAAAGAAAGCAAAATGAATAAAAATAAATAAAAATAAATAAAAGCAAAAATAATAAAATGGAAGTCGTAAAGAAAGAATGGAACATGAGGACAGACAAAAGGACAAGAGAAAATGCCGATTAACATGAAAAAAGAAAAGAGAATAAAAGAAACGAAAAGAGAAAGAAAGGAAGGGAAATGAAAAATTAAAATGAAAAGAAAGAAAATGAAATAATAAAAAATGATAAAATTCAAAGAAAAGAAATAAAACAAAGATAAAAGAATGAAAATTAAAAGAAAACACAAAAAGGTAAAAGAAATACGAAAGCGAAAGAAAAAAAGAGATAATAGGAAAATAAAGAAATCGTACAGACTGTAAAAAAGAAAGACAAAAGCGAAAGGAAAAGGAAATGGAGAAGAGAATGAATAAATTAATGATAATTTGAAAGAACGTAAAAGAGAGAAAATTAAAAAAAATGAATTGAAGGAAATAGCGAAAAATAAACAGCGAAAAAAGAAAACGAAAGAGGATGAAATAAATTACGAAAAGCGGAAAGAAGCGAAATATAAGACGATGAAAGTGGAATGAAGGAAAACGGGAATAAAATTAAAAAAAAAGAAAATGAAAAAGAAAGAAAAGTTTAAATATCAATAAAAAAACGAGTGAAAGGAATTAAAAAGAAAAAAAGACAATGAAAAAAAAAAGAGATCCAACAATAAAAGCAATGACAAAGAAGACGAAAAAGAGAGAAAGCGAAAGAAAGAGATATTGAAAAAGAGAAAGAATAAAAGAAAGAGCGAAACACAAAAAAGAAATGAAAATAAAAAAATAGGACTAAAAATGAAGGCCATGACAGATAAAGAAAGAAAAACGAAAGAAAACTAAAGAAAGAAAAAGATAAAGAAGAAAGGAATGAAAAAGACGACAAAAACCTGAAAGCATAAAAAGAAATAAAGAAATAAAGGAACGAAAGATCAGAGATTCGTTATTAAAAAAATATAAGGCCTGATAATTGGTACTTAAAGATGCCTCCGTTTTTATTGGGAAATCGATAATTATCATAGACAATAAATCATATTAACTCGTTGTTATTCCTCTCATAAATTATTCGCTGAAGGAAAGGAGTTGTATTTTTTAATTTCTCATAGCCGCCATTTTAGAAATCAATTCTCGCGATTTCTCAACTTTGATTTGTTAAAAGAAACCAAAAAATCAAACTCACTTCAGATTAGATATTTTCACAGTTATTAGTTCATCGCTAGTTTTATTTCAACATCTTTAATTATTTGGACCGATACGATTTTATTTATTACTGACATTTCTTCGCCTTATTCTTCGCCTTAGTCTTCGCCTTTTATCGCATCACTGTCGGTCGATACGCTTTTCATTATTCAACCTTTTACGACTAATTTTACTCACTTATTTGTGTAGCTTTTTATATTTATCCGTTTCTCATTCGTTCTAACACATACACAAAAGAGAGAAAGAAAAAGAACTAAAACTCTTACTTAATATAACAGGATTTACTTCCGCTAAAAAATAATACATCAAAATATGCACACGCGTAAACGCCGGGTATCTAACACTCACCTTAAGCCTAGACCCTAACCCTAACCCTAACCTAACCTAACCTAACCAAACCTAAACTAACCTAATCTAACCCTAACCCTAACCCTAACACTAACCGTGACCCTGACCCTGACCATGACCCTAACCCTAACCCTAACCCTAACCCTAACCTAACCAAACCAAACCTAACCTAACCTAACCTAACCTAACCTAACCTAACCAAACCTAACCTAATCTAATCTAACCCTAACCCTAACCATAACACTAACCGTGACCCTGACCCTGACCATGACCCTAACCCTAACCCTAACCTAACCTAACCTAACCTAACCAAACCAAACCAAACCAAACCTAACCTAACCTAACCTAACCTAACCTAACCCTAACCCTAACCATAACACTAACCGTGACCGTGACCCTAACCCTAACCCTAACCCTAACCCTAACCTAACCTAACCTAACCTAACCTAACCCAACCCAACCCAACCCTTACCCTAACCCTGACCTTGAACCTGACCCTGACCCAAAACCTAACCCTAACGTCAACGCTGGGTATCTAACCTTAACCATAACCCTACCCCTACCCCTAACCTTTAAACCTTTCTCTTCTGCACGTCAGTTTAAATGAACAGAGTTTTTTTTTAAAGTTTAAATAAAAATAAAATAATTTTAAGGAGTGCATTATTCAAATTTATGATTATACAAAATTAAAAATCTATTTTACCTCTCCGCATAGATCTAAAATTGTTCGATTGTCAAAAATTAAGAAAGAAGAAAAAAGAAAAGTTCAATTTTTAATCAATAAAAGAATGTCAAATACGTACGATGACTTGACTGAAGAAACAATCTCGACTCATTTTTATATCTTAACTTTGTGTTTTAATGATAATGAAAAGGTTCAGATTATTAAACGTATGTTATCAATCGGCTAATAGAAAATATTAAATCGGAAAGGAAACGCTAAAATGTCGGAACATTTGTTTCTAATGTTATTTTATGTAATTTAATTCTAAATAATGAGATTTTAGAAAGATCCCAGAACTTCTGACATCGATAAGGAAATCAGATCGAAGGTATTGATTCGGAATCTGCGGTTAGTTTGGCGATTAGATCGACCATTTTATTGCGATGCCGCTACACACGTACACACATGCAGACAACTTCGCTTTATGTATATAGATGCGAAAGATTCTTAATCCTATTTATGAAAACAGACGTGGTCTCGAAATACGTACAATAGAAGTGGTTTAAGCGTACCAACGATGGACAAGGATCTTATGACGTCAGTGGTCACACCGGAAAAGAGGGAAAACGAGATTGACATCTTCGCGGCTGAAGCAAAGGAAGAAAGCAGGTAGTAAATTCTCTCCCCAGCCGTTATCTCTAATTTCTTTGACTTATCCATCCCTGTTCTCTAATTTCATTGTCTTTTTATCATTTATCTCCAATTTCTTAGACTTTTAAATTTTGGTATCCAATTTCATTGCCACTCCAATTTCATCGTTTTTCATCTTTGCTCTCCAAATGAATTCGTTCTCCATAGTTAATTCGCCAATTGATTCACCTTTCCATCATTGCTCTCCAATTTCATTGTCAATTCAATTCTTTCGGTCTTCCCTCATTGCTCTCGCATTTTATTTTCTCCCGTTCGTTAATCTCCAATTACTTCATCTGTTCAAATTTCGCTCTCCAATTTCATTGTTTTTCCAATTCTTTCATCATTCCATCTTTGCTCTCCAATTTCATTGTTTTTCCAATTCTTTCATTATTCCATCTTTGCTCTCCAATTTCATTGTTTTTCCAATTCTTTCATCATTCCATCTTTGCTCTCCAATTTCATTGTTTTTCCAATTCTTTCATCATTCCATCTTTGCTCTCCAATTTCATTGTTTTTCCAATTCTTTCATTATTCCATCTTTGCTCTCCAATTTCATTGTTTTTCCAATTCTTTCATCATTCCATCTTTGCTCTCCAATTTCATTGTTTTTCCAATTCTTTCATCATTCCATCTTTGCTCTCCAATTTTATTGTCTCTCCATCGTTGATCTCTAGTTACTTCATTTTTTCAAATTTCGCTCTCCAATTTCATTGTTTTTCCAATTCTTTCATCATTCCATCTTTGCTCTCCAATTTCATTGTTTTTCCAATTCTTTCATTATTCCATCTTTGCTCTCCAATTTCATTGTTTTTCCAATTCTTTCATCATTCCATCTTTGCTCTCCAATTTCATTGTTTTTCCAATTCTTTCATCATTCCATCTTTGCTCTCCAATTTCATTGTTTTTCCAATTCTTTCATTATTCCATCTTTGCTCTCCAATTTCATTGTTTTTCCAATTCTTTCATCATTCCATCTTTGCTCTCCAATTTTATTGTCTCTCCATCGTTGATCTCTAGTTCCTTCATTTTTTCAAATTTCGCTCTCCAATTTCATTGTTTTTCCAATTCTTTCATCATTCCATCTTTGCTCTCCAATTTCATTGTTTTTATTATTCCCACATTTTCCATCTTTGCTTTCTAATTTTTTTCTCTTCGTCGTTTATTCTACATCCCTTTCAAATCTTTTTCTTTCGATCTTTGATTTTTAATTTGATTATATATACATCGTTTATTTTCAATTTCCTCGTCTGTATCTCCAATGTCAGTGTCTTTACCTTTTTATACCTATGCTCTCCAATGTACTCATGATTTAATTACTGCTTCCTATTTTATTTTATTTGACTTTTTTATTCATTGCTTTTCAATTTCATTTCCATCTTTGCTTTATGGTTTATTTGTTTTCCCATCGGTGCTCTCCAATTTCTTCTCTTTTTCTTAGTTGTTCTCCAATTAATGTTTATTTCTCCTTGTTTCTCGGGTTTTCTTTCTTGCTACTATTGATCATGACTTTCTTTGCCTTTTTTATTGCTCTGGAAATTGCTCATTTTTTAACATTGCTATCAAATGATTTTAAGCGTTTTGTCTTTCCATCTGCTATCTTTCCATTTCTGCTTTCCATTTTTCTCATCTTTCAAATGTTGCTCTCCACTTCCTTCCTCTCTCTCCGTTTTCATTCAAAGCCCAACCCATTGCACAGTAGGAACAATCCGTTGCACAGATACATGAGCGCTACCGGCTAAAACACTGATGACTGAGGGATTATTTTTAATTGAATGAGTTTGACTGCTGGCCAATCAGACCTAACCACCGGCAGAACTGAACCGAAATCACTACGCCTTTATAGATTGAAATAGCGCTTCACCTTAAGACGCGTATAGGCATTCTGATGTACCGTTAGGGAATTTCAAAGTCGAAATTGCTCATCAGAATTTTGGGGGTTTTCTTTCATTTTTCTTTCTTAATGTTATTTTGGTCGGGGTGCGTGATTAGTATAATGGATATTCCGTCCAGACTAGGTAATCGGCTATAACGATCTAAAATCTAATAGGGTCGTACTCATATATTATGTGAGTGAAAGAAGATTACGCAAAACAACCGAATGAAAGTGATTAGTAGAGAAACCGGTAGTTATAAAACAAATAAGAATTCTGTCTCCAGGAAATAACATGTGGCAAAAATACACAACTAGTTAGCCACTTTGGTTCGGTCTGCTAAACAAGATATATGCTTTTTCAAATGCTCCGAGTTAGCCACTTCTCCCCTCTCCGAAAGGCGCTCTGTGAGTGGGAGGATTTTGCAGAGAAATTAAGGGAATGAGAAAACAAGGATAACATGTTGTTGTTGTTGTTACTGTTGTTGTTTTGTTTTTTGTTTTTTTCTTTTCGCCGCATACAAGTATGCTGAGAAACACATGTGCATGATACAGACTGCTACAATCGCTGCTACTACGCTTAGGGCCAATTGTGGAAACAACAGAAGTCTCCTCGGCATTCCATCACAGTAGAGAGCGCTTATTTTAATTGTTGTTATAAAGATACGTATTTACGTACCTCCCCACGGAGGCAATATGTGAACCAAAGTTGTTTTTTATTGTGCGGATATAAAGGTATACTCAACCCTCGTTGCTCAACGACAATAACACCTCCCAAAGTTCAGGTAAAAATCCAGGAGTCGGCATCAATACTACACTATCCACCCTCATTAACCCTAACACTAATCGTAACGTAACTCTAACCCCCATTAAAAGATAATACAATAATAGATGAAATCATTTTTTTTTCATTCATTTAAAAATGCCTAGTCATAAAAACATTATTTTTTATTGTTCCTTGGCCTTTTGGCTAAGATCAACGTGTAGTATCTGTTCTCAGCACCACAACGACATCAGACGTTTTACTATCGACGAAAAAGAAAGATCTGATTCCTAACTGTTGTGAAGTTGTCCAACAGTAAATAATAAATAAAGGAAGTCAAGTCGAGGGTTGGTTTAACAAGTGTATTAACAAAGTAAGAAAGTGACTAGCACTTGGCTAGACAGTTACAAGACTGTGCTTTGTCTTCTCTGTGTCTCTGGTGACTCGCACTATTTATAGTGACAACCGGTGTAGTTTCTCCTGGGTAAGAACGGCCGGTGTAACACTAACAAATCCCCCAAATAATTAATACCGAAAAAAGATTTTCAAGCTCAGCGAGAAAATCTACGTTAACGATTATAACAATGGAATAGAAACTGTGAAATCTTATTGTTTTTTCCTATTCCTTATATTTTCTTTTAGACGTCCAAATTCAATAAACCACTGGCCCTCGAAAAGGGTGTGCACTATACCAAACTCTGTTCAAGTACACTATTGACTACATCCTTGACCACGTTCTCTAGGCCTATCAGGACGAGAGATGAGTGTGTCGGACCTTGCTTATGCAGATGACATTATATTGCTGAGATCAACCGGGGACGAGGTGCAGGTTGCACTGAACAGACTGCAGAAATGAAAATATTGTTAAATACATCATTCGTCTGTTTAATTAGACCCTATTCATCTTTTTAAATTCTTTGGATGCTCTTTATTCTGTTAAAATCGCATTGCGTTAAGGATTTTTAAATGTTGTCACTGCTTTCATACGTGGTATTATTATAACACAACGTGCGGAACCAGTAGCAACAGTTTAAAATGATTAACGTAATGCGATTTCAATCTGTTATATCACTTCGACGTCGTTAAATTTTAATAGTCAACGTCTTACACTGAATAATGCGAATTCCTTCTCTGCGCGTTTCTCCGCCGTCTTTTTAAAAATCATCTTCTTTTCTCCAGTGTAGTTAAATGGACATGCGCATCAACACATCGAATATCAAGGTTCTCTCTCCCCTGGTCTCTCCATATAACTGGATACTGCTGTTTTTGAATGACGCTATTTTGGAGAAAGTGCAAACATAAGTTTACCTTGGGTCTACCGTTTGTCTGTTTGGACTGGATTCGGTCTACGTTGATCGTCAGGTTGGGGCTTCTAGATCCGTTTTGTACGTCTTTAGCGGTCCTTAAGATGGGGAGTGTAGAGAGATCTTCATATCAACAAAGACGCGTATCTACGAATCTATCGTCCGGTCGATCCTCTTTTATGGTTGCCAGACATGGCCAATGATGGTGGTTGATCGGCAGAAGATGGAAGCTTTTGACAATGACTACTTTCACTGCATCTGGGATTTTTTTTATGGAAGTCGCTCTAGACAAGGCATGAAGCCACTTGATGTAAAGAGCTAAAAAAATATTACTTCAAGGTAAAAAACTAGTCAACAATAAGTTTTAGATGGATAGATTCCGACCCAGAAAACAGCAATTATTCCCCCTTTGTCAGAAACATCGCTCATGAAATATGAGGACTAAAGGACAAAATAAGGGATTGCAGGCGGGTCGACCTAATCTAAAATCTCTGCCACCTGTCGTGTAGCAGCGACGTCTTTGATGGTTTGGGCATGCATCTCGTCGTCCGAAGGGAGAGATAATCCGCGATGTAATCCTCTCTACTTCTGGATGGCCCAAGCGTGACAGCTGAGCTCTCGGGTCAATAGGTGGTCGGCCTTTGACGGTGAAATCGCGATTGTTTAGCCGTCTCGTGCGATCATGCTATGTACCGCCTTGCATGGACCATCATGATTCGAGATGTTATCATGGCGAGAAGTCGACACAAACCGATCGGAGCGAACGACGCTGCAACAACAAACGACTAACACAAAACGAAAAGAAAAAAACTCTATCCGTCTCTTTCAAAGAATAGCCGTTTTTTTTTAAGTTAAAAGACCTGCCGATTTCATTGTCATAAATCCTATCTTATTTGCGCCAGCATTAAAAAAAAAAACGTAAAGAAGTCAACTCGCTTTGAGTCCCGATCACGTCTGATAAAATTTGCATCTCAATATCGGCACGAATACAAATTTGCATATGTCTTTTTAATGGACGCCAGTAATTGATATCAGATATTCATAGGAATGCCTCAGGCGAACGCCACAGGAATACAAAACAAGATGGTGCATGTATGTGTGTAAGGAGCCCCAAAGGCAGATACATTTAATAAATTTGATGTGTGTTAGACAGATATATATATATATATATATATATATATATATATATATATATATATAGACGACAATTATTAAGATTATACTCAATATTTGAATCTCAAGGACATAACTTATTTAATATTTTCAAGTTACCATACTTGCAAATACACATACACACACACACACATATATATATATATATATATATATATATATATATATATATATATATATATATATATGTGTGTGTGTGTGTGTGTGTGTGTAGTCATCTACATACAGCTGTTTCGTCGTATCACAACTCGTCAGTGTGACTGGACGTAACAACTATATCCACATAGAAATTCGAAATCTGAACGCCAGATCATATATATATATATATATATATATATATAGAAAGATACATTTAATAGATTTGATATGTGTTAGACGGATATATATATATATATATATATATATATATATATATATATATATATATATATATATATATATATATATATATATATATATATTTTAAGTTAATCCAACAAAAGATATAAAAGGCAACTAATATCTTTAATTAGTGAACATCCGGATAAAACTGAAGCTCAATATACCGGATAAAGCATTAATAGCATAATATAAAATAAAGTAATAAAATAATCAAATTTTAGAATTCAATGTTCAGGCAAAGTACCTTAAAGTCCTTAACTCATGAGTTTTCAAAGAAAATTCTTCTCCTCGGAGGACAATTACCGCAATGACATTACTGCAGATAATAAAATAAAACTTTGAAAATATATAAAAATATATATAAAAATACATAGAAGTATATAAAACATCAAATATATCAGCCCAAAACATACTTTTTTGTTAAAGCTATACAATTCATCCAAGTCATACAATTTAAAACATATTCAGAAGTGATTATATAGTAATAAATTTGGTATTTTATGAAAAATAGTTTTTTTTTCTAAAAATAGTTAATAATGAATATTTTTCTTTAACGCTTCTAACACTCATAATGATGACGTATCGCATGGATGATATCGTCGACGAAGTTTAATAACGGGGACTATATCTGGCCTAACACCGTTTACTGCTAACTTACTTCTAAATTGGGTTGCCTATTCTTCTGGTCAGCCAGGATTTCTTTCTTGTTTTTTTTTTAAAGACCATGTGTATTAGAACAATCCGTAAATAATTGCAGACATGAAGGTAACAATGACTTTGCAGATGTGTCGCATAACAATGGAAGACCGTATCTGATTAATCGACAACTTCACCCAACGGTTCCAAGTATCAGCGCCGAGGCGTACATTTAAAACGTGTCTTGTAAAATGTCAGCTTCTAACAATCATAATACAGACGTATCGCATAGATGATATTGCCGAAGTAAGAAGTTTAATAACGGGGACTACATCTGACCTAACACCGGTTGCTGCTGACTTACTTCTAAATTGAGTCTCCTATTTCCCTGGGTCGCCACATATGCAGATAGACAGTGAGCCTGAGAATACGAGAAAAAAGTAACAACACAGAACAGATACGAAAGTTTAAATTAAATAGACAGTTTTATATATATATATATTAATTACTTATTACCTACAGACATCGGTGTTTCATGCTAACGCAATCTTCAGTGCAGGAAGCTAATTCCCAACGGTCGGCGGGCGCGAACCCCGAACACAAATCACCACTGATTTGTAGTCAAGACTCTTAACCCCCACCCTCGGCCATAGTGAACTATATATATTGAAACGGTTTTTTTGTTAACCAGTAAAATGCAGAGGCTTTTTTCTTTAAATAAACATATTATTTATTTTATTAATACAAAAATAAATAATATGTTTATTTAAAAAAAGCCTCTGCATTTTACTGTTTAAAAAGAAACCCGTTTCAATTACAAAATTTAAATGTAGTCTATACAGTGAAACTCTTTACTAATATATATATATATATATATATATTTATATATATTTATAAAAATTTAAAATAAATAATATTAAATCGTTTTTACCTACATACGCTACCATTTCGAGCTTTCGCTCTTATCAGTGCAGGGATGATACTCTCTGACGGTCGCATGGTTCGAACCCCTGCCACGGAATCAAGCTAAACTCCGTATGCAAGCGCTGTAACCATTAAGCCTCGGGAATTTAAGTTCTATTCATGCGAAGGGCTGCATATCTAGAAAGACTGACTAAAGATTCTACGAACGTTATCGGAATATGCTTTATAGCTACGTATCAGTCTATTGTTTAACTTAATCTTATTACAGGGGCTTATAGCAATATTAATTTTTAAATAATAATATTAATTTATTTTTACCTACATACGCTAGCGTTTCTAACTTTCGCCCTCATATATATATATATATATATATATATATATATATATATATATATATATATATATATTAATTTTAAATAAATAATATAAAATTATTTTTCCATACATACGCGAGCGTTTCAAGCTTTCGCTCTCATCAGTGCAGGGATGATAATATCGGACGGTCGCACGGTTCGAACCACTGCCACAGAATCAAGCTAGACTCCGTATGCAAGCGCTGTAACTATTAGGCCACGGGACATTACCACATTCAAAATATATACGTAATATGTACTGGTTAAACGGATAGACAGACAGATACGAAAATTCTAAATTAAATAAATATTTAGACTAACAAATATATGCGCCCGGAACGCGCATATATCAGCTAGTATTAAATTATTTTCAATATTCAGAAAATAAAAAATGTGAGAATATAAAGTATATCTTTAATAACTGGGACGTAGTTTGGGTTGCAGACACAGCTGGTATACCCGTCCCAGGTCAGGTACATCAAAATTATTTATTTGAAAGTTTGAATACGTTCACACCCTCAAATACTTATTGCTATGGTAAAAAGTGTGCGAAAATAGAGATTTCACAACTGAAGTTATGGGTTCAGAAAGTGAATACGTTGTTTAGTTAAGCCCCCATTAAGGGGTCTTGAATGATCGAAATGTGCTCAAATAAACTCCCAAAACCAAAAGATATTACTATGAGAGAATTTGAAATTACAAAATCAACATGAAAGCACAAATGACATTTTTGAGATAAAACGAAACAAACAATGGTAAAACAAAAACAAAAAAGGGAGACGTTAAATGCAAAGTAAAAAAAGAAGCGACCGCCCATTCAGATAAGTGGCATTTCTTTTATTGCCAAAACACATACAAATACTACAAACCATTTTTTAAAAATTTCCTTGTTCCTATTTAAGCCCTGTTTATCCCATGACAACACTTCATTGGTCATTTCAATAAATGTTATATGTATTTAGGAATTCGTTGTGTCTGAAGAATACACATATGTGGGAAGGTAAGTTATTCCGCCAGGAGAGTCACTTCCATGGAGAGCATTTTAAAAAGATTTTGTAGGAATTTGTCTCACTTCAGAAAAATAAACAAATTATATCCCTGAGAAGAAAAGCAGATCTCCTCGTGGGGGAGGTAAGTAAATAGCACCAGGGGAGCATTTTTCTTCATTTCGGCGAGTAACATTTCAGATAAGAAAAGAAAGACCACTCTCGTGAGGTGGTACGTAATTAATATTGGGGAGCCATTACTCATTGGGGAACGTACTTGAGAATCGCTTGTTGGGACGTAAATAATTACAATTAGGGGAGTGACTCCCAAAATGGATCATATTTCTTTATACTTGCGGTTGATATTTCAAATGAGAAGAAGTAAAAGACTCCCTCGTGAGGAATAAAGAAATTGATTTTCATGGAGCCACCCTCCATGGGGAGCAGTCTATGGTGTTGATTTTCTCATCTGTTTGAGTGATACTCCAGAGAAAGAAAGAAGATCCCCATTGTGGGGAAGTAATGACTACCAGGGATAGTTCCGTTATTACTTATGTTTACGTTTTTCTTCTCTTGTGATTCATTTATTAAAATATTTTTTCTCTATCTCTACGAGCCATTCATTACAAATATCCAAATGAGAAAGGACACAAAAATGACATTGTTTGAAATAGACATCTTCACGTTAACAGGCGGGTTATGTTTTAGTATTTGCTGTTTAAACGTTTATTGCTACACACAGAAGCTGTCAAAGGGACTTCGTGAAAGGTTTCTATTCACTGTTTGATGAGTTGTAGAATTCTTTTCAATGGCGTTAACTCTGCTTTCTGTGATGATCTTTAGACATTACATTGCTTACCTTTCAGATAAATTCTCAATGTTCAATTTGTAGTTGCAAGGAAATGATGCACCTTAATAAAATCTAATCTATTCTACCGTGCTAGAAAACTTCTCACACCTGAAATTATCCTATATCTCTACAAAGCCACCATACGCCCATGCATGGAGTATTGTTGCCACATCTGGGCTGGTGCATCATTCACTAGCATCTCCCTCTTAGACAAGGTCTAAAAAAGAGTCGTCAACTTAATAGGTCCCTCACTGTCCACCAAGCTCCAGACCCTGTCTCATCGCCGCAATGTTGCTTCCTTGTGCCTGTTTTACAAGTACTTCAATGGACTGTGCTCTGATGAACTTACTGCTCTGACAATCAACTAAATCCCATCCATTCACTGTGGAGGTCCCCAAATGCCGGATAGCTTTCTACTCAAATAGCTTCTTTCCTCGTGCTGCTGGCCTCTGGGACTCCCACCCTGAATCCTGTCCCCCGACAGTACTGACATGCAGAAGTTTAAAACTAATGTTAACAGACATCTCGCTGCACAGCTTCCAATTTAGGTTGACCTCCCCCCCCCCATAAAGAAAAAAACCCCAAAACTCTCATCCTTTTCCCCAGTAGCCCCCTACGTCTACAGTGGCGTACTGCCTTGTTTGGGGTGAACTATGTTGTTAAAAAACTTATTATATTTAAACGAAAATTATCCCGTCATAATCTTTATCAGCTTACAAGACTTTATGAATTGGATAAAGAGAAATACATATCAGATGATGACCTTTAAGTGTATTATGCTCATCTGGAAGCATTGTGTGAACCTATCGTGGCACCACACATGGTAGTGTTTACCGTTGAAATTATTGCGGGTCGTATCCGGGCTGACTCGACACTAAATTAAGTTAGATACCACGTGGATCGCATGCGATCCGACTTGTTGCCTTGTCAATGGTTCTATGCCAATGTTGTGCTTTAAAGATCCGCAAAACCTTATTGTTGACGCAGCTATGTCGGAAACTTGAGTAAGTGATTAATTCAGTCGGCAATCCCCCCAAACAAGTAAAAGTCGCCGTGAACAATAACATATATTTATTGGAACACAGGTATGTAAGAAATCATAAAAAGGCAACGTTATGATACTCTTGTTGGCGAGAAAAGATGTTGAGGAATCTGACTGGTGCTAAGTTTTCGTTAGCGGACTTTGAAATTTGCTTCGTGCTTTTGTTCCTTAGAGGTCGAATTCGTAAAAGAATGTTTTTTGAGTCGTTTGAATTTCTGTCTTTAATCGGTCGCTGACTTCTATTCTTCTCTCAGTCTGTTTGCCTGTCTCACTGAGCTGACCGACGGCCTTCTGGCAAATTCTCAATTCTGGCAAAGTATCGGTTCTTTTAGCAAGAGGTTTTACCTGCAACGAGTTTTGTGATTCGTTTCCCAATCATAATTTGTGTCCCATTTTCTGCTTTCTCGTGATTCGTCGCACAATTAAATCGTTTGTTTCACATAAAAAGCTGGGCTTTACACCAAGCGACAATGGGAATCTGTTATAAAGTGAAAACATAAAAATTGAAATTTTTAGTGAGTGCTTTAATCTAAAATTGCAATATAAAAAATAAATTCTCATTAACCATAAACTGAAAAAAAAAACAACGACGATGGCGTCCCTCTCACAATGACGTCATTTCCGGTGTAATGAGTCATTATTTTGCCAAATTACTACAGTCCAAGTATGGTTTAAAACACGCTCGTTTCTGAATAAAATGTCTTTAATTAAATGTATTAATACTGTGGAGAAAAATATTCTAAATACATATGTAAATTTGAGAATATCATTTATAAGTGTGTATTTGTAAATATTAATTTATTAGAAGTTTAAAACAAATTAATTATGTAAATTGCAAAAAACGCATGCTGTTTGGGCGATTTTGGTATGACTATATATACGAGTTATGAGAATAATATTTCATATTTATTAACACTGACGAACATACTGAATACATGACGTGTTCGAATCGCAGTCCCGTCGTCAAATTTGTTTATCCTTTATTTATATTTTATTAAATCTAAATTAAGTAATTAGTAGGTTTTGAATGTAATTCTTAATTTTCAAAAGTTCTCGTCCACTTGAAAATTGAGTTACCCCCATGTATATTTTATGTTTACAAAATTTCTCGCCGACGGACAGACAGACAGACATACATACATACAGACAGAGAACGTGCTCGAAATTATCATGCCGTACTATTCGTTGACAAGTAATTATATTTATCAGATATGATAGTGTATTTTCATGATGTTTATAATTTTCTAACATAAAATTGGTTTTCTTAAAATTATTTCTTCATAATCAAGTTCTCCAAACAAATATTTTTCTCCCTTTGTAAGTTTTAACCCGTATACACATAATTCCACTTGAATACTTTATTCATTTTAGACTTGAAAATACAATATCTTAAAATTAAAAATTATACTGAATTTTCTAATTTCCGTTATTTATAATAAAAAATAGGTGTCCTTGAGTTACCTGTCACCTCAATATGAAACATATGACCTTTTAAATTAAATTGCCCGTAAAAATAATATTTGCCGATATTTTTGTCGCCTTAAAATGCATGGACCCCAAGTTCTTTAAATTAATAATTCCACAATTAATCTAATTTACTCAATCAATTAATATTTCCACCATTAAACTCTTCATCGTGTCACATCTGTCTGAAATATTTTAGGATCTTTTATAGCTTGAAATATCAGACATTCATAGATTTTAACAGTGAAGAAACGGGAAGAATTAGTTTCAATCCCAAATAATATTGAGCTAAAGCCAAAATTACAAACATCATATCATAATCTTTGGTTACAAAAACATATATTTTATTCCCTTTCCAACATCATATTTGGTAGAGCGAAGTTTTAGTGCAGTTGCCTTGATTCTTTCAAAATAAATGAACAAACTTACCGAACGTGGGAATCTACGATTTATTAGTGAGTTCCGTGGAAAAATAATGACGTGGAAAAAATAATATCCCAACACCAATCACATCCATCCCATTAGAAGTTATTATGAAAACTAAATCAAATGGTTTATTAAATTAAGTAGTATTTTTCAATCAACATTTGTGTTAAATGCCGTTTTCAATTTGAAAAAAACAAAAAATGCTCGCCTGTGTGTATTGTCGATAATAAAACACCAACTAAAATGTTTTAATAAATTAAACTTATTTTTTAGATACTTACTTTATATGTGTATATAGTTTTACTCTTCAAAAAGGTTCTTAATTTTTAATTCTTTAAAAGGCTTCTCAATCATATAATCAGGAAAAATATAGCAGAACCTTTCTGAAACAGATTCAATACTTTTCTTCATTATTTGCTGAATAGGAAAAATGCTCAACGGAAAAATAAAGATTTAACCCAATTTATACACATGACGTGAGCAAACAAAATTAAAAAACAAACATGGAATACGACATTATTATAAAAGGTAAATGTTTATAAAGTAGTTCGATTATGTGTAATGCTGTCTGTTTTAAAAGCCAGTTTGTTATGTTTAAGTGTGAATAATTGGTTTCTAATTAGTACATGTAAAAGGATTTCTGTTATCGAGCAATTAGAATGAAGGGACGCCAGTCTTAAAATGTTTTGGAAATTCTTATATAAAGCATAGACGAGGAAGCTAGAAGAGAACCATGAAAAGTGCTATAGAAATATTAAACTTGTGACCGAAACAATTTTCTTGTGTGTTGAATTTAATTCATAAATCTGCCACACTACGATGACGGCCATTAAAAAGTGAAGAGCAAATCATCCCAGAAATTGGTCTAAGCCGCAACGCTACATTGAACAATACTTTGACTGAAATATAGCGATGCAAACAAAAAAGATAATGATCCTCGTCAGAAATGTTTTCCGAGACTGGAATTTAAGGAAGTGATCCTTGATTTGATTCTTTCGTATTTGAAGGTCAAATATCCGCGTTTGTATCCGGGTGATTTTTATCTATTCGAAAAAAAAAGGATTTTGCCGTGAGCCAAATAGTGCGCAAGAATAATAATAATAATAATAATAATAATAATAATAATAATAAGAAGAAGAAGAAGAAGAAGAAGAAGAAGATGAAGAAGAAGAAGATGATGAAGAAGAAGAAGATGATGAAGAAGAAGAAAAAAGAAGAAGAAGAACGTGATGAAGAAGATAAAGAAGAAGAAGAAGAAGAAGAAGCAGAGAAGGAAGAAGAATAGAAGAAGAAGAAGAAGAAGAAGAGGAAGAAGAAGACGAAGAAGAGAAGAAGAATAGAAGAAAAAGAAAAAGAAGAAAAAGAAGAAGAGAAAAAAGAGGAGGAAGAAGATGAAGAAGAGAGGAAAAAGAATAGAATAATAATAAGAAGACGAATACTAGAAAAAGAATAATAAGAAGAAAAAGAGAACGAAGAAGAAGAAGAAGAAAAAGAAGAAGAAGAAGAAGAAGATGAAGAAGAAGAAAAAGAAGACGAGAAAGAAAAAGAAGAAAAAGAAGAAAAAGAAGAAGAGGAAGAAGAAGAAGAAGATAGAAAGATCGATATGTCCGCAAAACCGCCGGAAAGAATAATTAAAAAGATGCCCTGATAATCGATTCGATATTTACGTAAAAGCAAAGTTAATAAAAAAATATTGATTTTGCTGCTAATGATTTTGGAAGGTTGCTTTTCTCGTTTCAGGGTTTGAACAAAATAGAAGACATCACTCTTTCAATTTCTCACGCCAAGCAAACATTTCTTTCCGTTTTTTTATCTTTTAAAAAAATCTCTAGTATTATTTTAAGGTGTCAGACTTTTCAATTCTATTCGAAACAAATCCCAACACCAAATATTGATTGGAAAATAACTTCCTTGACTTTTTGGCCTTTTTGCTGATACTGCATCTTTTCTGTTCTCGGTTGGAGGAGTAGGAGGAATCCTACTAGACTGAGGCAATTTAAATTTTGGTTCCAATCAAGAATGCCCATTTTAGAGAGCAAGATTTCCCCACATTAAACACCGACTTTGTGTCGAAATCTTCGTGGAGGGGGGGGGGGAGTAAATCGGGTCTCCCTATTATTAAGTGCTCCTAATTTATGACTAAAATATATTTCTTAAAAGAAATGAATACAATAAACAGTGTATAGCAATGTATTTCTCTTAGGATTCAATATGGGCGTCAGTATTTGCTACCAGCTTCTCAACTCGTCTGGTAACCGCATCAACTGATTTCACAAGTAACTCATTTTTTCATGTACAGTGGACTCCTGCCAAAGCCCACCGAGGGAGCAAAGCTACATAGTATCAATGTTTATTCTTCGTCGTTTTCCGATCGATTCACTGTATTTATCAAAATCTGTTTATTTTTCAAATGTACTTACCGATTTTCATAAATCAAAGCATTTCAAAACAATCTTAGCCTTGAATTCCAAATGCGACCAAAATCTGCATCCCAATCTGTAATCTATATTGGTATACCAAATACGGCTATCACCATGAATGTCATATCATACACACACACACACACACACACACACACACACACACACACACACACACACACACACACACACACACACACATATATATATATATATATATATATATATATATATATATAAAGGAAATGGTAGTTTGCTTGGAGCATTGCTGGTAAACAAGTAAGTATGAAGGTGAGAATTCTGAGGCGGGTGCAATGCAATGTTGAGAAACCGGAAGGTGGAATATGGAACGAACAAAAATAAATGACAGGAGACGGTATAAGTGTATAAATCTCGAATCAATTTATTTATATTAAAAAAATGTAAATATAAAGACAGTAAATTGTAAAATGGGGGACTTACTGCTAAATATTTAAAGGTTCGGAATGGTAGAAACTTTAATCATTTCGAGATTAACAACCTCTCTTTTTCAAAAAGAAAACAAAAAATTGGATCGGACGGATCGGGCGAGGAAAACCATGATAGACGTCGCTATATATATATATATATATATATATATATATTTGAAAAGTCACACATTAGAAGCGTTGGCGAAATGGCAAAGATACAGAGAATATTTTTTTATAAAATATTTAGAAAACCTTCACAACTCAAATTATTGTTTTTAAAAATAAATAATTTATTTATCTTAAAAACATTAAAAAAATGTTTTTAAGATAAATAAATAATTTATTTTTTAAAAACAATAATTTGCGTTGTGAAGGTTTTCTAAATATTTTATAAAAATATATGCTCTTTATATATATATATATATATATATATATATATATATATATATATATATATTGTCATGTTTCGTACCCGGCCCTTCTTTCTATCAGGGACAGATTCATCCCTTCACCGCTTTTTCTTTGGTTTGTGTTTCATTCTTCGCTACGACATTCTTCTTTTCGTCTTTCTTTTTCTTCATTCCTTTTTTATTCTGCGTTCTCCTATGAGGATTTTAGCTAGTTTTATCCTGCTTTAATTCTTCATTTTCGATTTATTTATTCTAATAATAATTATCACCCACTCTCGTTAGCGTGACTTGCTAGAGACTTGTTCTTTTGGCGTTTTTTTCAACCGTCGCCATTTTTCCTGCAGTTTGTAAACAAAATTCAAGGGCGCTTAGCGTCGCAGATTCTGACCCCCGCTAACATAACTTGGTATGTAAATTAATTCTCTCCTTTCCTTGCTAAGCTAATCCTCCTTATTATGCCTCCCATGTTTTCATTAACAATGTCTCTCCGTCGTAACAATGTTACAACTCATTCCCGGCGTCGCTCAGGTTTCCTACGACGGCGTCCCGAGATTTCTACCTCCCTAGTATGGCGACCCCATCTTCGCCTCGCTCCCCCTAATAGTTAAATTAAGTCATCTATCTTATTGTACTGATTTGCTTCATCTTTTTTCCTTTCGTTTATCTATGAATACTTGTTTCTTCGTCGTAGTGAGTTACCTTTTGTTTATTTTTTATTTTCAGATTTTTTACCTGTTTTACAGGGAATAAAGGATTTTTATTTTAAATGGAATTCGTTGTTTTTCATTGCTTCCTTTGTCTCCGTGTGATTCCGAGTTATCTGGCTGTCTAGACAAGATGATAAATATCATTTTGACGATGGCAGCACAGTAAAAAATCAAGTTTGGTCTCCACTTGGGGTGAAGGAATGCAATAGCATCGTTTTCCCTTCCCGTGACTCCTGTGGTTCCAGTCCTGAGGCTTCCCTGCAACACCCCGCATTTAATTTCATTTGACGCTTTCTCACGCTCACCCTGTAGATTCGTCTTGCACCTCCCCGCTTTCCCCTTCGTCGACGCTTGTCTCAGACCACATCCACGGTGCCATGGCAGGAAAATCCATCTCTCCGAGCAGGACTTACTCCAGGACGTCATCTGCCTCATCTAAAGCCTTAATCGCCCGCGCACAGCTTGAAATGGCTAAGGCGAGCCTCCTGTTCGTTGAGAAAGAAAACCAACTGCGGGAGGCAAGGGCTAAAATGGAGTCCGAGGAGAACACCCTAACGGCTGCAAGAGAGATAGCCATTAAAGAAGCTGCAGTCAGGGCCTTCGAGGAGTGTGTCAGCAGCAGTGAACGAAGTTTCGCTATCAATGTTGACCAGGCCCCTGCACACCCCATGCAGCGCACAAATGAGTACGTGGCTGGGCTGGCTGCTCAGGGCCACTCGCAACCCTCTGCTTTACAAACCGGAGCTCCCCAGCCAACATCACATCCCGTTTTCAGTTCCACAACCTCCTGCCTTACCATCCGATCAGGCTGTTGAGACGGAGGCTTCCTTTCACCTTGTGCAAGGTCCCAAACCCGATTCATCGGATGACAATCAGAGGAGTCACCTCACAGAAAATCACCCTGGACCTATACCACTGGCTCCCCCTGTCAGAGCCATGCCAAATCATGGCGGGGAGAGGGACAGTGTTGCAACACACTGCACACAGGTTTGTGGTGGCAATCTGCTCAACAAGTCTTGTTCAAAGATTTGTTTGGCGAGAGTACATCCTGAAGGGAACCAAGATCAAGCATTCAGGATGTATGTAACCTTCAGTCTGCCTGTACACACGTCAGTCACATATAGGAAACGTCCAGAGTTCCCGCAGATATCACCAGCTTCGAATACTGTGTCTCCAATGCAACTATCTCGTAAACAAGGGGCTGCACCTCCAACACCATCTTCCATAGCAACCTCGCAAACCACGTCGGTTGTGCATCCGTTTGTTCCTCAGCTCCATGCAGCTGGACAGACGATTTTCTCGTCTTATAACCAAAGCCAAGGACCACCGCAGCAACAACAGCAGCCACCGCAGCAACAGCAGCCACCGCAGCAGCAACAGCAGCCACCGCAGCAACAACAGCAGCCACCGCAGCAACAACAGCAGCCACCGCAGCAACAGCAGCCACCGCAACAACAGCAGCCACCACAGCAACAGCAGCCACCGCAACAACAGCAGCCACCGCAACAGCAGCCACCGCAGCAACAGCAGCCACCGCAATACTTATCACAGCCCACATCGACACCCCAACTCCCAAGTTCTGCTAATACGGCTGGTATGAACCCTTTACAAAACCAACCGATATACATGCAACAACAGATGCACACCGTGTACAAATTACAACAGCCGCAAATGACGCCCGTCTCTCAGGTATTGCCTCACCCACGGCAAATAATTCCCACGGTTGGACCCCCTGGGGGACAGGCCCAGTTTGCTGCCCCGTCATCTCTTCCGCACCAACCACCACCACCACAAAAAAAATAACCAACAACTATCAAGCAAGCGACAAGTGACCCCTCCAACCTCAATGCAAAATCAATTCTGTGCCTCTGGCCTTCCCCCGGTGACAACGACTAGGGGCCAGTCTCAGTTTAGTATGGTGAACACTGATGGTGGTGCTTACACCTCGCTCCCTACTGATCCGCTTCTTTCTGATAAATCTCCTGTGATTAACCGTCCAGTGACACATCTGCTGCCATTGGATGCAGGTGGGGGAGGTTCTAGCAAACCTAAGGCTGTGGAACTCCCTCTTATTTGACACACCAGGCCAAGGATCCCCATCTGGCAGCTCAGCATCCTGTGAGGAATGCTGGAAAACCACAAACTGCTTTGCGCTAAGGCTCTCAGCTGAACTTATTGAGATTTCACAATCTCAGACGGGAAGTGTCATGTTTCGTACCCGGCCCTTCTTTCTATCAGGGACAGATTCACCCCTTCACCGCTTTTTCTTTAGTTTGTGTTTCATTCTTCGCTACGACATTCTTCTTTTCGTCTTTCTTTTTCTTCATTCCTTTTTTATTCTGCGTTCTCCTATGAGGATTTTAGCTAGTTTTATCCTGCTTTAATTCTTCATTTTCGATTTATTTATTCTAATAATAATTATCACCCACTCTCGTTAGCGTGACTTGCTAGAGACTTGTTCTTTTGGCGGTTTTTTCAACCGTCGCCATTTTTCCTGCAGTTTGTAAACAAAATTCAAGGGCGCTTAGCGTCGCAGATTCTGACCCCCGCTAACATAACTTGGTATGTAAATTAATTCTCTCCTTTCCTTGCTAAGCTAATCCTCCTTATTATGCCTCCCATGTTTTCATTAACAATGTCTCTCCGTCGTAACAATGTTACAACTCATTCCCAGCGTCGCTCAGGTTTCCTACGACGGCGTCCCGAGATTTCTACCTCCCTAGTATGGCGACCCCATCTTCACCTCGCTCCCCCTAATAGTTAAATTAAGTCATCTATCTTATTGTACTGATTTGCTTCATCTTTTTTCCTTTCGTTTATCTATGAATACTTGTTTCTTCGTCGTAGTGAGTTACCTTTTGTTTATTTTTTATTTTCAGATTTTTTACCTGTTTTACAGGGAATAAAGGATTTTTATTTTAAATGGAATTCGTTGTTTTTCATTGCTTCCTTTGTCTCCGTGTGATTCCGAGTTATCTGGCTGTCTAGACAAGATGATAAATATCATTTTGACGATGGCAGCACATATATATTGCCATAAAGTGCATATCTTAAAAGGTAGTGTGACTTTTGTGTGCGTAGAGTTTGAAGTATTGATTCGGTTCGTTTCTAATTTCAAGAAATTGATTTTCAGCAAATCGGATTGTTGTTTTCTATTTCTTTAAATAAAATTGCAACTACCATAAAAGCTTAATTCTATTTGTCAAAACTTTTTTATAATTGACATTTTATTTATTTTAACAATCGCTTTTATCTACCTCTTTCCGTTAATATTTAATGTTGGGCGACAGAAATGCACATGAAGCAAGACCAAGAAGAATTTATTTTATTTTATCTATATATAATATAGTTTAAAACTAAAAAAATTCCACCATTGCTCTTTGATGTTATTAAATAATGATTAAGCATATAAAAAATGATCATGCTATTAATATTTTGTGCCATAAGATACCAGGTGATTTGTGTGAAGATTTGTGAGAACAGCGGTTATCACTCCAAAA